>VZRH01005201.1:399874-425320 GCA_013397555.1 Urocynchramus pylzowi
TTTTTTTTTTTTTTTTTTTGTGAAGATGAGGGTTAGGAATATGTAAAGATAAATAAAAACAGAAAAGTAACTGCAAAGCTCAACACCAACTCAAAAAAGGACAGATTTACCTGTGAATTGAGGGGCAGGGAATTAACAGCACTTTCTTTGATGGGATTGTTTTTGCAGTCTGTAAAGTGCATGGATTTAAATACTGATTTAAAACTAACACCTGGAAAGAATTTCTTTAGGTGACTTGTGAACTGCTACATAAATCATTTTCATCCAAGCATTTGGTGATTATTTAGGTAGGGACCATCTACAGTAGAAATTCTTCTCAAGATGTTAATTATAAGATCTTAGTCTGAAAAAGGTCTTTTGTTTCCCACTTCTTTTACCTCTGCAGTGGTCTTTGGTCTTTGTTATACCTTAGCTGTTTTGCATGGAATGAATCTTTGATGTTAACTACTGTTGATCTCTCTTCTTTGACCACTTAAAGCAAGGTGAGATGAATCCAATTCCTTGTGTGATTAAACTGAAGACATTTCCTTTGTCTCTTTTTCCCATTTTTTCCGCCCCACATTCCATTGTATTACTGAAGAAAACAATTGCTATGTTACAATCAGTTGTCAACTGTTCAGTGTGAAATAGGTATTAAAATCAAAGATACATGTGCTTTGTAAACTTCAGAATAAAAGCTGTTGCTGAAAGATGGAGATATGTTGTCATGTCAGTAGGGAACATTAAAAATAAAAAAATGAAAAATAGCTACTATGTACAGGAAAAAAATCTAAAAATATATTTGACAAAAATGAGGAAAATGGCACCTTCTATGCTTATCTCAGAGGGATTTTAATACTTTTTGGTTTGATGTAAATAGGAGCTAAACAGTTTATGATAGTTTTTTAGATTCTGCCAGAGATTTGATCTTACCAAGTCAAATAACATCATGCATCAAGCACAGTCATCATTGCTCATTGAAAACCTCTGAATCCTGGAGGTCTGTCACCAATCCATACCAAACCAGCTGGCACAACTCCCTGGAGGAAGCCATTGTCACCCCTCCTGGCAGCCAAAGGCTGAGCTGGAGAAGGTTGTTTCTCCAGCAGCAGAAGTGCCAACGGGAGGATTCCCGGTGCGCTCCCGGCGCCCTGCTCGCCCTGTACACGAGGGCACTCCAGGAGGAAGTCAGGCACATGACACTGTAATAGAGTTTTCAGCTTTGTCTGATTGCATTGCAAACACCACACATATTGAAACGCTCTGGCAGCTTCCTGGTGCTCACAGTGAGGAACCTGAACCTTTTGACCTCAAACATCTTATTAAAGCCTTTGCCGGACTATGTCTCTGCAAGGGAAAAAAACAAGAAACTACTGGACTTTTCTCCTCTATAATTCATTCAAGTAAGCCCTTGCTGAGTAGAGGACCTTGGCTTTGATGTTAAAGTCTCCTAATTGGAAGGAAGTGAAGTGTTAGCCTGTCAGGCTATTAGTCTCTCATCAAATACTTTAGGAGGTATCAGAACACTGAAGTTCTCACACTAGTGCAAAGAGAGCATGGAGTGGCCTGGTTTTTGTTAAAATGTTTAAACTTTGCATCTGTCTAGCAATTTCCCCCCAAATTTAATATAAATGGAGTTGTTACTTTATATTTCTTTCCTTTTATCTGTACTTTTTCCTCTCAGAGCCTCCTTCTTTTCATTGCCTAAAGCATATCAACTCCTGTGAGTTGGAGGATAACTTGTGTAGGCTATAAAGTCTAGGGATTCACATTACAGCCCTGATTCAAACCCAGGCATTTTGTGCCTAGTGGGAATTACCTCTTTGCTGTTTGACTGTGAAACACCTACTTCTGTGGTGGTTTTCCTCACAGGAAAGCCACCTCTCAGAAGGATGTCCTTACAACAAGAAATGCTAAAATCCAAATATTTCTGAAGGATGGTTTTGTTCTAACGCCTCAGCACAGGTCCAGGCTTTATTATTTGCTCAATTTATAGTATTTACTTGCATTCAAACAATTTGAATTTAAAAATAGGTTGCTATTTTCCCAATTAGTGGTGTTTTTCTGCATTACAGATTGGGTATCCAAACATGAGGATGGTGTGTTTCTGTTTTAGGCAAATCCAACTAGGCCAAAATGAGAGTTGAATGGAGTCAGTCTGGCAGGGATCTGACTAAACTCCTTCCAGGATCATGTAAAGTTGAATTCTGTGTAATTTCTATCCTTTTAGTTGAAAATAGCATCCAAAATGTCACAGTGAAAGAAATCTGTGAAACAATATAAAATAACTACCTGAAAGGCAATTACTGAATTACTAATGCACATCCTTTGGAGTTATGAAGATAGTTATTTAGTCACATCTGCTCTATTAGTTTACAGTATGAGCCTAAAGAAATTTTGTATTACCAGTGTAATTGTCTCTGTTCTACAAAGTTTTCCCTATATTGATTTGCTTAGTAGCAGACTTATGCAAACAAATTACCTGTGGCATTTCATGCATATCTTCCATAATGCTAAGTTTCCTTTTGTATTGCAAGATGATGTCCATATGAAAGCAAATCTCATGCATCTGTGCCCTTATCATGCATATCTTTTTCCTGGCTGAATATGACCCTGTTCCTGTACAATTACAATTGTTTCTTTTTCATGCAAGTGTTTGAATGATAGTCAGATCTCTCACTTTAGCTCACAGCTTGGTTCTGGCAGCACTTTCATCTGCTTTTGGATGGGTCATGAGTTTTGTCTTTAAAAACTTTAAATTTCCCTCCACTGTTTCATTTTAGTCATGGTGTTAACTCCTTCTGTAAGTCATTCCTATCTCTTAATGTTTAGTCTTTTATCATAAAAAGGTTTCACACCTCATAATTATTTTGTTGGCCCTGGTTTTCTTATTTAAAAAAATGCTTTTTTTCTTTGATAATTTAAGCAATAAGGCCCAAACAATTTTTTTTTTTCACTTTAGTAAGTTTGATCACTCTTTATATATAGGCTCTTTATATATAGGCTCCAAAAATATCCATGGCACTTCACCAAATATGTGTGCTTTGTGATGAAGGTAATTTACCTGTCTAGGCTCATTACAAAAATCCTCTCAACAATCCTCTTCTACCCAATTCAGACCACAGGTCTGGGTGCAAGAGCTAATGACTTCGATCTTTTTGACACTTTTTTCATTATTCTGAATGAGAATTTAATTTGGTTTATTGTCATATATTTTGTTCTTTCTTGCCATTAGATATTGATATAGTTTGGACTTTTCACAGAATAGGAGCATAAAAACCAAATGTTCTTTTATTCATACAGCTACTTTTTCAGACAGATTCTGTTTGTGTTTGAGTAAGCAACAAAGAGCACTTACAAGTGTGGTATTTCAAAAGTGGGAGACCATTTACCAGGTTCCCAGCTGTGCTCAAATACCACTCCTGTCCCTACATAGGCATTACATCTCTCATGTTTGTATCATGCTTGTATCATTTGTATCATTGTCACCACAGTAATATAGATCATTGTGGGAAATCTTAAATTAAACAAAATTTGAGTCATCCACAGAGAACTTTACAAATAGCCTTTCTCATAATCATTCATTCCCCTTTCAGGATAACTCTGACATGAGCTATCCCTTTGGCTCATTTCTTCTGCATTTTGTGTGTACCTTATGTACCATTCTCTCCAATTCAGCTCATAAAATGACATTTTTCAATACTGAATGCCTTAGTGAAGTCCAGACACCTTGAACTTACACCTTTCATTTATGTTAAATAGTAGTGCCTTATCAGAAAAACAAAATAGTTCAGTGATGCAGCTACAGAGAATTTATGTGACATTTTATTTTATTTATACTTTTATATCAAGTTTTTTTTTCCCTCTTTTAAAATTTATACCTGGACCAAAATCTTAGCTGTTACACTCAATATAAATATGTGATACATTTTCTTAGAAGTGATTATTAATGATCAGGCAAAGAAATAGATGATATTTTCCTTGCAATGTCCTGTCCATTACTGAATTCCAGATTGGGCCTTCTTTCCTTTGATTTTCTCTAACCTGCTACACTGCCAAATAACTACCAAGATTGTGTATATCATTTACAGAAACCGTGGCTTTATAATCCCTGGAATACATAACCCTTAACACAAGCTACTTCATCTGGACATGTGCTGACTTAGAGCAGCTGAGAACCTCTCCCTTGTGTCCAGATTTACTGCCCATCTGGAAGACACTGAAGCTAGAGTTTATATAGAACTGGGTCATAACTTAAGCCACATTAAAGAAGAGATCAGAACAGGCATTTATAGAATTCCTTTCAAGCTGTATTTGCTGTTAAACTGAAAATAGCTCCAATTTCCAAAACGAAGGTAAACCTCAAATGAAGCCAGCTCTGAGACGCTTGGTGAGCAAGCTGCGAGTTCCATCAGTGCTTAGTCACTGCCAGCGTGCCCTCGCTGCAAGCAGAAAGGGTGAGCGTGGATCTGCATGGCTGGCATACCTACGCTGGCTTAATCTGGGCCATCTGGACGGAAATCCCAGCGGGAGAGGCCGAGCTCAGCGCGGTTGCAGCGGGAGCCTTGCGGAGCGCGGTGCGGCTGCGGGCGGGAGCGCCGGTGCTGCCCCGCGGCTGCTGCGACATCCCGCGCATCCCTCCCGGGAGGACGGGGCTGCCACAACCCTTCCCTCCTGGCCGCCTTCCTGTTTGATGGTTGTGGCACAGTGGTAAACACACAGCTTGTTACATTGCCAAAACGTTATCCAGGAAAAAGGAGCCACGCGGCTTTTGAAGGAAAACTTTACCAGAAGGTAAAGGTGGGAAATAATTTTGTCTGAAATTTCCCAGAAATAGTCAATCTGAGGAGGAAACCCAGCGTGGAGCATAAAATAAAGGATTAGTTTAGAAATTATGTGAGGCCTTATGTGAGAAATCATGTGATAATAGCTCCTTGTAGTGCAGAGTTTGACAATTGTAAAATAGGCAATGACATCAGTTCTGCCTATAATTTGCTATTATTAAAAAAAAAAAAGTCAAGACTTTCAATTTGATTAGCTGCATATTGTATATATAAAAAATTCCATAACTATAATTTTTATGACTTGTAAGATGTTACATATTACTGTCAAAATCTGCCTTTCCTCTCTGCTGCTTCTGTAGTCATGCTAGTGACATCTGAGTGTAGAATATGGACAATATTTACTTGAATATTGAGATTTTGAAAGTCTATGAAAATCTGCTGGTCTGGAAACCTTTGTCCACTGGTCCTTTGCTGTATCATTCAGAGTACTAAAATTGTCTGATCAAGAAACTCCTAGATTATTTCTACTTTTATTACCTGTCCCTTCCATTTTCCTGCAAATTAAACATTCTAAAGGATGTCTATGTTTAAGGCTTCTTATTTATTCTGTTAAATGGATTTCACCACATTAAAGAGAATCAATTTCTCTTGGTCCAGAGTACAGGATTCCCATAAAGCTTCCCATCACTCTAGCCATCTACTTGAAGCAGAAAATTGCTGCTGCAAGCTGTCATTTCCTACATGCTTTCTTCAAGGAGAGCCATGACTGGCTTTCTAAGGAAGAATGTTTTGTTTAGCTAATGAATAAAGTTTGCTCTAGATCTATTGCAACTATAGTATCTGCTTCTCTGTATTTTGAACAACTGGATAATTGACCATTTATTCACTGGGTCAACAGAAAATGCTTGACCATAGTAATAATTAGAGAAAACACAAAAGAATTTTAAATACTACAGTCTAATGGGTACATTACTTCATTAGAAGGGTAATTTTTCATCTCAGCTTATACATGTCAGGCAATCTCACTCCTTTCTTAGTATTAAACTGGCAGTGTTTCATATTTAGAAGTGCTATGCAGACACTAACTAATCAATCAGTTTTCTTATTATAATCCTGTTCTACGGTGTCAGGTTTGCCATATTTTAAACTACTACAAATGCCAATCAGAAGATGTGAAGTGCCCCTTTTGATGCTTAATACCCTTCGTTTTGCTTAAATTATGGCTGAACTGAAAGTTCTTGCAGCCATGGTTACATGCCTGTCATCATGTTTTCAGAAACACTGTATTTTTATCTCAAATATAGTGTTGTAACAGCATTCTGTGGCACTGCAAAGAATAAAAAAAAATGTAAACCCTGATGCATTTGTATAGTAAGCCATAAGAAAATTATCATTTACAACACATAGAAGAGAACAGAATTGTATATTTCTGTTGGAAGGAACCTGTAGTGAACATCCAGTCCAAGAGCCTCACCAATTTTGGGCTGACCAAATGTTAAAGCACTTTATCAAGGGCATTGTCCAAATTTAAAAGGGATGTGTTTTAAACCCTGACATCCTTGGGGCATTGATTGCCTCTCTAGGAAGACTGTTCCAATGTTTGACCACCCTCTCAGTAAAGAAATGCTTCCTAATGTCCAGTGTAAACCTCTCCTGGTATAGCACTGAACCTTTCCCATGTGTCCTTCCACTGGATCCCAGGAAGACCACTGCACCTCCCTCTCCATTTCCCCTCCTCAGGAAGCTTCTGGAGCAGTGAGATCATCCCTCAGCCTCCTTTTGTCCAGACTAGACAAGCCCTCAGCTACTCCTCATAAGACATTCCTTCCAATCCTTTCACCAGAAACTTGCCTTGTGTGATTTTTCTTGGTGCTTTGGAAACAAAACCCCATTTTAAACTCATACATATGGCTTATCTCTTTAGATAGTGTAAATGAGTATAATGCTACTAGCTTCCATGAAATTGTGATCTACCTCCCATATTTTCTTGGGACTCCTGTAAAATCAGAGGGAACTCCTGTGTTGGGGACAGATTTGAATGACACTCTCATAAGTGCTGACAGACTAATGAACATCTTTTGTTCATCTAAGGGATGAGCAAAAGAAAATAGCTTCTTTCTAGTTCAGTTTAGGAAGTGAAATGAGACCATTATCCAGCTTGACAATTAAAGGCAGTGAGAGGGGTGCTCAGTGGCTTTGACTCCAGCATTCCTTCTAAACCTACCAAACTCCACCTATGGGCTGTGTGCCAGCAGTAGCACCTTGCAGTGCCACTGTGGATCATGCAGGAGGTGCAAATTGATATGAGAGTTCTCTCTTAATTACTGCTAACCACTTTTATAATTTTTACTCTTAAAAGTACTGATAAAAAGTAGAAGAAAGCAGGTAGAAGCAAACAAAAAAAAAGCAGTATTTGATTTTCATTTTGTAGCCTTGCCCCACTGGCTGTTAAAGACATTACTCTAAATTACTTGAGCTTGTAAATAAATCAGCTTGGCTACACACCATGCCACATTCTTGAGATTATTTAATCTTGCTTTGGGAAAACATTATAATTGCTAAAATCTTCCTGTATTCTGTTACTCATTTACTTAGTTGTTAATAATACATTATACTTCAGATATTAGGAATGTGTCTAGTTTACAGAAGTTTCTTATAAGCATTTACTCTGCTGCTCCTTTCAGTGATTATGAGCATTGGATAAAGGACTGTTCACAGCTTTGTAGTTATGACATACCTTGGGTAGGCAACAAACTAGATAAGCACATCTTAGCTGTGGTCCAGGCCCCTAGATGGTTTGACTGGAGATAGCACAGGAACAATTCCATCTCAAATCCATGAAAGATTCTGTCTCCAGGCATGTGGATTATTGCCAAGACACAATTTCTGTCAGCAAAGTCAACACTTATTGTCCAGTGATCTCAAAAAGAGTGGATTTTTAAAATATTTTTCATAAGTTTTCTCAAAATTGCCTCAACAAAGGAATGATTGATGGCTACTCCAAGAGCTGTTATGAAAGTGTACTTCAAGAATAATGAAAATAATAAAGGGCTTATGTTCCACATTCTTGAGGAAGTGCATGTCTGTTTGAAATATTTCCTTATAGAATAAAGGCATGATGGCATAGCATACTCATGTGACAGTATCTATAACATTGCTATAAAATCATCTGAAAATTTAAGAAAATTTAAATGTTGGGGATTTTGTTTTGTTTGTTTATTTGTTTCCCATGTAGAAGAAGTGTGGTGTCAACACCTGAAGTGCTTGCAGTGGATTTGATTGGAGTTGCTCCCAGACAGTGTTGCACTGAGGAAGTCTGGCTGGATTTGGGCTGTCACACCTGCTTGGTGATTCTCCACCTGTCTGTTCCACATATGCATGCAATTCAATTAAACTATGCTCAAAAACTACCCAGACTGTGAATGTCTTCTACTGATGACATACTTCAAGAAGAAAACCTTGCAAGTGCTTTCATCTCCATGTGCTGAAAGAGGAGCTGGTGAGGCAGAAAACTGGCTGAACAGCTTTGTCCAGCCAAGATGAACTGAGAGTTTTGGCTGGAACTTGGGGAAAAGGGGTTAGAAGGAGAATCCCAGGATTCATCCCTCAGTGTTGGAGAGGTTCGTGGAGTAAATCATCTGAGTGCCATCATTGTGGCATGTACAGAACAGCCAGGGAATCAGGCCCAGACTGCACGAGTTTAGGAAAGGTAAGTCCTGCTTAGACAAGACAAACTTGATCCCCCTCTAAGACAAGGTGACCTCCTGAGTGGATGAGGGAAAAGCTGGGAATGTTGTTTGTCTGGGCTTTGGTAGAGCCTTTGACACCATTTCCCACAGCATTACCCTGGAGAAACTGGCTTCCTGTGGTGTGAGCAGATGCATTTTTTGCTGGGTGAAAAACTGACTGGATGGCAAGTCTCAGAGAGGGGTGGTGAATGGAGATACATCTTGTTGGTGTCTGGTCACTAATGGGGCTCCCCAGGGCTCATGACTGGGGCCAGTCCTGTTTAATATCTTTACCAATGATCTGGATGAGGAGATTGAGGAAACCCTCAGTTCACAGATGACATCAATTGACTGGGAGTGTTGATCTGCTGGAGGGCAGGAAGGCTCTGCAGGGGGATCTGGACAGGCTGGACTGATGCTGAGGCCAATGATGTGAGGTTCAACAAGGCCAAGTGCTGGGTCCTGCCCTTGGATCACAACTCCTGCAGTGCTACAGGCTGGGGAAGAGCAGCTAGAAAGTGGGGAAGAGCAAAAGGACATGAGAGTATTGGTCAACTGCAGCTGAACATGATCCAGAATGTGCCTGGGCAGCCAAGAAGGCCAATGGCACTGGGCCTGTATCAGAATTCATGGTCCCAGCAGGACCAGGGCAGTTATCATCCCCTGGTACTTGCTGCTGGTGAGGCCACACCTCGAGTGCTGTGTCTAGTTCTGGGCCCCTCACCACAAGAAGGACACTGAGTGTGTCTGGAGAAGGGTCATGAGCTGGTCTAGATACTGAGTAATATGAGGAGCTGCCGAGGGAGCTGGGGGTGTTTAGCCTGGAGAAAAGGAGGCTCAGGGGTGACCTTATCACTCTCTACAACTCCCTGAAAGTAGGCTGCAGCCAGGTGGGGATTAGGTTCTGCTTCAGGCAACCAGCGACAGAACAAGAGGAACAGACCAGAGGAGGTTCAGGTTAGGTATCAGGTAATATTCCTTTATCCAGAAGACTGCCAGGCACTGGAACAGGCTGCTCAGGGAAGTAATGGAGTCACATTTTTGCAGGTATTTAGGAGATGTGCAGATGTGGCACTTGGGGATGTGGCATACACTTTAGTTGTGAACTTGGTTGTGCTGGGTTAACAGCTGGACTTGATCTTGAAACTCTTTTCCAACCTAAATGATTCTGTGATTCTATGAGAAGTCAAGCCCAAGGACACACTTTACTTGGCAGAAAGGCAGTATTGATCTTAGAAGAAAAGGCAATGATTGGGCACCAGTACATGAACCTCTCACTCATCAGACTGGTAAAACCAGAAATAAATGCAATTGAAGTCAATGGATTTATACTTGTAGGCAATACATCTCAAAACACAATAAAGTCTTGACTGCGGATGTACCTTGAGAGACAGGTATGTGTTTTATATGATTTTACCAGTATAATTCTCTTGTTTTCTTGCTTGCTTCTCTTTCAAGTGTATCCTTGGCATCTGGCTCCAGTTTCACAACAGGTAATCCACTGGTTTTGTCCCTTGTTTGTGTGTCTCTAACTGTGTGACCCCATTTCACTGCATTGAAAGAAATGTAGATCAGTTCATAGGTTATACTAGAGCTGGTATTTCTCCTCCATAGTTCTCCTGCAATTTAACATATAAATAACTGCTCAAGACTGTTTCTCAGGGGGGAGGGTGAGAGGGTGAAGCCATGTGAAGTGCTTACTGCATCTCAGAGAAATACATCTGGTGAGGCTGTACAGCACATTAGCTCACCAAGGTGATGAAGTGAAGTTTGAAATGACATTTAAGTGCCATGAGGGACAGCTGCAAATGAGAGCTACTGGCTGTGAAGGCTTTTTCTTTCAACATACTGAAAAGCTTTAGTTATTCTTGCTAACCTGCCGCTAGCCAAATGGGACAAGGTTTATAAATATTGAAGGAAAAAAAATAAAGGTATGTGTCCTCTACTTGAACATTTTTCACAGTAGCAATCTTATAGAAATGTGCTTATACCTAGAAGATGGTGCTGGGCTTGCCAATGGGAACAAGCAGCATCTCAATGGCAGTGCCTCAACAGACACAAATCACACCCTGGATTCTGCCCAGCTTAGAGAATTACTGAACTGTAATAATATGAATAGTCCCATCATCAAAAGGAGCACTCTGATGCCTTTCCTCTCTGGCTTGATTTATTTTCCTTTTATAAGGAATTTTTAGAATATATTTTACAATATAACATAAAAGAAATAAGAACGTTAAGATATGTAACAAAAATAAGTATTTTCTTCATATAAAACCAATAAAGATATCTGACCTATTTTCCAGGTGTTTTGAGATAGATTAAAAAGAATAAAAGCTACACAGTATTCACATGTGGTATCTTAAGGACAAATAATAATGACATCAACCAATTCTGTAGATTTAGCAGAATCAAGGACTGAGTGTCTTCACCTGACTCATGGTCCTCTCTTGTCCACTGATAGAGAAAAACTGGGTTAAATTTTTCAATCCTTTCTTCATTAGTCTGTGGCTCCATGACATCTTAGATTAGCCTAATGAGTGGTCTCACTGGACATCACACAGTTTGGTACTTTTTTTAATTTGGTGAAGACACGTTCTGCATACATCCCACAGAAACACTTATGTCTACAGAAGTGACTGTGTTACAAATTCAGTGATTTGAATTTGTGTGTGCTACATGGTGTGCTACACTTTTAAATAATTTACAGTTTAGAACATTTGTTGCTGTTGCACAGAATAGACCCAACATCCTACTAAAGACCTTTTTCCCCTTCTACCGTATATTTTGAACTACAGACTCATTTGCTAAGAACTAGTATGTTATCACTTTTCAAAGGTTATTGTATTACTTTTGGAAATTTACACTGAATGATTTTTTTTTTCTCTGAAATGAATGCCAAAAATCATACCAATCTCACAAGTCCATGATTTTGTTATGTTTTTTATAACTAATTGCATATTATCATAATTAGTATGAATGTGTTAGATGTTTTATATAGAACTCAAAGTGGTCTTGCACAAACTTCAGAACTATTTTTAACAAATACTTCAGGGATACATTCACTATGTTTTGTGTTTCCCAGTAAAAATTACCATCAACTCTTCAGCATTACCAATTATATTTTTAGTTTGCCTAAACAGAATAAATGCAAACTTTTAGCACACACCAAATATACAAACAGTGCACTCACTGACTTCTCCTGGAGGTTTATACTAAAATGAATTTTCAAATAAATTATGAGAAATAGTGATATGGAAATAAACAGCAGAAACTGATTAGATGCAAATCCTCACAGTACTGGATAAGTATATTTCTCTCTGAAACAGAATACATAGCAAATTGTCTGAAAATTTCAGAGTGAGAATTTTCGTTGGAATAGTGTTTCCATGTATAAAACTGAACTTAAAAACAGAGGTGGAATTCCTACAAATCCTCCCTGTTTGGACATCTCTGTAAGTCATGTTATTAATTTCTGACACTTTGGTGTAGTTAAGTCTTTAGCAAGGACTTTGGTACTTAGCATTCTATAATTTATTTAATATCTGTGCTCTTAATAGGGCTGTAAAAGTAATTGCTTTGGATCATCTCAAGTGGAAAGCAAATATTTTTGATTTCTCAGAAAAATATTAATTTCTGGCCCATATCAAGGAAAATATTCTTGTAGAGCTGGAAAATGTGCTCATTCTTGTTGACACCTGTGTGAGCTTGGTTACTTTCTGTTTCTGAGGTGAGAATCAGTTTCCACAAGAAAATCTGACACTGATTTTGAAGACAAAAAATCTAGAGAAACACATTTGGTTAGACTCTCCCAGACAGTGTCAGAAAGTATTAGATTCAAAGGTAAGAGTGTATCTGTTAAAGTGGAGGCAGGTTTTCCTTGTGGGAAAACACAGTTTCAGTTCAACAGCAATTTACATCATAGTGCTATGTGCTACTGCTACTTGTCAGTAGAACCATGCAGGTAAAAATGCCAGCTGAGTGGAGAAGCAGAAGACTGAATTGATATAGAGCTACTAAGAGAACTATTATGTTTATGACAGCAGTGTCCACATAGCTCTGCTAATTAACCTAATTTTACACAAAGAAAATCTCAAAGTGCAATTTGATGGTGCAGTGATCTATGTTTGCAAGCTGTGTATTTTGGAAGCCATGGTTGAATTTCAGGAGATGGACTAAGACCTTCAACTGTAAATTAATTCTAATATTGTATTAAAATAGAAACAAACCAATTGCTGAACAGACACCCAGGAAATTACTGTAGTATCCTGCAAGCTGGAATGCACCTCCAGAGGGATGCAAGCACCTGCTCACCACAGGGGCAGTTAGGGGGTCAGACCAGGCTGTGCAGGGTTTGCAGCCCTCAAAGGAGGGAGGGATGGATGGATGGATGGATGGATGGATGGATGGATGGATGGATGGATGGATGGATGGATGGATGGATGGATGGATGGATGGATGGATGGAGCCTGCACAGCCTCTCTGGGCAGCCTGCTCCACTGCTCGACCATCCTCTAGGGAATTGTATGAGAAACTGAGAAAGGTGGTTTTTTTAAGGGATACTGTGTTACTGAGGCAGCAGTCATCTGTTTCAGGAGTGAATACCAGCCCCATGAGTGTTGAAACAGCCAGAGGAGTTCTGGGTTATTTTCAGAACAGAGGCAATGCAATAGAGCACAATCAGAAACCATTATTTGGATGGGGGGAAGGAAGAGCATTACAAATCCATGGATGAAATCAACTGATAAATTTAAACTGAAAAGGAATGGTAGTTACCCTTTAAAACTTTCAATTCTTTTGAGGAAACCACTTGGCCTAATTTCAGGCAGAGAAATCCATTAGAAATCCTCAGAGAAAGGGTGAGCCAAGACAATCACTTCAGGAAGATATTTAAACAAGGCCCTGTGCCAGTAAATGACTCAGTAAGCCACAGATTTTGTGTGTGTGGTTTTTTTTTTCCCTCTTAAAATGTTAAGTCACAGACAAAGTGCAGAAAGCTATAGCAGAGATGGAAGGAACTGGGAAATCTCTTCATTACAGCTGAGTGAGGATTTTTCTGCAGGAAGATCTTACAGTTTTCTGCAAAATATAGTACTTTAATTTCATTTCAAGAAAGTTGAAGCAAAACTTTTTATTTTAAATTATGTCATAATGTGCTCTCTTGCATTTCTTTTTTTTTTTTTTTTTTTTTTTTCCCATGTGGCAGAGATCATGATTTTAATTTCCAAGTTCACCTTTGCTCCCTGCACCTCTAGTGGTGCTCTGTGAGAGCTGTGATGCCTGACAGAGCCAGGCTCTACACCTCTCCTCCATTTCCCACCCTGGTCACCCAGGACAATGATTTGTGGCCACACATGTCAGGTAGGCAAAAGCACAAAAGATGAAGATACAGGTTTAACCATCTGTTTTATTTAACCACTCTTTGCTGAGTGCAGTAGAGCCACTTTAGGCACCCACTGTGTAACAGATAGAAGTGATGCTCTAAGTCACTGTTCCTCCTCTGCATTGCATCTGGGCAAAACTCACCCATGTCTGTTCAACCAGCCTTTTTCTTCCACTGTAGCTTTCTTTACATTTGTGGGCTTTGGTTTGCCATATTTGTCCTGTGAAGGAGAGATTTTGGTGGAAGATGTTCGAGATCTGGGAGTAGCAAGCAACTGTGAACCCCAGACAGACAGATCAAAGGGTGAAGTGATGAAACATATACCAGCAGATGTCACAGACTTCATGACTCGTGGCCTTGGCCACTCAGGACTGTGAGGCCCAAGGTCCTTTGGGTGAAGAGTAGAAAACATCAGACTGTACTGTCAGATCTGCCTGTCAGATCTGCCTGTCCAACCTGCTGAGGGCACTGTTGGGAATTAATGTACCTGAAGACAGGTGTAAGAAGGAAAAGCAGATTTTCTGTGAAAGATTTTAGCACATGTTGATAGCTCTGGGCTTATTTATGTCTACTGTACATTACTGTCTCTCAGAGGTCAATGAATGATCAAAAGATCTACCCAAAATGCAGATATTTCAGAGGGAAAAATAAGCCTATGTTTTCAATTTCATTGCTCTCCATTAGTTAGATTCCTGCAGAATGGTTCTAAAACACCAAAGCTGACAGTTATCACTGTCAGATAAAATTCTGAGAGCTCTGTTTAATTTGGCCTTGTCAAAAGAAACCAAAATAATTGTATAATTATTTTAGTTTCTTTTGTTAAGAAAAGTGTCTTCCTCATCCAAGTTTTCACCTTTTATTAATTTGGTTAAAAAGCCAAACCAAACCAAACCACATTACCATTTGACTTGTATCTTTTTAAAAACATAAACATAATTTCTTCATATGATGCTGAAGATTATATTTGTATTACAGTTTTTAGAGAAAAATGATGGACTGAATACTTTTAAAACATGTAGGTAAGAGAATTACATGCTGGTAACACATGAATGTGGAGAGCAGGTAGTCCATGCAGGACTAACCCTAAGAGAGAAAAGGTCAGGTCTTCTAGGAAAAAGGTTGGTCTTGAGCTTTCACCTCAGAAATAACTTGGCTTCTGCTGCTCCTTAACTGTTCTACTTTGCACTGACTTTTACCTAAGCTGCGTTACAACGTGCTAGTTCTTCCCAAATGCATTTACATAAATCAATCAAGGATAAGAATGCAAATGCAAAAATCTCAAGGATATGAAACAATTTACTTGATATTAATTATTCTTCATAGAGAATATAATTAGCCTGGGAGAGAGGTGATTTTGTTTAATATTTGCAATGATTAAAAAGAAGGAAGTCCAAACCAGGAATATCTACACTTGATACTTTCAAAGGCCCAGTTTCAAAAGGCTGAAAACAATTATGAACCAGATCAGGCAGGAGGCAGATTTTAATTAAAAACACATGAATAGTAATCAGAAATTATTTAAGAACACTCTAATAGGTATTCAGAAATACACACTTTCACATCTGTGAAGGGCCACAGTGGCTGAAAACCCAAGCTGATTTTGGAAATGAAAGCAGCTACACATGCATATATGTTCTCCCACACATGTGTATACACATATGAGCAAACTGAAAGTGTGCTGATTGTAAGAAAGAAGATACTATTAATAACAGCAATACATTTTTTATTAATATTGTAAAATTTTAGAACTGATAAGAGAGTCACAAGTAGAAAGAATGTTTGACCATCAAGCATGCAAATTAATCCCTTCTGAAAGTTTGCATATTTATTTTATTTTATATGAAATTTCTTTATTGTGTTGTTAGGCAGAAAAATTAAGAAGACAGGGAAGTGGAAAAGGCAACTTTTCACACATTTTCCAGTTGAAATCTTTAGAAGATGGCAAACAGCAACAATTTGTGTTAGAATTTTTGGCGTTGGCAAGTATTGATAATTGACCTACATCAAGATGATGCACTGGAGAAGGAGCTCTTAGGTTCCTTAGTGGTGGTTTCCACTGAGTCTAACATAACCTGAAGAAGTTGCAGAGAAAAAAAACCCAAACAGCATCACCCCCACCCCAGCATTTTCTTACCATTTCAGTTCCCTTGCACGAGTAATAAGGAGTCTATTAGGTTGACATCAAGCCAAAATGGAGTGGTTGATGATTGTTTAATAAAGAACTAGAAGAAAATGAGCAGAGAAAGATTTTTTAAAAAGCATAAATACCTTATGAGCAGCTAAAATTCAATCCCAAGTTTGAATGTTTAATTTTTAGAAGCAAGTCTGCTCCTACAATGGATTCCAACAAAGTATTAAATTCAGAACTAGTCAACATTTCAGTCAAGAAATTACAGTGGTTAGTAAAATCAGAAACTTGACATCAAATGAATGTACTATAGCCTGGTTTGTATAGACACAGGGAGATATAACAGTAAATATCTTTTATCACATCAGATTTGCTTACGCCATATGACACTTTTGTCAATGATCTGAAAAACATACAAAAAATTTTGTTGGAAAAGACAGCAGATTACATTCATTAAATATTGGTGGATTCACAACTTATATGGAAGACATATCACAGCATTATGATTCTTCACATAAAGGGGTGGAAACAGAAAAAAAATGTGTCCATTGGCCTTGTTTGCTAATTTTTCAAACCTAAGCTCTTATCCCACTTAAAAGTTCTCAGATGATTTTTGCTTGAGGCTGAAACACTGTTCAGGAGAAGCAAGCATAAGAGTAAGTGGACAAATTAAAAGCTTTGACAGAAAATCAATACAGAGCATCAATAAATCTGATGCTCTGATCGGCTTATCAGGCTTGTCATCTTCCCAAAACTGCAAAAGCTCCAGTGATCTCATATTTACTGTATGAACCAGTTTAGATCAGCCACTGAGAAAACCTCTATTGCAGCTGAAAGGGCCTGCTCTTAAAAATAGGACATGCTTTAATAATTTTACTAGCAACCGAAATCAAAGCTGCAGTAAATTCTGTGGCAAGTGATCTCATCTCTAAATCAATATTAAAGCACAAGACAGCAAGCCACTTTACTATTATATATAGTTATATATACAATAGGACCAGCCATTACATGTTACATTAATAATCATGAATATGTTATTCTTCTGGTTGATGTAGCTAAAATTCCCATGCAGGCCTGTGAATGACCCTCTGTACCAAAAAAAAAAATTATCACTACTCCTTGGTAAGATAAAAATTGGCAGCACATAAGGGATGGTTCTCATTTCTGTACACCTCTGAAAGGAGCAGGAAGGTCACGATCAGTAGAAGTATGCAAGGAATTCATGAAGATCAAAAGACAAACATACCTCTCAAATATTTTTTCAATGTTGCATCTGATTTTAGAACAGATACATGCAGTGTTTTAACGTGGGATATCAGCAGACAGAGTTTTTAGCTGGTAATAACTCCTGTGTGCACACACATATTCCTTCTTCAGAAGAAGTACTTTAAAAGGCACTAAAGCAAATCAAGAGCTTTGAGATGTTTTGTATCAGCTGCATGCCATTTTATCTTGCAACAAGAGACTGGGTGAGCCACTCGAGCTGTTTTTGATCCTTCCACAATTCTGCTTGTAATGTCTCCAGATAATTTGGTACTAGGAAAATGTCACATCAGACACAGATACACGGAGCACACACTTTGACAACGTTCTAACCATGGGGAGATTGAATGTGCAACTACTTATATGGTCCTAATCACCAGGCTATCGAGCACCTCAGGTATTTAATGCTGCTGATTCCCACAGCCTGCCTATGAGGTAGGGAAGTTTTATTAGCATGTGCTCTGTCAGAGGCTTGTGTTATTTGATAAAACAAAATAGTCGCTCCAGGTCACACAGGAATTCTGCAAGGAAGCCACAGATATGTTCCAGACACAAACTGCACAAAGATCTCTCTAAGAGAGATAATCTGGAAGCAGAGAAAATGAGCTGGACCTAATCATTTAACACAGTTTGCAACTTTGAGGTAGAAATTCTGTTTTTCTATTGAGGTAGAAATTCTGGTTTTCTAAGTTCAAATTAATAACATGCAACAGAGCAAAAAGCAGACATCACACTTCTTAGTTCTGTGAAAATATATCACAAAGTCATTAAAGAATTCTATAAATTTAATTAAAACAGTTCCCCAGTAGCGTCACTAAATCATGCCTTACAGTTCTGGTGTACCAAATGGCTTCAAGGGAATAGAGTCAATAAGCAGAAGGAATTCATCTGTAGTTGTTTACAAACTGTCAGGACCCTGCAATTTATTTCAGATCTGCAGTTGGCTCAGAGCTTCCTCACACATCCTCACTACCTGCACAGCAGTGGCTTTTCATGTGTCATCTCTGTTCCAGGCAGGATGGGCACTCAGGAGAGAAGATAAAAGGATTTCTGGGATGCCTAAGACTGCAAAACAGATTTTTAAAAAATTAGTGTATCTACTATTAGACTAACTGATGCAGTTTGAGTATAGAAATTTACCTTTGAATTTCAAATGTGTTACACAAGGGAGTTGCCATTGCCTACAGACTACTTAGAAAGGTATGGGCTTCACTTCAAAAATAGTAGTCTTTCCTTTTGTCTTTATGGTTTCTTGTTTCTAAGTTATTTTTATTTCATTCACACTCTTTTCCTTTGTACTATACTAAAAAGTGTCTGTTTTTCCCATACACTGAAACACTGTTGTTAAATATATTATACTTCTTAAATCCACAGAGGCTTCCTGGCTTTTGCAGTACAGACATATGCAAGCTTTCAACACTAAAAATAATAATAAAAAAAGGATTGGAAATAAAAGGGAAAGTTTTTGAAGGTTCTATAATTTATGATTACCTGACTGCATTTTCAGTGTCAAACATACCTCCAGAATATCTTACTTGCTAGGAAAGTCATAAAGCACCACTTCACATTGAGCTGCTCTTAAAACAAAGCTCATTTGCATTTTGCACCACAGGGAGTTGCTTGTAAACTTCCACGCAGCAAGGTGCAAACAGAGTAGTGACAACAAACCATGAATTATACAAAGATGTAATTCAATTCACAGAATCACCCCAAAGCCTGAGTGCTTATCAGGTGCTTATATTTGCACAAAAGTTCTCTGAGTATTAAAAAAAAAAAACCTAACACCAAACCAGACTTTGCAATGCATTGGTTTTATCAACACCTTTTAAAACTTAAGAGGTGGTTGAAATAGCGTGGAAAGTAGCCTTGCCTGTGAGGGTGGTGAGGAAGGGTGTTGGGAGCTAGACATGTGCAGTCCAGCTTCACAGTGGCAGTGGCAGGACACAGAACTTTTCTACTAAAGACAGATTCATTCTGAATTTGATTCACAGGGTTGGGAGAGGTTTTTTTCAAAATTCAGTTCAGCCAGCTCCTTCAGCAAACACTGCGCCTTTCTAGTTCATCAAGGTTTGTCTATATTTTGGGTTTTCCAACTGTGCTTCCATAAATTCCAATCTTTCCAAGTGGAAAAATAAATGGTTTTGTGTTATAGCTTTGGCAGATCCATCAGAAATAGATGCTCCACATGACACTGGGTTTTTAGGGATAGTTCTTATTGCTAATAAATTCATTACTCACAGTTAGGTAATCATGAAGCTTGTCTTCCAGTTTTAAAAATATATAAACAGAAAACACTTTTCAACCTCTTCTCTATGGCCATTAAACTGGTGCCTTAAAAGTACTGGAAGAGCATGAATGGAAATCTTTCTCTGCAGGAAAACTTTGGCTTTGTTCTGCAGTTAATGGTCAAAACTACCTCCTGAGAGATTAACAAGACTTTCAAAAATCTTAAAGGAATGGTTATTTGAAGGATAGATAGTTATTGGAGAAATTTGTTTTGTTACATTAAATACAACCAAGGAAGACAAAAAGCAATAAAGTAATTGATTCAACAAAATGATAATGCAGTAATTAGGGGGAAAGTGAAACTTTAAAATAAAGGGCAGTGCTGTCACTACAAACAAGCAAACAAGCAAAATTAAAAAAAAAAATAATAAAAAGGAAAAAACCTGGCCAAGAGTCAAGAAATACCATAAAACCAACAAAGAAGGGTATCCAACACATGTTCTGATAGAAATAGCAAATAAAAACCCCTGGGTTTCAAGAATGTATTTTGACTTTTTAAAAAAATATTTATATTTTTATAAAAATATAAAAGTTAGTCCTGCAATCTAGGAATTTTCAATAACTTCTGTCAGAAAGTTGCAGGTAGCATTTGTTACAATAAAATCCAGAATAGCTACCAGCATTTCTTAATCATTAATAAACTTGCACAAAATAGAGACAATAATACTAAAATTACATGAACAAAATTAAATTAAGGCAGCCCTGCCCAACTATTTAACATGAATGAAATTGGTGAGAAGTCATTGTTTGTGAAAGCTGGATTGAGGATAACCAGAAAGACTGAGCATGACATTCTATTCCATCTCAGGACTTTTTAACAGATCAACAAATCAACAGATGTTGATTTTTGATTGAAAACCTTAAGTTCAAAAATCATGTAAGGGTAGATTGTTCAAAATTATTATATGAAACTGTAGCTTATTTTTGCTCATTTATTTGTTCATATCAATTTTCTTAAGGGGACAAAAATGTTCTTATTGGTCTTCTGATTTGTTTTATTCTGCTGGAAAATAGCATTACAAATTTTATGAAAAATAAGTGGTTCTAAGAAGAACACAGACAAATAGAAATATTTTTGAAAATGCAGAGAACTTAAAATATATCTCTGCATAAATCTAGTTTTAGCCTATATATGTGCAAAAATTACAAAAGGGTACTAAATGCATGAAATAGAAGAAAAGCCTCATGGACTGGATTAATTTTATACCACAACATAGCCCCACCATCACTTTGTTGCTGCCAACTTTGTAAAAAGTCTATGAATCAGTAATTTTCCTTCACTTCACAGTCCTGACAACCTCCATCCTGTTCCATTATACTGCAATTTCTTGCTGTAACTGGAATGCAATACATAAGTGAGAGGAGATGACTACCCATTATCATGTCTTTCTTCAGACTAAGATGAGTTTACTGCAGTTTGAAATAAAATTAACCAGGTAGTAGATTTCATGCATTGCTCATCATGCCCAAATTCCTGAAGCTTGAGAAAATCTTAGAAAAGTTGCTCAGAAGAAGTTTCTACTACAAACACATGAAGGAAAAAGAAAAATCATTGTTAAGTGCTGTGAACATATGGGCCAATGTGAGGTTTTAAGATCCAGCTGCTCATGACTAAAGTGAACCAGCTCTGTTACAGGGTAATGTGATTCCAGCAAGCTGCTGCTGGAAGCAAAACATGGTCAGGGCTTACAACAAACTCGGGCTACAAGGAAGCATTGTAATCTAATTACTCACTTTCTGTGTGCTCCCCACATTGTTTCTGCCAGTAATCACTGGCTTTCAGACAAAAGGTGTTGCTAACTCCATGCAGCAGCCACCCAGTGTATATGGATGTGGTAGGACTTGGGTCATGTCCGCTGCCACAAACTGTTCCTGAAGCCTCCAGGCACTGACAGTGCAGAAGAAAAGTGGAGATTTCTCTAAGTTCAAAAGTAACTTGTGTTTACTGATGTTATAAACTTCAAAATGATAAAATTTGTTGGTAAAAGGAAATATGCCAGTTCTGTCTAGCAGACAGAGATTCAGATACAACTTGATGGCCACTAAATTTTTTGGGTTGGGGTGGTTTGGGTTTCATTTTGGTTGGTTGGTTTTGGTTTTTTTTTTTTTTTTATTTATTTTTTTTTTTTTTTTTTTTTTTTTTTTTTTGTTTTTTTTTTTTTTTTTTTCTTTTTTTTTGTTACAAGTTGAGCTCTGTGAACTTGATCAAATCAAAATACAAATGTGTTACAGAGCATGGTTGCTAGCTGAAATAATAGGAGCTGATTCATCCATCTCTCAGTGTCCCTTGGGCAAACCAAACTGGCTGTTGAACACATTTAAGAAGATTGAAAAAAGAATTAAAACACAGACATTAGTGATTAATACAGGCAGCAAGGAAAGATTAACAGTGGGAAATGGAAAACCATTTCCTTTTAAATACAGATAGAAGATAATCATTATGCTGCTAATGGTCTTAGATACAGAACAGAATCTACATTTTGCTTAAGTACTCAAATTGCCTCAAGGTGCTTATGTTGTTTTGGTAACAACTTCTAAATTGACAGTAATGCAAGACTGAAAGGGCCCTCTTGGATCACAGAAATCCATGCACTGCTACCTGAGTCAGCTGTCAATTATTTTATGAAGTGGTCTAAGTCCTTTTAAAAACTAATTTTGTTGTTGTTGTTTTGATCTGGGGGAGTTGTCTCTACAACTACTGGATAGCTGTTCCAGAACCTCACTCCTTTGATGCAGTAGTGAAGTTTTCAGCATATTTTTAGCAAGTTTATATCCCTCTGTTCCTGTGCCAACACTGTTAGCTTTAAATCCCATTTTTCTCCTCCTGCTACTAACTTTATCGACATGTTTATAGAAAAAACAATCTTATGGGTTTTTTCTCAAATCAACCAGAGGAAAGTGTTCTAATTTCACACATTGATAGCTGTCTTCCTGTCTTTTTCCTTTTTAATTTATCTGCTTTGCACCTGAGGAACCGGAACTGTACTCCATGCTTCAGATATCACTGCCTTCTGCTGCCTGGTGCAATTGCACACTATGAAATCCTCCTACAGGACTTCAAATTCCATTAGGATCTTTCTGTTGTGAAAGGGGATTCCAGTTACTTGGACTTCCCAGGTCACAACTTTGAACTTTGGTTTCCCTTTCATAATGTCAGTTTTCATTCCTAGACATTTGCTCCTGGCCATCTCCCTTCTTTTGACTCCATAATGAGCATTACCATCGAAGGTGAAGAATATACTTAATTTTGAGACAGATGGAAGTCTTCTTTTTCTACTTACTGCATTCAAGTAATCTTTCTTTTGAGGGTATACAGAGTGGCCCAAGTTCAGCTGCAGGGTGAGCAGAACACTTCTGTCCAGGAAACTGCATAGGCACATGTGGTAGGACTCAGCCGACAAGAACTTCAAATCCACTCAAGTTGAAGAGGATATGGATGTCAAATGTCCCATTTTTGTGGCAAAGACATGGACCTTTAGACTAAGGAGCAAAAGGCTGCATCCTGATATTTCTCCAAATGAAGTCTTTCTTGGAGTGTTTTCAGGTTGAAAATCTTGGAGTGTTTTCAGGTTGAAAATCTTGACTCGGCATAAAACAATGTGGAAATAGGAATTCTGCCAGTTTCAATGTCATTTGAACATGACTTAAGTGTTTTACTAGAGCTTAGATTTTGTTAATAAAGTATTCAGAGCAGTTCCTGCCAAGCAATACACTGGCAACAGACCGTGTACACAGTGAAGTTTATTTTAATACAGTCGTAAAATAATAACGTTGAAGAAAGTGTTTTTTGACCTTTCTGCCCACTTACCTTATTTTGGTTCTTTATACCAAGCCATGAAATTTCTGAAATTTGAAATTTCTGAAGTGTCCATTTACAGATTATTGACTTAAAAGAAAGAACAAAATTTTGTTTCCGTGCTTTAAAATCCTAATTGCCACATATCAATGAATGTGATCACGACTCCATAAGGATCCCTGAATAAAGACCTTTTGCTGCATAGTCTGGGGCATGGCAGCTTGCAATAAATGACATGAGAGCCAGAACCTCAGCTGGGATAAAAGGCCAGAGCTCCACTGGGAGAGAGAGGTTGACTTAGATCAGCTAAGGATGTGGGGTTTGATTGTTATGTTGTAAGGGCAGTACCTACTTGATGTGCAAGAATGAAGTATCAGATTTGTCCTAAGGAGGTTTATGTGTTTCCTTTGTTTTCCACTGCCAAAGTCCTTTGACATTCTAATTTGGGTCCCTGAGATAATTTATAACATAAATACTGCTGAAGATAAGAGGGCTCTGATTCAATTTTAAATGTATAGCTCCTTCTTGGAGAAAATTTAATTTCTATAGCAGTAACAACAACATCTCCAATAATGATGCTTTCAGGGAATATAGCCCATGATAAATTGTCAACGAATGAGGATGGCATTAGATCATCCTTCCAGATTATGTAGTGTTCATTTCAACTGGAGAAAACCAGGATGTGTGCAAATGAAGCTATAGTCTGCAATATTAGATATATGTAATAAAGCAACATCTCCAAAAATATATTCAGAGGAAAATCTGTTTTATTGAAACCTGAAGTGTTGTCCTCAGAAATGATCATAAAAATTGCCCAGTTTACGTTTATATTCTATATGTCTATCTTTATAATGAAGTGGTGCTTAGAAGCTTTTGCAGAAAGAAGTTCTCTCATGTAATGCAGTTACAAACTCACAAAGTAAAACAAAGTCTCTCATGAAAAGCTTACTTCTTAAATTGCTGGGGAAGCAAAAGAGACCTTCACTATGGAAACAGGGTAGAGACAGATTAAATGACTTGCTCCGGGTCATTCCTGAATAACTGTTCAATGCCTTAAGCATGGGGCCATTCTTTTGTTCCATTTCAGGTCAGGTATTTGTAAAATGAAGGTGTATATTTCTTCTGCTTTTTCTACTTTTTTTTCTTCTTTGAAGCAATCTACACAAAACCAGAAAAGCAGAATATTTTCAGAAACACCTGTGTTAAGCGTTCCAAAATGAGTCAGACTCAACAAGACTCAATTTGCAAAAAAATTATTAATGTGGCTTTCAAAATATTTTCAACCAACATTTCCTCTCAGCAAATAGTAATGTCTTTGTCCAGTTGTTGCCCAAATTCAGAGGAAGATAAATGCTAATAGCTTCAATTTGCAACAACAACAAAAAAATCTGACTTCCTTGGAATTGACTTAGAAATGTTTCAACACATCAGGTTTCAGTATCTGATGGTGGGCTAACATCTGTGTCTTTTCAGAGGCTAGAAGTAAAATATCCTTTCATTTTAGTTCTCTGAAATGCTTAGTGTGGAAATATTCTCAGAGCATACTAAAATGCAGTGTCTGAAAAAGCAGTGGTGGCCAACCATTTCATTTCAACTGGGAAAAGAACTATTAACTTTTCACTCTAGGTTCAGTGTTCATCTCTGAATTTTGGAAGCTGTGCATCTTGCCCTTGACCATGGCACTACTGTCTTTGTACACGGCACTACTGTTCTTTGCTTTTTAAGGAAATAACCAAATTTCCTCCAGTGAGAAACCTATGTTTTGGTGGTTTTCTGCTCTGCTATTGGGATAATAAAAGTTTGAACTCTTCTGTCTAAGGAAGGGATAGAAACTGGGTTTCTTTGGTTGGTGGGAGCGGCCCAGACTCTAAAATACCACATGGTGCTATAGGGTTAGTGTGTTACATTTTGAAAAGAAAAGCACTAATCACTTACATGAAACTGAAACTCATACTATATCTTTTGCAGTAACTTTCTGGCTCCAAGTGGATGGATACATCTAACCTCACTGCAGAGAGGAAGCCTGTATCCTCAGCTAGTGCTTAATGGCAGCTTGATGACTTTTTTAATCTGTATCCTTTTAGATTGCTTTTTTTTTTTTT
>VZRH01005201.1:433640-474855 GCA_013397555.1 Urocynchramus pylzowi
AAAAAAAATTTGGAGTAATTTTTTATCTAAAAAAAGAAAAAAAAAAAAAAAGAAAAGGAACATATATACACACACACAAAACCATAACAAACTCCACCAAAAAAAAAAACCAAAAACCAAAAAAAGCCCAAACCAAAAATATCATTAAGTCGAATTTCATCAAGACTTAGAATTTCTGTTTGAGTTCCAGAAATCTCTTGTATCCTGCCCTAGGCTATGTCTCTCTCTGGCAGCCTCAGTACCCATTGATGGATGGATGAAGTTTTAGCTTTCACATTTTCCAGATTCTGTACTGCATTACTATATAACTCTGAACTTCATATAAAGTGTTAGTATCTCCTCTCCTCTCCTCTCCTCTCCTCTCCTCTCCTCTCCTCTTTTCTCATTAGACAAAACAATCCNACAATCCTTTTCCAGAACTATGGGCACCATTACAGCTTCAGGCCCCAAAAGTGTAAACAGTGGTGTATTAAGGAGAGCAAACTGTGAGGATGGGACTTCATAACCTGAAGCTGTAATTGGACAATTAACCCCAATATGTAAATGGACCAAAACTTATAAAAGTGTGAAAACTCATGAACTGTTGTCCATCTTTGGTGTAGCCATGGCCAGGCTCTTGTACTGCCCAAGGTGTATTCTTTGAAGGCCTTTTTGATGAATACCTACTTTATTCCTTTAGCACTGCCTAGCCTCTGTTCTGGGTATCCTCTCAAGGCATCAGGTGGTGAGCCAGACACAGCTCCTATCACCACCAGCCCAGAAACCTGCTTGCTGGATGAGCCCAGCCACCTGCATCTCTCATGAATCTTCAGCTGTTTTCCCAGAGTTGATGTGGGACAAGCACTTGTGGGGATGAAACAGTGACTACTATCTAAGATGGGCATAACAAAACTCCTCCTGGCTTGTAAGACCCAGGCTAATTTTTGATTTTCTAGGCAGAACTGTGACTGCAAATCACAAAGGTCCCAGGCAAAATCTTGGGTGTGTTAATGAGCAGAACACAAACATAGTAAATCCACCCAGGGAAAGTGGACTCTGTTAATTGTTTAAATTCTCTGCTTGTATGGCTACTAGCTGGCTGACATAAGCAGAGTAGATGCAAAACAGACTCATTCTGCCTTAAAACTAGTTTTTCCATTCTTTATTTTTATTTTCCACATACCTTTGTTTTCTTTCCTCTTTTCCGCATGTTTATTTTCTTCTTCCTGACAAAAATTGTGATAGCAAGTGCTGTCAAAAATTGTCTTATGTATTATTGACTAGCTTTGAAGCGGTGTATTTTCCTGTACCAAGCACAGATTGTACTCTGGGAACTCTGTATTTTTACTTGAATTTGTACTCTGATCAGTTGCACAGTATGCATCACATGCCCAGGCTTAAATTCTCTGGTTACAGACTCATAGATGGTGATTTGCAATAGTTGTGTGTCTGTGTCAATCCTTCCTGAACTCCATTAGAGGACCTTGGTGATTACCAGGAAACAGCTGTGCCTGTTTCTGGATGTCTGTCAGGCACAGTATGTGTTTCATTGATAAATTGAAGTGCAAGAGGTTTCATGAAAGGTTAAGTAACAAGTTCTCATCCATAAGACTTCAGAAATTGACACAGTGGGTCGTACAAGAGACCATCTAAGTTTCTCATCTCTGGCAGATGTAAGAAAAGTGGAGTAGAAGGAATCTCTTTCCCTAGAAGTTTTTTATCAGACACTTAGAAGTGAAAAATGTGATTTTTTTTTAATAACTCTTTCTGTTAATATAGATTTTTTAATATTTTTAAACCTTTTACATTCTATGCCATACAATTTAGCCTAAAACACACCTAATCATATGAAGAAAAGTGAAATTGGAGACAAATATATTTTAATTTAACTGTGAATGGGTAATCATGAAAATGTTAGTTCCTATAGAGATTTGTTCCTAACTGAGTTGCAATTCAATATTTTTCAAATTATCTGAAAAAAAGTATTCTATTAAATTATTGCTGATAATTCAGAAATTGATAATGAAACCCCACTCTATTTCACACTGTCTAGGTTCCTTGACAGAGTGAGTGCAGTTGAGCATGTTTCCTAACATGGTACAGGCAAGTGGAATACTGAAGTTCAAAGAGCAAGGGAAGGTACCACAACCATAAAATGTGAAAATGTGTCTTTGGGAGCAGAGATTCTCAAAGGGCTTTACAAATAATTTGGAAAACCCAATCTATATGAACCTCCAATGCAATAATATGGCTAACAAAATCACCTTAATCCTTGCCCTGAGAAATTATTCAAGGTTTTGAAAAATATCTGTGACACAGGAGGTTTAAGCATATTTAAGTATATTTACTTTATAAAATGGTAAGTTAGCAAACCAAATGATAATTGCATATAATCACTAATCATGTAATCATAAGGGAAATAGGCACTGAAGACTCAAATCATGCAGAGAAATACATAAAAAGATTAAAAAAAATGGAAATAATCTTTTTACCAGAAGGAGAGCAATTGGGACAAATTCCCCAATGGATTATACATCTCTTTAAGACTTCCTGCCTAAATCACATCTCTAGAAAAACATCAGTCTTTAAAAAAAAGCTTAAATCTTCAGTTATAAAAGGGCTGGTGTGGTTCTTTATCCTGTATTGTGAAAAATAGTGGACTAAGTAATTGAAATGGTTCCTCTAAATTATATAAAAATATTGTTCTCATCTCTACTTAAATTTACACTTCTAGCTTTTACTTAACATCAATGATAACATTAATAGCTATGACTTCATCTCCACTGCCATCCCCCTTTATGTATGATAATAGTAAAAATTCAAATCCTACGTTTCTCACTTCAGAATATTTTTTCCCTCTGAGACAACAGTTGGCTAGATTTAGTATTTCAAAATTGTTTTACTGAGTATATTTTTCTTGTTTCCTAATTCTCAATTTCAAAGGTCTTCCATCTTGGTCATATTTTGTCCAGAAAAAAATTATATTTCAATCTGGAGAGCACAGATACCTCATATTTAAACTAATCCCACAGCTATCCCATCAGCAATCCCTGACAAAAACAGTTCTGGCTTTCCACAGTTGTTTCATACCTTGGCCATTTTCCTCTCACCCCCAGTCAGATTAATCCAAAGAAGCTCAGGAAAGCATCAAGGATCCATGCACACCAGCACATAGCTTTTCCACTGAAGTGCCAGGCCAGCTCCAATATTTTTTAATTGAGACCAGAACAGAATGTGTGAAACTTCCAGTGGAATTCCTCACACTGGGATTCAGACCGCAGTTGAGTACCATATGCTCCATAAGAATTTTCCTCTTGCACTTTGAATTAAAAGCAAAACCACACGAATGAGGTAGTAGAGAAAAATCTAAAAAGCAACCCCAAAATTATATGTGTAATATCCCCAAAAGACACCCAAGAAAGGACTCATTTCCAAGAACTGATATTTAAATGAAGCAATCCCAAAATTATATGCGTTACATCCCCAGAAGACACCCAAGAAAGGACTCATTTCCAGGAACTGATATTTAACTGATATTCAAATTGAGCTAGACTTAAACTTCAACCAATTATATTTAAATATAATGAAAAATAAATACAGCTGAGCTTTTAAGATAACTGGAATAGCTAAAGGTCTGTCAGCACTTCCAGTATAAACCTGGTTTGTTCAGGGGATTATAAGTGCTGTAAAAATGTGTTCCAGGCTGAAAGTTGGCAGGCAAAGATTGTAGTTTTAGACATTGGGATTTTTTTCTTTTTGTTAATTTTAAATATGTTAAAAAAAAAAAAAAAAAGAATTGGACAGTTTTAAGGTAGGATTGGTAGACTTTGGAATTTTTCAACACTATTTCTGACATTCCCATAATTCAGAAAAGGACTAATTTTAAAAGTAAGATGATGTAAGCTATTATTAGTCCATGATGTGAACTAACCACATGCTTCTTTTGGGATTTGTACAGGGGTTTATTTTAAAAAGGCAAGTGAGTTCAAACACAGGTCACTAGACTAATGTAGTTTGTTTGACTTGTAGGTGGGATTTTTCAAGCACCCTCAGCAGTGGCTTAGCCCAGCTCCCAAGGGCTGACATCAATGGTGTCAAAAGCTGAGAACTTAAAGCACCCCCACTCATCCATTGGAATAATGACAATAAACTTGGAAACCCACTTATTCTCTTATTATTGACCTCTTATGCCTTCTCTTTATGATGGATTTTTTTGTCCAAAAAAATTCTCATAATAGGATAGTACAGATTTATTGATATAATTTCTTCCCTAACACCTTCTGCAATGTGCTTGTGGCAGTTTTCTAGGAACATGACTAGCCAGAGAGAAGGGAAGATATTCTCCATATGTGTGAACAAGCACCACTGCAAAGGTATCTGTCATATCAAGGAACATTAAATTCCACCTTTATTCTTCTTTCTGTCCACGATGGAGGTGTGTATGCCCAGAGGGAGTGGGACTCCACCACCATCATCACAAATATGAGCCAGGGCCTTCAAAGGGCTGCAGAACTCTGTTCTGATTAAGGAATCCCAAGCTCCACAGGATCCTTCCAGGACTTTCCCAAGCTCAGCTGTAGCAACAGAGCTGTTCTGCTTTTGTTGGTGTCGAGAACATGTTATTTTTTACAAACATTCTTCAGAAAAGTTTCTCCGCTCCCAAAAGAACCAGCAAGACGATTGTTTGAGACACAGTGCCCTGGTGAAAGAAATCAGCATTTACATTACTTCCTGGTGAAAGAAATCAGCATTACTCTTGGAACTGGTCAAGGAGTTCACCTACCAGCTTTAGAAGGGTAAAAAATTATTGATTTTTTCAAAATACAGCTTTTTCTCTCATCTTTGGTGTGTTTTTTGATATGTTGAATGATTTCTCTATCATGTTTCTGAGGAATCACAAGCAACTGATTTTGTGAAAGAGAAAGTTAAAATCTGGAAATGTATTATAAAATAGAATTGAATAATTACTTTCAAACAAGCAGGTTAATATTAATGAGACATGAAATCATATCTGTATTTTATTTACATAATGAAGTATGCTAACAAAAATTACTTGTTTTGAGGTTTTTGTCTTTCAACTTTTTTCTTTATAAGGAAGTTTTCATCTCACTTAGCATTAAAGTGTTTTAAAATGCAGTCTTTAAAAAACACACAGACCATTCATAGCATCTGGGGTGAGAAACCGTATTTGTTTGTATTTTAGATCACTAATAGCAGTTCTAAAATACTAATCTAATCTTTCTCATACTCACAAATTTTGTGGCTTTCCAGGATCAGATTTAGCAGGGAGGTTGTCCTCATTAAGGAGAATTAGGAAATATTGGCAGTGGGTCAGTGTGACTGATCTTGGTTCACTACTGGAGTGAAAAGAAAACAGGAGAGTGGAAAGAAACAGAAAGCATAAGTTAAAGCATATCACAATCAAGTCTTTTCAGCCAAGTGAAATTGTAATATTTCTCCATCACTGAAGAGTGCATGCTACATGTACCAAGAATACTTTTGAAATTCTTAGTTACTGAAAACCATATAGCATGGTAGACTTTTATTTTTTCCCTGCTGGGGATGAAGGGAGTCATGGGTCAGAGTAACATGGAATGACCCAGTGTCAGATTGAAAGACCACCACAGGTTTTACTTTAGACTCCTCCTGCACAAGCCTTTAATGGAGAATAAGTTCAGAGCAGAGAGATTTCCTTTGTCATGCTGAGTGTCCTTCAAAGGTGGGGATTTGTCTTGTTTTAGCATAACACAAGGGAAAGCACTTCTGTAGTAAGCCTGAGATTCATTTTACCTAGAACTCCCCAAAACCCGCACTGACAAAATTCCCATTCTACACCACCCTTCCTGTCTCCAGTCTGGCCTGATGGGCTGTGCTCCCAAAAACTTTTTAGACTGATCAGAGCTCTGCACCCTAGTCTTCTAAGGGGATGTGAAAGTCAAAAATATTTTGTTGTTCATCTAAGCTGTCATCATCCCACAAATCTGTGAAAGCTCAGATGCTGTCACGTTGACAGTGTTGATCAGTCATAAACCCTATTCTGTGGAAGATATATCAGTGTAGAAGAGACATTATCTAAACCTGAACTCCTGTAAACTGTAAATTCTCACAGATGATAGAACCATTAGGGCTGGAAAAGACCCCCAAAATCATCAAGTCCAGTGTTTGACCAAATGCTACTAAGCCCACTAAATCACATCACAAAGTGCTATGTCCTCTCATTTTTGAAAACACCCAGGAATGGTGATTCCACTGCTTTCCTGGGCAGCTTGTTCCAGTGCACAACCTCTCCTTCAGTGATTAATTATTTCCTAAAATCCAACCTGAACATCCTCTGACACAACCTGAGGCCATTGCCCCTTGTCCTATTGCTAGTTGCCTTGGAGTGCAAATGTGCACTCAAAAAGAAGTGCAATTGTGTCCTTCAGCATGAAATCAGGGCTGTTACAAGGAAAAATATTAAATTATCATGCAGTGGGGTCATCAATCCAATTGTCAAAAATAATACAAAATAATTATTTTGACTCCCTTCAATAAGATCTTTAAATTTTTTTTTCATCATTTTATTAAAAGGTGACAACAGTATTGAAAAGAAAGATTTCATTCACCTCTCTGCCAAACACTGATGGTGGGAACAGGAAGAACTGTGGCTCCCCTCCTGCTGGGTAGGCATCAGTGAACAAACTGTTTTCAGTCTCAGGGGATTTATGGTTTGTGAGGGACCAGGCAACAGTGAGAGAGAAGAGCAGAGAGCTGCTTCCTTCCCCACAGTGCAGAGGACAGGGTAAGAATTTGGTCACAAGATTTCATGTGTAATCAGAACAGCTCTGCTCAGAGAACAAAATCTCACCATGTCTGGGAACCCTCATCCTCTGAGGCGACCATAGGATATATCAAAGTAGTGTAGGAAAATGGGAGACAAGTGCAACAAGGGGAGGAAAAGTTAAATGTGTCTGTGTCTTTGTACCAAAATTCTTTCCCAAGGCTGATTCTGGAGAAGGCACATTTAAAGTTGTTGAAGGCTCAAGCCAGAGCCTTGGCTAGTCAGAGAATCAAATATAATTTGAAGTCTCACTTAACACTTCTATTTCCATTTCAGTAGGTCCTTTTAGCTGAACTCCACAGGCCAGTGGTGACCTAGGCTAAGGGAACGAAGCTCTGAGGCAACAGCAGCTCATAATCTCCTTTTCAACTGTCAAAACATACCCATACCCTCCTCACCCTCAAACCTCCTGTCTTCTCCTGTGACTCCTGACTCCATACTCCACTGTCTTTTAAGGAAAATGAGATTAATTTAAATCCTTCCTCAATGTGGTTATAAAATGAGAATTTCCTTAAAACACTCACTCAGAGCAGTTCTTTCTAAGGTTTAACTCATGTTGTATTAAAGGAACCTGAGGAATTTTCAATATCAGAACCACCCACCTGGGGCTGCATCACTTTAAAAACCAAATATTCCACTCTTTTCAGCTCTATTGTTAGATTACTTTGTTATGTGATACACTCCCCCACTGCACGCTCTGTGACACTGGGAGTCATAAACCCTCCATTTTGGAAATGAACTCTGGTATGTGCATAACCCACATACCAGGGAGCAGGGCTTGGTGGCACTCACAGCACTGCCTGTGTTATGAGGTGTTAGTGAAAGTTTTGGTCTCTTCAGCCCCTTTTATTGGTTCTGCAGTGGATTCCTTACTTACAGATGTTTTCAAAACCAGCAGTTCCAAGGAAAGTCTACTTATTGCCAAAAGTTTACAGCTGAATTTCTTGGCAATCGCAAGTAATGATTTCATCAGAACATGAAATAAGTCAGGGCTGCTGTTGAGAGACACCGTTTTATAATCCAGCATTGTAAATTTAAGACTTTTATTTGCTGCAGAGTTTGGTTTCCATTTGTTCAACCCTCTGATAGGTGTATTGCTTGGGAACAGATATAGAAGTTTTACAGGGCCTTTGTGCAATTTAAAACCCCTGTATAGAATGCCATAGTGCACTGCCCATTCACATCATTAAAGACTTTTACAAGAGTATCATGTTCACACTTATATGTACTTTACTCTAGCGACCCTCCCCGTGCCATGTTTGAATTATTATAAATGGGGCCATGCAGAAAGCTGCCTCCATAACTGAAGTGGGGAGGCTTTGTTTAAAATTCAAATAACAGCTAAATGGTGTCTGTTTGTTCCTGATCAACACTCTTCATACAAAAAAAAAACCCTCGTTGCACTTTCTTAAAAGGCAGCAAATGTGGACAAATATTAGCTTTTGGAACTAAAGGGGAAGTTATTCATTCACTCAGCAGTGCTTTGCAAACTATCAATCTTCCAGGTATTTCTATTAGCTTTAATCATTGAGGTTGTTTGTTTGGAGCAATTTCTAAGAGAATAAAGGTACCTTTGGCTCTTATCTCCTGTCATCAAAGCATCCATTAGGAAATCCAAGCCCTGTAGGCAAGCTCAAGGGATTACTCAAAGAGGTTTTCTTGAAACAATCAAGAATTCGGTGCCCTCTCTTCAGTGCACAGGAGTTCAGTTGGAAACCATAATCTGAAAGAGAGGTTTATCTGAGGCTTAATACAATTTGAACAGGATTTTGTTCAAGGCAAACCTACAGATAAAAGCACCTTAAGTATGTTGAAACAAAGATGAGCCTGCATTCCTTGTGGTGCTGTTTCTAAGTCCAATAGTCTGTCAACAACCTGTGTGTGTGAGGGAAGCTCTAAAAGTCTTACAATTATCACAATAGTGAGTAGATTGGACCACTGAGAAGCTAATTGATAGCTTTTTAATAAAGGAATGCTGATTAGGTGTGAAGCAGACAAAAGTTGGTTCAGTGTTGGGGGTTGGAAGACTTGCCAACAGAAAGCTTGAAGATATGGAAACTGTAAAGATTTGAAACCTGTTAAGTAGGAAAAAAATATCTTAGAGATATGAGACGAGTTTGAACTGAAAAAAAAAAAAAGAAAAAAAATAACCTGCAGTGCATATAAATCTGAATTTCCACAGTACTTGGAATAGAGTATCTCCTTTCTTCAGGTGCAGGGACTTAATTCTGCTCACTGCTAATGGAAAAAGAGAGGAGAGATTGGCAAAATGCTAATGCATCTTTGAATTTAGGATCCCTTGGCTTTGGAGACAGTCCAGCGTAGTACAGCTAGGATTTGGATGACCTGGATTTAACTGCTGCTTCTATCATTGAGTGTCCTTCCCTCTTTGGTTTTCCTTACCTGGGGAAGGAAATGATGAATGGTTTGAGATAATTAACAAAAAATTTAACATGAAATTGAGATGTTGCTGTGCTGCTGCTTTCCCAAGAGTCTCAGCTCTGAGCTGGAGTTTTGGTTCTGTAGGAACAGAGCACAGTCTGTCTGCCTTGAGGAGCTTACTATAATTATTGGGCCCAACTGAGCCACAAATGAGCAAACAGGAAATTTTTAAGGAAAGGCATTGTGTTTCAGCTTCTTAAGGTAACAGATACAGTTATGCCTTTCTTTAGACTGGAAGCTTTTCAGAACATACAACCAGAGAATGAGGGTGTCCATCTATAAGGGGAATGATGTGGATAATATGCATTTGAAATTTCAAATTTTTTTTTTACACAAATCCATTTAAAAAACCTTGATGAGAATTAGAACACTAATTTCCCATGAGAACAGAGTTCTTTTCAGGACTGAAAGTGAATTAAAGAACAGGATGAAGGCATAAGACTTAATGTTTTATTATCAGGATAGAGAAGAATTAGCAGTATTGTACCTCAGAAGCTGGTTCTAGAACCTATTTTACTCTACTTCCTCATCAATGACCTGAAAAAAGGAAATGCGCTGTGACATCTCCAAATGTGGAGATTTAATTAAGATTTTTTAGATAGCTGAATATTATGTCAATGACAAGAAACAAGAGGAAGATCTCACAATGTCTTTAGATAGAGCTGGAAATAGCCATCAAGACATCAGACATCTTTGGAAGAAGGCCACCCAAATGCCATAATTTGGCATGTATATAAAACATTTTGTGCACCTACCTTCTCAGTGCTCTCTGTGGTTTTGTGATCTCAAGAAGGACATGGTGGAATTACAGAGAGTATAGAGAAGAGTAAGTGATGGAAGAGCTATTTTACAAGAAAACATTAGAAAGGTTGGAACATTTTTATTTCAAGAGGAAAAAGCTGGAAGACATATAATGAACTCCTGCAAAGTCCTGATAGCGTGTAGAACCTTTATCTGGAAGGTATTTCTTTATGCAATAGCTAGTAAAAATTCTGGAACATATGGCCATGGGAAGTTGTAAGAGAGACAATTTTAGCAGGTTCAAAGTAGATTAGATAAATTCATGAACACCAGATTCATAAATCAGTGATGTCAGGGATAAGCAGAGATGTGTTTTCTCCGTTCCTTATAAACAAATTTTGATGAGAGATGGACTACGGGGTATGAGCAGGCTCATGTGCTCTCCCAAAACAGCATTTCAAATTGCCACTGTCAGAAGCAGAACACTCAGTTTCTACTCATCATAAGGCCATCTCTTATGGCTGATAATTTATTCAATGTTGAACACTTATTCTTGTCAAACTAATAGAGTCTAAATATGGCAGTATTACCTCCATAGAAATGGAAACTGAGAACTGTGATGTAATAATGCTTCATTTCCAAGAGCTGCACATCACTGCATAAATGGGAATTACCTGCATTCCCAATGTGCTCTACTAACACCAGGTTAGGAAGAAAGTGATTTTCTCAAGGAAGAAAACAATCATAATACTAACTTTTACATAAGCCTGATAATTTATCAGCTTGCTATACAAAATCTGGACTCAATAAACATGCTTCACATGGTTCCAAAAGCCTTTCTTCATCCTAAGAAATTTACATGTCAGTAGAATTATAAAATGTAATTAGCCTTCATTGACTCAAAGTCCATCTGTTGTCAGGGATATTTTTATATGATCCCATAACAGAAGTCTTATATGGGACCTTATATGGGATCTATATGATCCCATAACAGAAGCACAGGCTATGCAGTCCATCTATAGAACTGAATGAGGATGAGTTCCAGGGAGAAATTCTTAATTTTTTTCAGGCAGATCATGCTGTTTCTGTCTAGGCTCCTTCCCAATTTTCACCTGATTCACAGTATTGCTGTCTGACACGAAACTTCAGTCTGCATGGAATCTCTATATGTCAACCACTCCAAAAGCTCTGCAGAAGGTAAGGTAGCACAAGCCTGGCTGCCATCAGCAAATCTTTCCTGCTTCTTTCCATGCATAATATGCAGAAATGTAAAATGATTCAACAGAAAACTCCCCTTTTACCAGAAAAAGTTCTGATCCTGCAGATATTCACAGTCAGACAGAAAGGTAAGCTTTTAATATGCAGCACCATGCAATGGTCCTCAGGAAAGGTAAGAATTCTGAAACTGACATCAAAGGCAGAAGACTAACAAGGGACTTTTAAAGTATTTCCTGTACTGAGACTAAACTAATCCTCCCACCAGGACTGACTCTATGCAGAGGCAAAGCAAGCAGTCATTGAAGGAAGTGGGTTATTGACAGTAACAAAACAGCCATAGTCCCATTTCCAGCTTTTCCTGTGCCAGAAAAGGCAAACTTAGCTGCTACTGTCCCAAAGAGAGAAGTCAGAGCAGCATCCCCTGGTGTGAGGGCAGTAGACCCTCCTAGTAGAAACAGTTAAGATCTCTTTATCTCCTTTAGGCACAGTAAGCTCCTTCAGCTCATACATTAATGAAAAATATTGGGTCTTGTGCTGTGACATCTTAAGTACTCTGAGAACCTAGCCAAAGGCAGATCCACTCTATTTTTTCTTGCTTTTCTAGTTTATATTTTTTGCCTTTAAACTGTTTTTCTACTTATATTTCTATTTATTATTTTGGATTTATTTCACTGTCTCCTGCCCTAGTTACTATTAAACTGACTGTATGTGTTTTGGATGATAATTTCTTTGTCTTCTTCATAAATCCTTTACATTACAAAACCTTTCAAGTCAATGCAGCTGCCATGAAGAAACATTCTCTAAACCGTTGTAGCTAGTCTTGGAAATTAACATATGCTTTTGTTTTTGCTCATTAATTCTATTTCAGTTACTTCAGTTAAAGACATCAAACATCTTGTAGTTGTGCATGGATGTGATTAACCTGAGATGCAAATTGCAAGTAAAACCTGAAGCCTGAAAATAAGTTACAAATCTTCACAAAATTGGCCTTTGTTACCAGATATTTGTGACAGAACTCTACAAGAAAGTGTTTAATGTATCTCACACTTATTGATTTATCAGAAAATTTTGGATTTTGCATCTGGAAGAGATTTTAACTTTTGAGTAAAAACTTGTAAGAAACAGATACAGTTTCTCCTAAGGCTGTCCTCTATTCACCCCAGATTCAATTCCTTTACTTATTTGGTGTGGGTTTGCTTGTGAGACGATTCTTACTAGCGTAGGTATGGAATGATGTCACCTTAATCTTAGACACAGAAAGAATAAAATAACTTCCAGAATAAGATATCTTCCTGTGCCTATATAAGCTTTGTATAATACATGTGAGAAGCAGCTCTCCCCATCGATTTTAGTGGAAGTGAAAAATGAGTCATATCCTAACTTTGTTTTTTGAAGGGCAGGATTTCCAGATCTTGCCCTTTCATCTTGCTAGAGAAAGATACTTGAAAGATATAAAACCTAGATAAGGCAATTCAGAACCCCTAACCTAGCTTTCTCTTTTGAACAAGACTCTGACAGTATGAGTCTGGCTTTTAGAGACACTAATTACTTTACTCAAGCATTTCAAAAGCAATGTTCAGTGTAGGAGTGTGACTCTCCCTGCTCCTCATACTTGTACTGCAAGTATGCATACTTGGGAATTTCAGCCCCATTTTATTTTAATTTCAGCTCCATGTCTAGTGTGTTTCATCTGGTTTCAAAGTGCTCTTCCAAATATCAGGAGTTCTCACAGGTCCTGTGTGGTACTGGCTGCCTGCCCCATCAGGGCATCTTAAACACTAGAACATCTCAGAGCAATGTGTACCCATCAATGAAGAAATTAATTGAACTTTTCTTCCCTGGCAGTCAGATTCTCTCAATTGCATTCCAACCGAACATCATGAAACTGAAAACCTTTTGCAGCAGAAGATATTTCATTTGCCAATAATAAGCATATTCTAGTAAAAAAAAATGTGGGATTTTTTTTCTACTTTTAAAATACTTGTCCATTGCACAAATTTAATTTCAAACAGCAATTTAAAAAAAATTACAGTAATGAAAAGTTTTTTTTAAGTATTTTAAAAAACCCTAATATTTGAATTATGACCAACATTACTTTTTTTCTTTCTCTCAATCAGTTTTCTCATCTGTATGTCTGACTGAAATTTGCCTTGATCTCTAAGTAAGAAAGAACACTGGGGCCTCCTACAGTTTACTTTTTGATTGTAGCTGGAGTTCGAGTATCACACAGAAACTACAGCCCTAACAAAGGAGTACATCAACAAAACTGCTTTGCTAACACACATAAACAGAGACTACTCTCTTTGCAAAGGTGGTACTTGTCTGTCTCAATTTTAATATCTTTAATTTCTGCTTGTGACTTCATCAGTGGAAAGAAAAAGAGACTTTTTGGATGCAATTTGTCTTAGTCTAACTGAGATGTCTAAAATTGTCCAGATGAATGGCATCCAAAGTCTCTACATTTTTCCATTCACTATAAAGGAAGCCTAGACAGCTTGTTCAAATGTAAATGTCTATACTGCAGATGTCTGAAGTTAAATGAAAGGAATCCAGGGAGTTCAGCATCCAAAACCAAGAATGTGGATATCATATTGAGAAGATCTGAACCATACAGATATTAAAGACCATGTCTAGTATCAGACATGACACCTGAGTAGCCATGCCAGGAATGGAATACATATTTCTGAAATTCCAGAATTCTTATATTTTAACCACATATTATCTTTTCTATGAAAAGAGTAGGAATATAAATTTTTTCATGTCTTAAAGTAATGCTTGCAGCTAGTACAGAAAGATTTTGGCTAACCTCCCAGCCATACCTTCCACTCCCACCTACCCACAATATCCTTACACAAGCATTCAAAGGAATATTTAGTTTTTTACTTATATAAGAAAACTAGTAAAGACACAAATAATACATTCTACAGGAAAAACAGCATAGTTAGGATACAAGAGCTATACTTTCTTAGGAAAAAAACCCCCTAATTTTATAGAAGAAGAGAGTGCAGTGTGAGAGAGAATTGCATCCCTTCCTCTTCACATTTTTGTTAACTGAAGCCATAATCCCAGGAAAAATATCTGAACAGATGTTTTCCCTTGAAAACATTCCAGAAAATGAAAGCACACATGGCATACTGATCTGCTACTTCCTTCAACACATTCTCCTTCAGAGATAACAAATGTACCATGTGATGTTGCCATAGTAGCCTCTTGTATTTCACCACAGAGTGAAGCAGAGGACAAAGTGAATATATCTCCCCATGCTCTGGGCACTGGGCTGGCTACAGTAGCAGATTGTGTTTCTAGCATTTGATATAACTTTTATTCTCTGACATTGCTCTGTCTGTTGTGTTTTAGAGCACGTGTGCTAAAGCACAGTGTGCAGCAAGCAGATACATAGATCAGGTATCTCGTATGCCCAGATTCTCTGGTCTATTCACTTCCTACAGCCTCCTTGTCAAACTCTATCTGCATGTTTTTCAAACAGATTATAAACTCCATTTCAATGAGTTTTCCATTCATTTATACAATGAAGTTGGTCAACGTTATGGCTTTTTATAAAAGAATGCCAGAAAGTAGAGAACAAGTATCAAACAGAAAAAACCCCCAAACAACACTATTAAAGCTGTAAAAGTATTCATCTGAGGAGAATATCATTGGCAGAAAGACCAATCATTGGCAGAAAGACCAATCTTATCTACTTGAGAAACTGGAAATAATAGAAATGTTTGTAGAATACAGTGGAGAAACTTGGAATACTGAAACAAGAACTGACAGCAAATATTATAGGACAAGAAAGACATTGTTAAAAAGGAAACATGACTAAAACAGAGGTATTTAAGGGTATGTGTTTCTCAGGAAAGCTGTAACTAAAGCAAGGCTTGGTAGATCAATGTATTCACATTCTTACACTGACTTTAAAGTAGACTAATGACATGTGAATATAACCACACACACTCAGAAGAGAGCAAAGTCTGCCTGTGTCAGCATCATGCCTGGAGAGTGCTGTAGCACAAGTTCTGTGCCTCTAAATCTAATGATGAACTTGAATAATGCATAAAGTCATTAAATTATATTTGGAATTGTAGCCTGAATGATTCCTCTTTTCAAGTATAGCGAGAAAGAAAAATGGTGCTAAAAATAAAAGGCCCCAACTATTTCTGAGTAATTTTCTTTACAGAAAATAACAATCAAATAACCACAAAGATGACAGTAGGATTATTTAGATTTACCTTTTCTAAGCTCCTGATCTTTGGAGATATTCACAGAAAGTTATTAGTTATTAGTCAACCCTGGTCTGATCCACTTAAATGAAGTGAAGAGATCCTCATGGGTATGGTTATAAATAGGGTTCTCAATTGCAAAAGGACAAATTAAGTTATCTAGTTAATAAAGGCAGCTGCACTGATGAGCATATAGACTTCACTGTAGTGTAAGCTTGGGAATTGTCTCTATTAAAGGTATAAAATCCAAGAACTCCTACCCCTATATAGAAGACTAATTTTTCCAAATCATAGAAAATACTTAAGAATATACAGAGGTTGTACAAGAAACGCAAAATCAAAACCAAACCAGAATAAATAAGGACTGCTGTGTAAAGAAAATAATAGTTTAAAGATAAGGCATGAAAGAGCATAACAACCTTCAGGAAACAAACCCAATTAAAAACTGCAGCTGAAAAAGGAGAAAATAAATAAGAGAAGGCACTTAAAAATTATTTCTTATGCAGTAAGTATTGGGAGATGAAGTGAGGCTTCAAGGTATGACTGAAAAAAGTAAATGAGTGTTACCACAATTTTTGGCATTCACATTTCTGCTGAATGTGGAATCAGAGGACTAATGGTTTAATGTGAATGGAAGTATAAAAATTGACATGGAAGTAGAAATTGTAATATTAAAATCAGAAATCAAGCATCCTAGTACAACAATTTGTAAAAATCTTCCAGAATTTGTAGCAAATTCATCTGATCACATAGGAAATAGTTTTAATATTTTTTTTAAGTTTTTGAGATTATTCAGTACTGAATAACTGGAGAAGAGCAAGTTAGCACTAAATATTTAAATAAAGGAAAGTTCTATACCAAGTTACAAGATCAAACCTGGAGATAGTTTGGATAGATTTGTAGCTAAAGATAAATGGAAAAAATCATAACAGCTGTAACATGGATTTACTAAGATTTGCCTCTACTATATTTTTCCAACAGCTTTCTCTGATGAAATAAGGGATTAAAAAATGTGTATTTCTGCACCTATAAGCAATTTTTTAAAGGATATAATTGTTTAAAAGAAACAGATGTCCATGGGTGGTGCCAAAAGAAGAAACATCAAAGAGTTCAGTGCCAAGAAATAGGTGAGTTAATGATCAGTATTGGGGAGGGTGAATAGCAGGAGGGTGTCAAGGACCACAGTAATAAACTAAACTCAGTAGTCCAGGCTGCAACTTTTCTTAGGGACTTATAAAAAGGCATCAAAGTTATAAAGCAGGTATTCATCAACTAGACATGACCAAGGAAAAAGATAGAGATCCATTTATTAACAAAATGAATGCATCATCAATAAGCTGAGGAAGTGGTAAATGAGATCCCAAGTTAAATCTTCCAAGATAGGTAAACACTTTTTTTGCTGCTAGAATGATGCAGTGAATTCTTCCTCATTTGGTGATGTTTGCTATGTTATTCTGACAAAATGAAGACTGAAAGGCTGCAAGAAAATAACAAAGTTTTCCACTTATATATCAATCAATTCAATATCAAGTGGGGAAGAACAATGTATCCTGTGAAAAACTGGATATAAATTACTAAAAATTAACTCACCCAGACATAAGTAAGATTTTTGATCAGTTTTCCAATGGCAGTAGTAGGAACAAAAAGCTGTACTAGATATACTACAGAATTGGTTTAGGAAAAAGTTATTCCTAAAATATTTTCATGCCTTCAAAAGCATGAAAATAAGAACAATGGTCCCAGAAGTCCCCTTGCATGTGTCTGACTTTGTAATGAACCTTTTTTTTTTTTTAAATCTTAAAATGCTCACATTGTATTAGAAATATATCTGTCTCATTGGGAAGATTTTTTGGAAACCAGGGACATCAATCAAAAAGCTGTAGGGAGAAAGTCAGATCTGAAGCAAACTCTCATAATTCCAAGGGGAATACAAAATTTTAGGGAATATATAATTATAAAAAAAAATTTAAATATGGTATATTTTGCAAAACATTTTTTCTGACCATAATAAATCATAATAATTGTGATTTTAAAATCAGAAATATGTCTTAGAATTACTGAAATAGAATCTATATTTATAAATAGTTTTAATGTCTTTATCCAATTGAATTAAACAACTTATTTAAGCATGTGGAAAAAAAAAATATTCCATGATTTCCAGAGAAGTGCTTTTCTCTAGTTTAACGAAATGAGCCAAACTAAAAATTATATGGGCAAAAAATAATCAAATCACATTTCCATACAGAAACAAGACTAGGCAAAACAAAGCATATTACACTGAGCCTTCACAGCCACAACAGCCAGGGGAGATATGTACTCCTTCACCCTAAGGACTGGGTGCTCCACTGGAATATGTAATATTCACTGAATGGAGCAAGCTCTGTCAGGTCCATCTAAAGCATAGTTCAGGGGAGAAGGTGGAAGGGAGAGAATCTAGCCTCAGTGTAGGTGCAGCTACATCAGTGTTTTAGCTTGGACAGGAAGGTGCTTTTGCAGTGGCCTCCTCCTCCTCCCCACCACTGTGCTTTGGTTTGCCCTCCCAAGTGGTCTCAGGGTGTGCAGACTCCTCCTTTGGGTGAGCCTCAAACAGCAGATGCACTGCAGGAGAAAATGGAATACACTTTAACAGCTGACAAGTATTTAAGCTGTAAAGGCTGACTAGAACTAGCCCAAAGTAAAAGCCCCAGAACACTTTCAGTGCTGGTATAAGGTTCTCAGCTCTGTTTGGCTCCACAGACATACATCTGTTAGGTTTGGTCATGACACTTGCTCCGTGTAGGCATATTCTGTGCCTCTAGCAAAGCTCTTTGGTGTTTTTTTTCTTTTATTCATAGGGAAATGTTATCACTGTATAGGATAAAAATTATGCTCAGAAAGAAACTACAATCCACATGCAAATATTTTCAAGATGGGAATCACACAAAAAGATGAAAACCTTGGGCAAGGTTAGAGGGAAAAGATGCAAGAAGATGGGAGACAGTTCAGACATCAGGAAATGACTGGGAGAAACTAAGAAAAAAAAAAGAAGCACTAATTAAACAGGTGGGAAATACAATAGGTAAAAGGATTGCAAGTGGAAATATTAACCATGTATTCTCCTTTGCCTTGTAATGAAAAGGATGAGGAACATGGTGCAACTTCTATTTTTTGTTCTTCCATAAAAAGCACTTATTTTTTTCAAATGAGACAGCTATTAGGAAATCCTAGGCATCCTCATTCTCCCTTGCAAAAAGTGGGGTTTGAAAAGCCTGAACTGAATGTAGTGATAGCTAGTTCTTCTTCCAGTCTCCCCACAGGAACACATAGTCTTGCTCCTCTAGAGTAACATGTCCTTGTGCTCCTGTTCATAGGGCAGTTCTCTGGGGAAAGGTTTTCCTTTCTTTATGTGCAAGTTCAGACAAGAGGATCAAAAAATTATCCACCTCCAAGTGAGTAGTCAGCTGCTGCAAGTGACAATTGTGGACAGCATCAAAGAGCCTCAGACATGAAGGAGCAAGATCTTGTATGCCATTAGCTTCTAAAATGGTAATCTGACACTTAATGAGAGAAGAATTCAATGAAAGTCAACCAGAAAACAGCGATGGAAAGATGTAGACCTGCATGCTTTAGGGGATGGTGGAAGACAGAAGGACAGAAAGACATCAGGTCTTTTTCACATCCTTGACTTTCAGATAATGTCACAAATAATTGTCCAAACGTTTATAATTCCTCCCAGCATGTATTTGAGCAATTATGTATAAGAAGTTATGGCCCTTATCCCTGTTCCACTCCAATGAGAGGAACAGTGGCTTCAAGTTGTATCTGGTGAGACTACTGGTTCCAACTACAGGCCAATGAGACAACCATGAACAATTACTTTTTGTATTTCCATTCTCTTTTTGTAACAAATGCAAGGAAATTCTATGACAAAAAGCTGCTAACAGGGAGTTAATGACAGTTGGTAATTACTTTTAGAACATCTAGTTTAGTAAAACCTCAGTTTCTAAATCCAGGAGACAGAGAGTTAAGACACTTCACCCTCTTGAAGTGAAATATAATGCCTCAGTACAGCCATAATATATATATTTTACTCTGTCTTTGATCTCCTGGGAGATGTGGAGATGTGTACAGCTTCCCTCTAGTCAAAAGCTTTGCTTATTTCATAGAAGTTCATTGTGCTCAGAAAGTTCAAGAAACACCTTTATTAGGTATGCAATTAAGTTCACAAACTAGTCCTTAAACCCATAGGCATAAACACCTCCAACTTAGCTGCTGACAGCTGCCACAGTTCCCCAGCAATCTGCCAGAGAGCGTGCACAGTGGCTGAGGGATGTGCTCCAAAGTGCTCAGGTGACTTGTGCCTCTCCTTTCACCATGTGGTACCTGCAGGTCACTCAGATTAAAGAAATCACCTCACTTCACCTTCCCTCCCCTGGCTCACCTCAGCTGGCTCATACCTGAGCAACAGCTCACCTTCCATGCACAGAAGCCTTGCAGAAGGTGCAGCCAGTGCCACTCGACAAGTCCCAGCAGCTCTTGACAGCCGAAGGCAGGCAAAGAATTAACAGAAATCTGGATGCTGTGAAGAAAGAGGACTAAAATCTTTCCAGTAAGTGACACCCAAGCAACTCTGGCAACAATAAGTTTTTAAAGTTGTTCAAATCTCAGTTTGTTAGAAGTGTGAGTTTTACTGTCAAGTAATTCTGGAAGAACAATTTGTATTATAAATGGATTTTTAACTGAGTTAGAATAAAGAAAAAAGATCCATAATTTGCTTTTTAGTTATCTTATAGGTTGCTCAGAATTGCAAGCTACAGTACACTTCATAGGTTTTTAAAGCGAAATTAAATACTATTTCAAATTACTACATGAAAACAAACTGAGGTATTGGCAGATAGGATTAATAGTTCCTCCTGTCCTTCCCATCTCCTTTATATTTTGTTATTTTCTATTTCTGAGAAAGGAAAAAATATATCTACTAGATATTAAATATTCTTGGTGAAATTAAAAGGGAACCAGCTCAGTGTCAATATTGTTATTCTGTAGAATAAGTACATTCACATAAATGTTAAACAATTCAATAATGTGCCAGGCAGTGTTTACAAATGTGTACCAAAATAATAATCCAGATGAGAGCTGTTACATTACAAGATGATTATGCTTTTTTTACATAATTTATAATTAAATAGACCCTTTTTCTTTCAGTTTAATAGCCAGGAATAGTATCTCATTAGCTGTGCTTTCAATTTAACCCTTGTAACTTGGAAAATATTGTCCTATAATTAGCTCAGGGTATTTAAACCCTCCCAGCAAAACAGTAAATGCATATGGGTGTCTAGATGTGAAATGAAATTAAAGTAATGTACAATGTGAGCCACTTATTGTACAGGGTTAGGGTTTTTTCTGGCTTTTTTTTTTTTTTCTTTTCCCCTTAATCAACTAGGGTTATTATGAGAGAAATAAATAACTTTTATAACTTCCCTGCCTGTAGCTGCTATTATTTCGTGCACGCTTTCTTGAGATAGATTATCCAGCTCATTTCCAGGGAATATTGAGGGCAGTCAGTTGAACTTGAGGAGTAAAGATTGTCCTTATTTCCCCATGCAGTGCTACTGTGTAGCACAGAAAAGTGCTTTTTGAAAATGTGCCAAGGGCTGCATTAATGTCATTAATTGGAAGAAGTTTAATTCTTCTCTCAATCTGAATCCCTCAACTCTTGTTAAAGTTAGTTAGAGGTATACAATGACAAATGCTCATTTAAAAAAATGTTATTTCACCTAAGATAAGGCTTAAGAGTTACATGCTGCCCATATTAATAGCCCATGTGAACCAAACAAGGCTTCAATGCACAAGTGAGGCTAAAGGTTGTGGATAGGACACTCCTGATAAGAATGAAGCTGTGGGCTTTCAACTCTGCTCAGATCTTTGTCCTCTATTTGCAGGCTTGTAGAAGCTCCCACCATGGAGCTTTCATCCCTACAATTCAGAGTGGGCCCATATGCAGGAGAAGAGGCAACACAACACGTACCCATCACCTGCTGTGTAGGGGAGCCGGAGGTGAAATTCACAATGCTTCAGGCTGAGGAGGGAAATGTTTAAATCAGCAGATTAGTTTGCAAAGAGTAGGATGAACTGATTGAGGGTTTTGAAAGAAAGTGAGCCAGTCATTTCTTTGGAAATGTATGAAGCTGCTACCTGGAGTCTGGAAATAGCTTTTGGCACTGAATCTTTGTTTAACATAAGTACCTACCACAGAACTGCCAATGGGCAAGGTGGGGAGAGGAGATGAATAAACAGAACTTTTTCCTCTCAGGCATTTTATGTTTGCTAGCTGAAACTCTGAGTGCTAGACATGTTGAATCCTATTTTTAGGCATCCAGATCTCCCTCTTCAATATCTTGGGAACTTAGATGCTTTATGCAGTAATTTCAACACCACTGGAGAAGAGGTTTCCTAAGTTTTCAGCAACACAGTGCTTCTTTTTACAATGACTAAGTCCAAGCCTGACTCATTAATTAGTTATTGCACAGAAAGGTACAGTTTTGTAAAGGTTATAGAATACCTATTAGCACTCCTTCCCTGGGAATGTAGCCACACTGCACTCAGCCCCTCTCCACATTCCAGTGGCAATGATTTACAAGAACAGTGTGTTGTCTTTTTACTGGTGTCCTTCACACCAGCTTGCAAAGCCTGGTTTGGCTGCTGCTGTCACAGGTGGCTGATCCATCCTCTGGGGAACCAAAATGTGCTCTACAGCTCACTAAAGAGACTGTCAGGTGTTATTCTGCCATGAGAAAATCAAGGCCAACAAAAGTGCTTTCTGGATGATTTGGGAGCTCAGATGTTGTCAAGCCACAGGAAGGGACAGCAGTGTACATGTGCACGAATGGAAGTTTGGCTTCTGGGACATAGTGCCTGGTTTAGCTACATTGTGGTCAGGTCAAGATATGACTACCCTTGGCCAACATTTTGCAACTCCTCATTTACTGATATCTTTGCTCTTCTAAAATCCCCGTGGCATGAAAGGAAGAAGTTGTAAAATGAGGCTCGGTTCCATATAAGCCTGGAACAAACAGCTCTTGCTAATTTTCAGCAAAATCATGGAGCCCTTACTCAACATTGATTTAATGAGAAGGAGTGACAAATACAGACTTCAGAAGCTTTCCTTAAAGTGAAGCTGCCTGAAATGGAGATTTTTCTGAAACCATGCTATGTACCTATTGCACTTCCTATTTATTCTACTCCTTTTACTTTCCTCTGGCTACTACAGATGCTTTGTGAAACTTCCAAGCTACAAATTAAATCCATCTGTACAAAACAATAAATAATAATTTTCTAAACCGGCTTTATTTCATATTAACCTTGACACCGAATGCCAGCAGCACCAATTAGACTTGCAATCCTGTCTACTGTATAAGGCCTAAAGATTTGAACACAGTCTTTCATCTGTTAGCATTCTAGAGACTGGTAAAAATTTACTCTGCTTTTAAACAAGCTGTACGTGACTGAAATCTACCTCATACTGGGGTGTGCTATAAATAACGTCAATCTGAAGAGACTGTGAATTTTTCACAGCTTTGTTTCAGAGCTATTCAAAACCACGGTTATCAATGACTGCACCACAAAATTTCTGTCAGCTTAAGATTTCAGTCACAGCCAGGGACTTTGATGGATGGTTGCCCACTCTTCCCTAGTGAAATATAATTATCAAGGCATAAAAATCATTTGATCGCAATGCTGGAATGTTTAAGCATAACAGTAATTAGTTCTTCAGTAATGCTTTCAATTCACAGATGTAAGTATTTTACAACAGAAATTATCACTTCCATTATAGAGTTGAAGTAAACTGGGGCATAGAAAGAACAGAAAAGAGTATTTTTTACACTGTTAGAAAGAAAGTTTTGAAGAAAAAACTATTCTTCTCACTGCCAATCCAGAGCTTCTTGTGCTCATGCTAGTTCGAATAAGGTCAGTCAGAGAAACTGTAAGGAAACACAGTCTGCAAACTGACCTTTCTGCTGGAATAAACTCCACTTTCTCCTGGAATAACCTCCACTAAAAGCTCTACTACTACTACTACTACTACTACTACTACTACTACTACTACTACTACACCAACAAAGGAAACTAACATTGCTGTAGAGTGCACTCATTGAGAAGTTTGATATATTTTTCTGAAGAAACTGAAGAGTTCAAAGCTGGCTGGCCAACAGGATACTCCAGCCAGAAATAACAGAACAGGACCCTAGGCCTTTTATGATTGTTCTTTGGAAGCAGGGCCATAATTAAGAGCAATGGCTGGGGGCATTCATATTGTGCCACTTGAATTTGAATTCTTGGACCAGTGCAAGGTGACCTAAACCAACAGTGTTTGCCAAGAAAGCTTTCATTAGCTGAGAACAAAAGCTGGAGGCCTGTGGCAAGGTCACTATTGGGTGACTTGACTCCCACCAGCCTCCATGCAGCTCACAGGACACCCAGGTCTTTGGGTTCTGGGAGGAAGTTGCTTATAAGGGCACTACTGGGAGTGGAGTCTGAGGCTATATTTGACTCAAGATAGGAAAACATGTCTACTCAGACATGGACAGGATTGAAGGAACATCAGCTTTTTCTTGATTTCTTAGCTGATGGAGCAGTTAAGGCTAATTTTCCTGTTGTGTGTGATGTGTATGTTTAGCTCCCAATAGAGAGCATAAAGATGGCCACCAGAAGGAAAGGCAGTTTAATAACACATTTGTGACCAGACACATGGGCTGAAGACCAGCCCTGGTACAGGATGGCTAAACAGGAAAAATGTGCTCTAAGCTGTTATGAGTTCTTCATTTTGAGTTACTAATAACCACGTATCTGAGAGCTGAGACCTCCCAAATGCAGCTTTTTGGCACTTCTACTCATGCAGTTTTGCAATGCTTTCACATTTCCCACAGTTATCCCACCATTGCTTTATCAAATATGTGATAAAAATTATCTTTCCTAGTAAAATCTTTCCTTTTTCCTTGGACAATCGATATAATTCTTCTGTGCCTAACTATTAAACAATATCTTGCTCCATTTTTCCCAACTTCATATTCAAACAATGTACTGACTAATTTCTAATGAGTCAGTAGCATTTCACAAGAGTGGTCCTGTCATTCTGGACAGGAAAAGGAAAGAGAAGACATCATAAAAGTGTGAAATGTTATTCTCCCACATAGAACAGACTGAGAGACAGTACCAAGAGCTCTTGCTCATGATGGAAAAAGGATAACCCGTTAATAATTTTCTGTCACTGGTGAATTCAAAATTTCTTCATCTGCTGTAGCATGAAAGTCAAGTTTAAGAAAAGCAACTTTTTATTTGTTTTAAAATATCCATGAATATTGCTTTCCCAGGAAGAAAACTAAAAGAGCTTCTGAGTCGTTTGCCACCACAGGATGTGTTAGAGTCTTCTATTTATTCCCTTTGGGATATAAGCCACAATTCCTTTATATTTCAAGTGATAACTAGGTAAAACTTATAAAAAAATTAAAATTAAAAAGCTCTTTCCAGTAAATAAAACATAAATGATTGGACAGCCAGACTACTACTTTCTCTGTAGGAAATTAGAACTGAATGCTCATTTGAAGAATATGATGCTGCTGGTCTCAGAAGAAAAATGTCCATATTAGTCCCATCACATCTTGACCTTCACACACTCATTCTCCTTTCCATGGGTGAAAGTTGGTGGTAACTGTATGAGTGCAGACCACAAGGATGACACTTGGAGAACATCTAAGAGATTTAGGTATGCAGGTTGAGTAAATAACATTTGAGAAACATTAAAGCTGATGCCTTAAGTTTTAGCTTTTATATTTTTCAGATCCTGTTCTGCACTAGTGTATCACTCTGAACTCCATATAGAGTGATAGTGAGCTCTCTTCACAGTTTGGTCAGACAAAACCATCCTTCCAGGCCTGAGAACCAAGGTCACCATCACAGCCTCAGGCCCCAGAAAGTATAAAAAAAAGTTAATTGGGGGAAGCAAACTGAATAACTTCATTGCCTGAAGCTGTAATTGAAGAATTAACCCCTGATATGCAAATAGACCAAACTTACATCTGTCTGAAAAACTCATGACCATCATCCACCTTGGGTGTAGCCTCTGCGAGGCTCTTGCACTGCCCAGGGTGTATCTATTGAAGACCTTTAATAAATAATAAATACCTGCTTTATTCTCTAACTCTGTCTAGCCTCTGTACTAGATAGCCATTCCAGGCATCAAATTCTAGAAGAGAGCCCGTAATTTTCACAAAATGACCTTGGTTTCTCACCCAATACAGTCCCATATTTGGTCTCAGAACTGTATTAAAATAAAGCCCAGAATGGAGAACCTTTGTTTTCAAAGGCAGCAACAAAAAAGAACAAACAGAAATTTTGCTAAGCCTCAAGTAAAACCAGAGCAATCTGCCCACTGGGGAATACAGACTTGGCCCTTTGTATCTGCTGGTGGTGTAACAAATTCTTCGTCTCCAAAGATTGTGAACAGTCAAAAGTTCACGTTACATATTGGTTAGTGTGTTTCTTTAGTAAGTGGGCTGCATATCCGAGATAACAAAAGTGCCATGTGTTGCAGCAGATACTATGGTAGGGACTATTCTTACTGAACAGCAGAGAAGATAATCACATAGATCTTATGTAAATAAGCAGAACACACATTACAGCTACAGTAAATCTAAGCAGCTTTCAATTTGCTCTTTCCTTCACTGCCTGAATTTTCAAGTCTATTGCTTAAACATGTATTCTTTCCCTCTCCTGCTGGAATACTTCCTGCCTTCTTTGGTTTAACTCTGCAGTTCTCCGTAGGAAACTAGTCTCATATAGACTATACATGCATCTTTATCTCATTTAGAAAATAGTTCTGTAGTACTGCACAAATTATAATCAAATTAATCAAATCCTTAAGGCAAGCACAATACGTGCTCATCTAAAAAGTCTCCCTATGGTGTGTTTTTTTTAATCTACCACCAGTTGTATGTGTGCATGCATATCTGTGTGAGAGAGGAAATGTTTTTATGTGCCTACGCCTGCACATTTGTGCATGCTAAAATATATAGCTGCATCTCTTTTACATATACTTATCTTGGGATATGCAGAGCTAATCAGATCTAGAAATGTCATTTACTTAGAATTGCTCATGAATACTAGAAAACACACTGAAGAATTTGCATCTATGTATCCTAAATCAGATTGCATTCACTAATGTCAGCCCAAATTACAACTGCTGAAAACTGCTTGATGATTGTAAAAGATCATGTGATTGAGAAAAGAGACAGGAGACCTGAGTCTCCTGTTTTGCTCATCTACCAACATCCTTGGGTTATTAGCAAATGGGCTCACTGTATCGCCACTTCCATAAAATACCCTCATTTACAAACTGAATTTAAACATGTGAATAACAACATAAAAGCAGAATATTTGTTATAATTACCCAGGCGACCAAATATCCCATGTGGACATCCTGGAAGTCAGGCCATATCTGAAAATTAGAGTCATAAAACAAACACAGAACAAGCTCTAAGTCTCCAGATAATGATTTAGCTTCCTGAAGCATCCATTGAATTCCCATCACACTCTGTGATAACTGCATGGTACATCTGTATGTTGAGCATTAGATTCTGATTTTACCCAAATCCAGAAGGTAAAAAAAAAGCTGTTGGTGGAAGAGAGCAGTCACATTTTGGCCACGTTCCTGCTTCACAAGCCCTGGTCTCAGCTGACTCCAGCTGACCTCGGCATTGCCTTCTGTGCAACGCTCACAAAGGCAGCATTTGTGATGTTGACATTTGCTCCTTGGGTGCCATCTTTTTCTTTTGGGAGCTAGATAAAGGCAAGAGATTTCCACAGAACAGATCACTGTGCAAACATTTCCGGCATTCAAATTTAAAGCTGTAATTTTGATTTGATTTGAGGCAATTATTTACCATAGTTACTGTTACTCTTCAGTGTATTAAGGAGCTGAGAATTAGACCTCTGGGGTCTGTAATCCTATTTATGACACTAGGCTCATTAAATCAGCAGTAAGGGTGATGTCAAAATCAGCAGATTAGAAGAAAAAACCCTCACTATTGCAAATCTGCACAGCTCCAGCAACTTTGAGGCAGATAGACACCTGCTGAAGCACAGGGTTAGGAACTTCAGAGGAAGTGTGCTTTACTGGAGCAAGGAAAAAAAGATGTTTTCATCCTGATTCTCACAGAGAAAGCCTGTTTTTTAATACCCTTTCTCTCATATCTGTCTCAGGCAGAACACTCCTGAGACTTGGGGCAAGGATTTTTCCTCTGTATGGAACACTAAACAGAGCTTTTTTTTAAACAGTGAAACTGAAGTAATATGTGAGATATGAGTAGTAATATCATTGAATGAGACATATTTCAGTGTTGCCTATGAGGGCTAAGTGGACCAATACAACCCTGAGATATTCTTGTTCTTTCTTGCTTTGGTGAAAGCTACATTTCTATTTGTATATGGAAAATGCAATTTGTGTGACTACAGTGATTATACATGATGCATATATATGAAAAAAAAAATAGAATATAGAAAAAAATTATGTACCAATAATGTTTCTGTCATAAATCCTAGAAATCAACAGATACATATTAAAATAGCACAAACTAGGGCATCAGCTTTAATACCACAAATACAAAGAACCATTCAAAATATGATAGTCATTTAAGCATTTGCCCAAGAAATTACTTTTCTCTCCTCACTTGGCTCTCCAGTATTTTGCAGTTACTTAGTGATGGGTATCTTGTTTCCCTGCATTTGTGAGGGAGGATGAGTGAAATGAAATGCAGTGTTTCAGCACAGAAAGAGGAAAAAAAAAGTATTTAACTGCAGAGCTGAGAATGCCACCAAAGATGTGTGCATAGCACCACAAGGGTTGGACAACTCTGTATTGAAACGTAGATGTCAGAAACAGACAGGTGTATGCATAGGTAAAATATGCATGTGAACACGGGAAAAACAGTCCTGGTGTGTGTGTTTTTTCACCACTGACATCACAGGACAAGTCTCTTGGAGTCTGTGCTAGGGCTGGGCTCAGAGTTTGTGCAAAACTACCTATTGCCACAGAAGTAAGACCCCGTGAGGAAACAGTCCTTGTACTGGCTGCTTCTGATGGGAAAAACTTGCCTAGTTTTCTTCCTTCCCTTCTCCATCCTAGAACCCTACTCAAGCATTATCCTGACCTGGAAGGGATGGTAATATTCAGTTTTACCTTTACCATTTTAAACTGTTTCTGAGGAGACTGAATTCCACTCTTACTATATTTTTATCTCTTTGAGACACAAAAGCAAAAATCGTTTCTTTGTGTGGATATTCTTCCAGGCACAGGTGTAAGCTAGACCAAGCCTTTGAAGACTAGCTTATCTTTAGTGGGGTAACTCTAAAACTGCAAAATGAAGAAAAGGGGACGCAAGCTTGTGTGCCTTCTGCAGGCTCCTTGGGTGATGCACACTTAAGGCTGCCACAGCCTCTTTTTCTGGGGTGCTTGGCATCCCACACCAGGATTTTCTGGCTTTTATCGCATCCAGCAGGAAAAAGTGCAGTGGAAAGGCTCCTTCTTTCCCTCTCATGCTCTCAGTATGAAGAGGCAACACTATGTTTAGTGCTGTTTCTCTGCTGTTTCAGCACAGGATTTGCAGTCGAAACAAAAATTTGGGAAGGCCATGTAGAGGCTAGAGAATTCCCATCCAAATCTTCCTCTTTGGGAAAATTTGTGTTCTCCCACATGAGCACCTACTACAAGACCCAAACTAACACCTGAGCTTTCACACATTGCCAAAAATCCTAACACGATGTGTGTGCACATGTCTCTCTATAACCATTCTTATGTGATGATACTGAAGAGGGAATCTTTAAAAAATTGTCCTTTTAATTCAAATTAACCTTTAGAATCTGATTATTCCAAATCAGTCACAATACCATTTGGCCACACAAGGGGCACCCAAGGAGAGGTGACAAATACTACAAAGAAGATAAAAGATAATTTAACAAGAAGCAAGTTGTAAGGGGTGACAAAGTGTTATTTCCATAATAAGCTTATCTGAGCCTGGGTAAGTTCCTGAACAGGGTGTGGATTTGGCAGTAGCAAAGAAACAGGCCACACAAAGAATGTCTGTTTAGCTAATGAATGCCACTGAAGTGGTTGACTCTCATTTCTCTGGTTTGGATCCTTGCCACCTTTACTCTAATGTCAGACTTTGTTTAATTGGCAAATATACCTTCAAAGGATTGCAGAGCCCTCCATGCTGCTCCACAGGCTGTTAATATTTAATTGTGATTTGTTAAAGGCATACTAACAGTTGATAAAATTATGTGTCTGGGTGCTTTATTATAATGCAAACCAGCAGCAGGACTTTCTGTGTTCTTTTTTAGGGGAGAAGGAGAATATTGTCTTAGAGAGGGGAGAGAAAAAACATAAATTTATTAGAGCTTTCCATTAAAAAAAGTCTTGGAAAGAATCACAGGCTTTGTTGCAAATCTGTTTTGGAGATATGAAATTCATGAAGTGATTTTCTTATCTATCCTTACTTCACTATAAAGGAAAGCAATTAATTTGATGGGAAATTACTGGTATTTGAAACAAGACAGAATTAGCTTTTGCCTTTTGCACTTTCAAATGTGTTAACAAATTTTGAATTTGGAGGAAAAGTTATTTAAATTGGGCCTTTATGATGATCACTTTATATAAAAGGAAGAATATAAAAGGAAGAATCTTCTTGGAATTTGTCCATGTGTATTACATTTGATTGAAGTTTCATTTCCATTGAACTTGCAGAAAGTAAGAAATAGGATCTAGGATACAACTCAAATCAGTACATCTGAAGGACTGTGTTACATGTAGGATTTAAAATCACAAGCAAGTGCCTACACAATTTCTAATTATCACTATTGTGTTAACTGAATGACAAAAATAAATCTGTGTAATAGTCTTTATTCAAACAAAAGTTACATTCAAGCACATGATAGAAATAACAATGTGAAAGTGAAAGGTAGAGAGAAGACTTGGTAAAAATATTTTAAGTCTTGGCCCAAAAACAAATCAAAAACCAAAACAATCACCTATCCGCACCCATTTCTTTGCTATGAAAATCCTTAGTTCTTTTTAATTAAATAAGTACTCTTTTACAGTAGCTTTTTATCTTCCTACGAAATCTGAGTCAGCCAATAAAAAAAACCATCAAAGAGGCTACTTAGCACCTGTAAGCAATAATTTACACTGATGCCAACCCTTTGAAAGTGAAGGGGCACATTACGTTCTTGACATATGTGAGTAATTTCCCTTGAGTTCATTTCTGTTATTGCCATGTAGAAAATAAAGTTTATTCTCAGAGAATAAATACGCAAAAGTTTTTCTGAACTTGTTTTAAACTGCATCTGGTCAAAATGTGGGACAATATTCCTTCATCTACTTCAGCCTATTCCTTTCCACATCTGAAACATTGATAACCTTGGAAATGTTAAAAATTCCTTTGTGAATAAAGACCAAGCTGTGATTTTAAGTTATAACACTGAAACCTCAGAGAAGTCACATGTTTTGATTTATTGAACTCTTTTTCTTCTTGCATGTTTCTGGGGATGAGGGAAGCTAATCATTCCATATTTTCTCCAGCTTACCTGATGAATAGCCAGTCACTTTTTAAAAGTTTGACAATTTCTCCCCAAGAAAAGGCAGAGAAGGATTTGTCTTCAGGAGCTGTATGCAGCTGCTCCAAGAGCCTTCCCTGGGCAGCAGAGGTGCTGGGGCTGCCCAGCACACACGGCCAGTCAGCAGAGCCAGGAGATACCAGCCCTACTTGCAAGGACCTAACAAAATCAGGATCCAGAACCCAAGGCTCAGGCAAATGACTAATCCTAAAGCATGAAAACCAATTTGGTTCTATGCTACTTTTTTTTTTTTTTTTACACTTGGGGTAAAATAAGGCTTTTATAAGTTTATTAATAATTTTCATCATGGTGCTTATTGGGGGAACTTTGAAGCAGAATTTTCATACCAGAGCTGAAGCAAAGTTCATCTAAACCAGAGCTACATTTTGAAAGCTCTCTAGTCAGCAGTAGTCTGCTCTTTCTTAAATTCTTAGACTAATATTTTTTTCCAAAATTAAATTAAATAGCTTTTTCAGAACTGCTATGTATCACCATTCATGTTATTTGTCTCTTTATTACTTATCTGTGAGTCAAATAGCCCACAACAGCCTTGGTCACTGTAAACTGTGGCAGCAGTTTCCACAGAATCATCTCACATTTTACAGAAGGCATGTCTTCTGCCTCAGGTGCACATTTGACACTTCCTCTTGCTGAATTCACCTTTGCTTTGGCTCTTGGACAGGGAATGACACAGCAGTGAGACTACATTTAGGAGACAGTTAAATCTATAGTAATTACAATATACCACATGACATATAAACATGTCACACAATAATGCAAAAATCAAAAGCAAATATTCCTAAATATCAATAAACATTTGTTTTATATAGTGTCTTTGTTTCTTAGCCTGCTTTCCCTTTAAACACTCTCACAGCCACACTTCTCTGGGCAATTGCAGAAGTTACTTACTCATGATTCTTTGCATTACAGTTTGCTCAAGGTTCTTGCAAAACATGCCAAGGTCCCCAGCTCCCTGAAGTCCACGAGACCATTCTCAGTACAATGCAGCCCACCGAATTGTGAGAGGAGGAAGAGAAATAGGCAGATGACACAAATGATTAAAAAAAGAAACAAAATGGAGAGCAAATACAAGGTATAAAACACTATTTTACCTGATTTCCCTTTGGAAGGGTCTGCTGGATATCCTGAAAGCAGTAACCTCTTCCAGTTGGGTCTGGTAAGATTTTTTGACATGGTGTTCCATGATAGTGTCCTCAGCCAAAGAAGGAAATACTATCTTGAACAAATGACTCTATGATAAATGCACAAGTGATTGAAAAAAAAAATACTCAAAGAGAAGTTGTCAACATTTCTCTCACAAATTGGCAACACATTTCTGCAGCACCTTCTTCTATTCCTTACTTTCATTAAATACATGAATGACAGTACAGAGACTCGTGCCATTTGTAAGTCACACAGAGCTTGGAAGCACTTGGGAGGCTGTGGTTGCTGCTCAAGCTGATCCTGACAAATTGGAGAAATGATCCAAGCAACACGATGAAATGGAAAAGAAAAAAAAAAAAAAAAAGGCAACAGTTGAGAGAGGAAATTGAACACACAAACAGAAAATCAGGAATAACTACCTAGGCAACATGTTAGAAAAAAGAAAAGGTTGAGACAGGGAGGTTAGAGTGGATCACAAACTAAGTCCAGGTGAAAAATGTGATGCTGTTAACAAGCAACAGGCTGTGGAGTAACACAGAGGAGGTAGTTATTTTTTATCCTGCTCACATAAGACCTCAGCTTGAGTCCAGTTTTGACTACACTGCTATAAAAACAAGGTACCCAACCAGACAGAGTAAAAACCAGCTGAAGACAGATAAAAAAATACTTACATTGAATCAGTGTTAGGGAAAATATACCGAACATATTCAGCCTAGAAAGGAGAAAACTGGGGAAAGATAAACCTTTTTGTAGTCTCCTCGTCCCAAATCTTGCAGGAGCCATCTATCAAAGTGTTTCCATTCTGTCTCTGAGTAAGAATACATGACCAAGACTGCTTTATCAGTCTACATGCAACTGTTGGTGAAGTTATATGGAAACTCTGTAAACAGAAGGCAGGCAAAAAACTAACTCAATAAGGTACCACTTATGGACTTCATACCTGGGTCATTTAAACTCCACTATCCAAAATAGATGTGGTTGCCCCTTATGTTTAGGTTCAGTACACATAATTCTTGATACTAGAGAGGCACTTCTATCTCCTTCCATTTCAAGAGAACTGCATCTCTTTTTCTGATTCTTTCATCTGTTTCACATATTTCTTCAGATTTAGCAGATAGTCAACACTCCTCTCAGAAGCTTTACTCAAAGCTGCCAGAATTCACCAGAAACACATCAAAAAACATTAACACAACAGGGATTGTTTCCTAAATTTAAAATTCAGTCTGTATTTGAGAAACAAAGCACTCCCAAAGATTTTGTGGGTGTTATAAAAAAGGCATAGCCCTTTCTGGACTGATTGAATGTTGTTTCCAGCCATCATTATATACTGCTTAAGTTTTAGAAGGACAAGATCATACATTGCATATCTCACTCCGAACTTCATATAACTAAATACAGACAGGCAATCTCTAGCCCCAAAATATCCTGCAACCAGTGAGGTAACACTATGTTGAAATTAAGAATGTTCTAACTGCATGTCAATTAATTTTACAGTAATTTTGGTGGTGTTTGATTTCTCAATGTCACTAATGCCATGTCTAGAGAGGATCTCTACTAACTAAGCAGAATTTGAGCCTGGTCTCTCTGTCTGGAAAGGAATGATTCTTTCTAAGTTGGGCTCATCTCCCAGCTCATGTCTTTTATACCACTAACATCCACACTTTTGTTTTGGTTTTATGTCAAGGTTAAACATCCTGTGCATGTTTACAGTTACATATTACAAAATGTTTAACCTTGACACAGGGAAAACCCACCTTCACTCCTCTGTCCTGCAACAAGGGAACTAAAATTTCTAAATCTATCTCAGTCCATAATACCAATAGCAAAAGGTGTCAGCTGTGAAAGTCCAGTGAAGTACAGAAAGGCTATAGAGGAAGATTTTTAGAGATTTTTGCATTCTCATTGCAAAAGGGAGAGATGCCAACATAAACTGAAGACATGGTAAAAGCAGAGTCTGGCTTTTACCCATGCCCATTAGCCATGAAAATAAACGTGAATTCCACAGAGCATGGGGAGATTGTGTGGGAAACAAGGAAGTTGGGGTTAAAACAGGTGTAGGACTGGTAGGATGACATGGTCCTAAAACTGTTCAGTCACTGTCTCAGGGCTGCTGGCAGCTTTGATCATGTCTTTATTCAATCCTGGGTTTAAATAGATTTTTTTGCAGTGTTCAGTCTTTCACTCTTCTTTTCTGGAAATAGGAACTCTCTATTCCATTCCTCTCCATGTGAGGATATGTACCCTGAAGTAATTCTTCCTGTCTTCACATGAGACTGGTATTTCTGGCAAACTCTACATAATTCCTATATGTTGCTGTAACTGTCTGGTTTGTACTTAATTCCTGTTTACTTCTTCTCTGCTCCTGTTGCTCTCAGATTTAATTTAAAGGCATTGACCTGAATTAACCCAGTAATTTCTCTGAAAATTGGGAGTGTAGAAGAGATTGTAGTGAATGTGCTATTTAAGACTGACAAGGTAATTATACTTTAAGTAGCAAAAAAAGATTTTTTTTTTTTGAAACACTGCTTTTCTGGTATAAGGTATATGTTTTATCTGAGACTGCATAATACATAATGATGTTTGATTCAGATGAAATGAAAGGAATTTACATTAGAAAAGTTTAAAAAGCAGCTGAAAAAAAGATGGTGCAAGTCTGTTTCAATCTCATAATTCATTTCATGATTTTTTTCATCAGGTTCAGACCATGGTCTCTGATAATTCAGCCTATTCACAGCTGATTCACAGAATAACATAATGTTCAGATTGCAAGAATGAGGACAGAACAAAAAAAAAAAATGCATGATAGACCATAGTACATTTGAAAGGTTGACTTTTGAACTTGGTTCATGAAAATTAGAGGAGAAAATAAAACAAAATTCCTCAATTTCTTCACTACCTGACCTTATGCTGTTATCTTGCCTTTAAAAGGTTTTAACACAGTTCATTACCCAAGTTTAACATTGTCCTCAGATAAAATGAGAACATGCTCACACTGCTCAATAAGGATGATTTAATAAAAAATAGGTTTTTATTTTGACTTTTTTTTTGCTTGCTTATTTATGATCAGGAAGGATGAGGCTTATTTAGCTTTATTCATTCAAATATAGTATGTTAAGGGCCTCTGCTTTTCAAACAACATAGGAAGTGTACGAATGTTCTTTATGTGATACAGCTATTCCAGATTCCTGTAACCTGAAACTCTGCACTCTGCTCTCCCAGCACTCTGCCTCTGGAAGGAGTTGGTCCACAAAAGAAAAAAAAAAAGGCTGCCCGAGTGATTCATTAAACATTACACAACAAAAAATGTCATAGGTTTGTTTGTACAGACACCTCAATCTGCCTCGCACTTCAGCAAAAACACACATGGTAAAATTTCAATAGGTATTTAGTATGATATAATTGGGAAGAAAATCAAAACAAGACCAGGAGTATTCAAAAATATAACATAAATTTATCAAATTAATTTTTACTGTGAGAATTTAGATGCAATTTCTTGTTCCTATAGAATCATTTTATCATGAAGGTTGGAAAACTACTCTGAGGTCATTGTATCCAACCATTAACCTAACACTGCCAGGTCCACCAAGCAATAGCTCTTGGTGGGAAAGGGAAAGATACATTCCCTTATTCACTTTTGAGCTGTCACTACACCTTTCACTGCCTTGGAAGGTGAAGGGAAAGAAGAGGATAAAAGCTCCAGAGAAAGGGAGAAGGCTCAGTGGTGGAGGGCAGTATGACCATGCAAAATGGCAAAAGGCTTTTGTTACCTGTAGGTCACACGAAGCCAACTGCTACTCAGATCTGGGGCAGCTGACAAAGCCCAGGAGCATCAGGTGATTCAGCACACTGCTTAGGAAAGCCAAAAAAGCCTCAGGGATTTGGTAGGAACTGTGTCCCTGGAAAACTTCCTATTCCTTACTGCAGAGGGATTATTGCCCTGTTTCCATTTGTGGTCAGCCTGGTGACCCAGGTGCTCTGAGCAGTCAGCAAGGGCACAGGAGCCCCCTGGCTTAGCAGAGAGAGCTGCTGGTCTGCAGCACATCTGGCAGGAGGTGTCTTGGTGGACTTGGGTCTGTGGGGCATATCCTCTCAAAATGGGGACTATCCAATCTGCTTGGAGACATGCATCAGAGGGAAGACTAAAAGTCATAGAATCATACAATTATAGAATCATTTGGGTTGGAAAAGACCTCTAAAATCATTAAGTCCTACCGTTAACCCAGCACTGCCAGGTCCACCACTAAAACACATCCATAAGCGCCACATCCAGACTTCTTTTAAATACCTCCAGGGATGGTGACTCAACTAATTCCTTGGGCAGCCTGTTTCAATGATTGACAAATTGCTTCACCTTTTGGTGAAGAGATTTTTCCTAATTTCCAATCTAAACTTTTCCTAATTTCCAATTTAAACCTTTCTGGCACAACTGAAAGCTAGCAGGAGCGAGCTTTGGAAAAGCTGTCAGCCACGACGACAATCCTCAAGAGAGCACCAGTGCTAGACAGAGTGCACAGCTTGGGACTGGCCTCATGGATTTTACCATGGGCACAGTAAAAGGACAGAATAGATCACAGACTCAAAGCCTCATCCCTGCTGCCACTCCCCACAAGCCTGGGAGTACTTGAATGTCACTTAGCGTGTGTGAAAGAGTGGAATCCTTCAAATAAGTGAAATAACAGCATTGTAAAAATCCATACAGCAGCAAAATTACTTTGACAGTCCCTTACACTGCTTCAGTGCAACTCATTAAGCTTGTGTTTCAATGTAGTGTTTGCTTAACTATAATTATTCTCAGATGCAGACCTTCTTATACTTAAGCTCTAAGAACACAGGCACTTACTATTTGGGAGGTTATTGAACTAATTCTCCAACAGTCAAAACAAGGAACAACTGTGACTTGCAGTTAAGGGACTCAAAAACCTCTTCTTTCTGCAAAATCAGCAGCCTGTCAGCTGCAAAGAATTACAAGCATTTTCAAGGATTTCGGCAGAAAAGAAAACATTAATAAAACGATTAACAGATTTTTCCCCTGCTCTTAATATGTTTAACACTCAACACCTTTGCTTACCTTTCAGCTTAATGTCACTAGTTCATTTATTTTTGTAGAGACTGCTACAGGATATCTTGGTATAAAAATAGTTTACAGGGAGGCCTGTTTGGGAAGATCTCAATAGACTGAGTAGCTGACTGATATGGAAGTTAACTACAAGCAAAACATTGTTCTTTACCTGGTGGAGAAGAGGCCAAGGCTTTAGCCCACCACAGGCTGTGTTGAGAGTTCATCAGAAACCTAAGGCACATGTTTAATTTTCACCCAGCTGAACAGCTTGCATCTCCCTTGCAGCAGTGGGGATGGGATGCCCTGTCCTTGGCAGCTCTCCCCCATCGTGGCCCAAGGGGCCTGGGCTGCTGCTGAGCCCAGAATTTCATATTCTGGTCAGGTGCCCACTGAGGTCAGAACAGAACATCAAACACTTCAGTGACAAGATTTCCTTCTTCACAACTTCCAGCTTCAGCCTGCAGTTTACTATAACTGAGCCCTCCTCTTGCCAATGAGATGAGAGTCTGATCCAGGTAAAGCTTTTACAGTTTGAACTACACTCATTCCATGAAATCCTATAAACCATATATAAAGTCTCAAAACAATTGAAAAGTTTAGATACACTCATAACTTCTTAGGGTCATCTATGCATTTAAGGATTAGAAATGGCATAGATTACTGATGAATTTGTTGAAGTGTCTAATTGTTACATAGTCAAAAAGATCTTTACTGCTTTGGTGACATATTGCTATTTGGTCTCATCTTTTTTTACACGAAACATGAGAAAAAAATTTAGCATGTCTCTAATTATATTTTGAACCCTAAGGGATGGAACCAGCATTAGTGTTCAATTAATGCAGTAGTCAAAACATTGAATTATATTTTATTGGGTTTTAATGTTATTATGAAACATAGGAAAGAGTATGAATCTTGATAATTTACCAGCATGTGCTATAAAAATGCCAAAATCCTAAAAATTTAAGAGAGCTTTCTGAAAACATTAATTCCACTGTACAGAGAAATCACTGCAGTGATATAGCAGAGTTATTGCAAGAAAAACATATGTGGCACATTACTCACATTGGCAAAGCATTGGAATGTACCTTTGCTATGTGAATAACCCACTGACTTCAATAAGACTATTTATCTGCTTAAAATTAGGATACTGTTAAAATACATTGCTGAATTGAAGCCACAGAAATCAACTCAGACTTAGGGGCATGACATCATCACTTAAATGTCACATGTTAAAGCAATTCAGAGTAGAATTCACCTAAATAAATGTAAACATTTACACTGTAAGCATTGACATCTCAGCTAATTGTTTAGAGTACCAAAATTACCTATTTCCTCTTCATTTATGATAAAAGGAGATCAAGGAAGTTATTACCTTAGATATAGACATCTTCCACTACAGATAACCAAATTTAGATGAGCTTAATGGCATTCTTGTCTCTTTTCTTTGTCATCCTGATTTCTTTATGATCTGATCTAAACTAAGCATTTGACTCTTTTGAGCTAAAAAGACAAATTGAAGTGAATCCCTGTCTGAAGTTAGACCAAAAACTATTCCTATAGAGCAAGAGCTCTAATATTTTGCTAATGAATCTACAGAAATCCATGTGTTTGTTTTCAAAGTGTTAATGAACTTCAATTTTCAGGAAGCACCTGATTTCCCATGAGCTGGATGATATAAATCAGTATGGAAGAACTGCAGCACCAAGACTGCTACATCAAGAGCAGACATTTTTTTTTGCATCATCTGGGTTTCTGTGGTCTTTATTTGCTATGCTCTACCCATTGCTTATGTATTCAACTTTTAATTTTAGTGATTATATCTAGGTCCAATTCAAAACTTGATTCAGTGCTGTGAACCAGCTTTAGTGGAATTGAAAGCAAGCTTCTGTGCTTTGGCTGTTGGGTGTTTCCATAGAGAAAACCAGTGCTTACCATAATGCCTAAAAGAATTTGGAAAATCATGATTTCCTAGCAAAGGGCTCAATCTATATGATGAAAGTCTTATGATATCTCAGGACCATTTCTAAGTTTTTGTAAAAGTAAATCCTGCCATCATCTGTCTACAGGCATTGAAGAATGCCCCCAGTGCTGAAAGAACTATTTAAATCCAGCAGATTTAAACCTGTGCATGCTAGAATGCAACATTCTTCAGCTAATACATCCAGCATCATCTGTGAAACTAGAGCTATGCATCCAAATGAGCTCACAAAGACAGTCAGCAAAGGACTATGGAGAAAAACCTCTTCAAAGTAATTACTCTTTCTTCAACCTCTTAAAACATCTGCAAAAGATGGCTTTGGCATTAGTTTTTTGTGCTGTCTCTAAAAAGCATGGACTGAAAAAAAGATGTTATTTTCATGGCATATACAAACATTTTTATGTTCCCTGATTATAGTTCTGCAGGAACTAACTTTCATGTCACCATCTGTAACTCATAGAGCTGACAGCCTTTATCACTTTCCTTCTGCTAATATTCCACTCCCATAATAACTGCCCTTTTCTCTCCAACTGGCTAATTGATTATCACAGTCAAGCCTAGAATAGAGTTATTATTCTCAGCATGTATTTAATTTGCTTTAACTTAAGCACTAAAAAAGGCTTGCTCAACACCCTCATTTTTCCTCTCTCTATCAAGAGTTCAATTTTCTCTGCAAATATTTTTTATTTTACACCCCAATATGGATGTGTATTGGATGTAGATGTAATAACACAAATTTTGCCCTTGATCCATTTGATGTATGGGACTTTCTAAGACTTAATCTGTTTACCAAGCAAGAATGTTCAGACGAAATTATTTAAAAGTGTACTGTATTTTTTGAGGCTGAGTAATGAAGTTGCAAGTGCCTGACCCTTTTGTTTGTCATTCATATGGACTTGGATGTTCTCTACTTCTTAGTAATATGCATGAATGAACTCAATGTACTCAATGAAAATAAAATTTGGTCCAATCTTTACCTGACTCTAAGTGAAATGCTAGTAATATTTCTAAATTTTTCAGAATTTTATACCAATTCAGGGAACAATACTGAGTTGGAATTAGTTGGAATTAAGGGATGAACTAATAAATAGTTATAATGAATCATCAAAACTTAATGATGAGATTTGTTTTTTTCATGTACTGCCAGATCTTCCTGAATAGCTGTTTCTAATTCAAATGATGATTATGAAGTTCAAATGTAACTGAAATAGCAATATATTTGAATACTGTTAAAATGCAAAAATAAATTAACTTTATTCATTATCTATAATGTTTCAAATATTTCCAAGACTTCTGATAGCATTGCTATAATATTGATTCAAATCTAAAACACCCTTAATTTGTCGGCTTTAGATTCATCATTGAAGGCTTTATAATTCATTAGTCCAGGAGCTCCCACAAAGTTTGGTTCCAGATCTAGATGCAAGTAAAACATAAGCTCCCAGGACATAATCCTTCAGATAATGGTTTTGTTTTCAGTAAACATCTTTCCCTCAGACTTCTATGTTCACCTTTCTTAAATTTAAAGTTTCACAGAAAAAAAAGAAAAACATCTCAGAAATACAAAGTGTCAGGAATGGTGAAAGACCAGTTCATTGTAAGAAGATATAAGATAATGAATTAAGGAAATTAGAGACGTCTTGGACATAGTAACAACTTCACTTATGCTATTAGTAATTGGTAATAATGATGACTGTTTGATGAATCAGGGTACCTCCCTGTCTTTATGAAACAGGGCAGAGAGAAAGTTACTGTTCTGGCCTACTGGGAGCTGGGAGCTGCTTCTCAGACTCCTGTATTTCTGGTGAATGTCACACCATCATACCACACCATTTAGCACCAGCTGAGTAATTAAGCTTGTAATAATAACAAAATTGTTTCAGAAACAAAACAAAAAAAAAAAAAAAAAAAAAAAAAAAAAACCCAAAAAAAAAAAAAAAAAAACA
>VZRH01005201.1:474896-487843 GCA_013397555.1 Urocynchramus pylzowi
AAAAAGAAAAAAAAAAAAAAAAAAAAAAAAAAAAAAAAAACAAAAAAAACCCACAAAAAAACAAAACAAAACAAAAAAAACCACCAACATTAAATATGTACCCTTTCATTAAGACATTTACCTGGAATATAGCAAATCTGTGTTCATGTTTCATGTCATACATGTTTTACATTGGAAGCCTGTTATGCTGTGCCTCAGGGCAATGGGACATTGGCCAGACTCTTGATCTCTGCAGTTTTTGTCTAATTATAACAAACTCTGAAATCCTTTTCTGACATCATGAAGCTTTCCAAAAGTAATTCCTTTGAAACTTTTAAATTTCTGTAAAAAGTTAAGTTTTGAACATTTAACTTCTAAACAAAAACCATGCAGTCAAAAATTTATGATCAGTTCTGCTGCAGTTAATTTTTTCCCCTCCAATTCTCATAAAAAAAACTCTTCCTGGAGAATTATGAAATACAACTAGACAGTTTTTAATCTAATCTGGCTTGGCTTTCACTATCTAAATTGTACAAAGTTTGCCATTGTGTGTTTCTGAAAGAATTATGAACTGTGGTTTTCCTTAACTAAGTGAAAGGATGTCTCCCTTAATTTAGATTTCCCTGGCATGTCCAGCAAACAATAATTCATGAAAACCTTATTTTAAAATCTCCTTTACAGAAAGCTTTTTTTTGCTTGTACATGGAGAGAAAATTGACCACAAGCTTGTCTCCTGAAGAAGTGGTTTCCTCATCATATCACTCTTCCAGCAGAGGACAACGCCTTTTTCATCCCAGTAAGAGGTAGGTTAACCAAAGAGGAAAATGTGTCCAAAACTGATTAAAAAATAAAAAATTAAAATTAAAAAAGAAAGCTTTTGTAATGATCAGGAAGCAACCTTGCATATAACGCATTTAGTAATTTGATGAGAATGGTTGTAGATTTTGCATATTCTTAATTTGGGCCAGGTTCTTGGCTACCACAAACTAGGTATCAGGATGAATATCAGAAGAGTTACTTAACAATCTTAATGCTTGAAGATCTTGCTCATCTATTTAAAAGTAAACTCTTTTCACAGAAAAAAACAGGGGGAGAAGGGTTAAATATTTAAGGATAATAACAATTTGTTGTAGGTCTCACCATTCATGCCAATAAACATAATTACAAAATCTGAGGCAAGTAGACTGCATCATCATAGTCATTATTTGAACAGGAGAAAAAAAAAAAAACAGCTTTTCAGAACTGAACAACTATTTCAAGGTTTTATTCAAACAGATATAGTTCATGTGACCTAAAACTAAATATTTCATTTTCTTTTAGTGTTGTTTATCTCAGTTGTTTCATGTGAGTTCTTGTTAATGTAGGTCACTTTTTTAAGGAGTAATCCTTAATATTATTTTTTAACCTCTTTTGTTTTCCATGATTATTCTCTAAATTTTACTCTGATTCTTAAGAAGGTTTGATACTTCTTAAAGTCAGAAAGTCAGTTTTGGGATGAAATTGGTATTTTCCTGAAGCTAAACTGATCCTGTGAGTAGTTTCCCCAAGTAAGTCTAACAGCCTGTTATCTTTCACTAGTGCCAGCTTTCACTAAAGAAACAGCAGGGCCTCTCAATTACATATATAAAGAGTCCAATTTTCTTCTTGTTTACAAGAGCTTTTTATTGAATTTTGCGGAATTCTGCATTCCACCCGGACAAATCATGTTGTTTATTGTCACAGGTACTACGCCTGGATACTAATTTGCCTACTAATTTTGGTATTGCTGTCATACAGATTCAGATTTGGTTCTAGAAAGCACATTATAATATATTCATTATTTGCAATTTAAAAAAAAATGAACCATAGTGCCTTTTCTAAGCAGCTTAAGAAATACTCGTAATCTTTACACCCAATCACCCATGGTCTACAGACAGCAGCTCTTATCTCTGGAAGAAAAATCTCTTTCTCCTCAAGGATGAGGATAAATCCGCGTCATCTGTTCTAGTTGGAGCCAAAGTTAAGAAGAGATATTGAAAAGATTATCAGCCTATAATTAGGGATTTATAATTACCTAATTAAAAGCCAAATCTTCTCAGGCCCAGCCCAAGAATTTCCATTCAAACAAGTAACAGGTCCGAGCGACACGCACTAATTGGAGGGTCCAGCTGATGAGGGCTCTAATCTGGAGAGTGGTCTGGTTTCTTCTGGTCATTCTTAATACAGTTCTACCCAGAGTGAGGCTGCTGTGACCATTGCTCCAGCATTGTGGCAGCTTTAAGGGTGACACAATTCTCCTTGTTTTACCCTACTCTGCTTGGAAGTCTCCATCACTTGATACTGTACCTGATAATTTGAAGAGGTTGTATTTGAGATGGAGTAGAAGAGAGATCCGCAGATCACCTTAAGTTTGCAGGGTGTGAATTCCAGCAGTGTTGAGTGGATTATAGCAATCAAATCTAGGTTTAGGACTGTTGAGAAAGCCATCTGTTGTTTGTATTTTGAAACTGAATGCATAAAATATAGGGGGAATCAATCATCTGCCAAAAACATTGACATTCTAGCTAAGAGTGAACAGCTTCCTCAGCAAAAAATAGGCTTTTTGTTGGGAGGAAAATCCAGCTATTGATTTATGTGGCAAAATGTCAGTTGATTAATCCTATCAGAGAACTTTAATTAGATACATGTTCATTTGCTATCCTTGTCCCTGGACTACTACTGCATACAGTATTGGCCAGCATTTGGACTTGCTGGTGTCAGCACTGCACAGTCAGTTTGCAACATGCAATGTCACCACTTGCAGAAATACTGCAATTGAGCCAAAAATCTATTTAAGCTGAAATAAATTGATTTCTACTGAAGTTTTTAATTAAAAAAATAAAAAAAAGTAAGTATAGTATTAACTTTGTGGTCCTTAAAAGTATTTTATTACACAAACTCATAAATAAAGGCCAGATGGTGTAACACAGGTATTTCAAGACCTGAATTAGAAAATCCAGTCATGGGTCTCAATGGAAGCTCTCTGCATGAAATTTAGATTTGATGGAGTGATAGGTAAGGTGCTGAAATTTATCCATACAGTTTGAGACAGAGCTGCAAATTTGTACACCTCTCTCCCTTCAAAATGCAACTGCCTCAGCACCAAAAACCAAACGGTTGTCAAACAATAGAGATCATGTCAGACAAGATCTATAATAAAAAAAAAAAAAGGATTTTCTCTCAAAAACATGTCTTTTCCATCTCTACTCACCAGAACGGTTTAACAGATTGCATATAGGAATTTGATTAGATGTTCAAATGTTTCTAAAGAAATTCAAATATTGTCAACTAAGTTTGATCACCTCATTGCCTCTTTGCTTTTAAATGTCCCAACTACTTGTTCTCTTCTTTCACTTTTACAAATAAATTTAAATATTGTCTTTCTCTGCTTATTCAAACAATGATGAGGAATGAGTTTGCAATTCTCATCATCACATCAGATGTAGCTTAAAGGATATTATTTGCTGAAATCCTGATCATAGAAGTGTTTCTTTCCACCAAAGTTTTGATCAAGAGGTTAATATGCACATCAGTTGCTATTAAGGCTTATATTCTGACAGACTTGTCTGAGGATGTCCAAGGTGGACTGAGCAGCAAGCACACCACTAGTGTGGGTTTGCCCTGCTTTGTATCAGAGGTAGGAAAGCAGCTCCTTCTCAATGGATGGCAAGCCTTTTCTGGTCCTCTGGAGCTTGCCAGAAAAAGCAATTTAAAATATTGCATGATCATATTATCAATAAATGGAGACATGATGCCTGAGACGTAAACATGAACAAGTCACTTCAAAGGAGGGGAAAAAAAATTAGACTTTGTATTTAAAGGCAAAGAAAATGGAAAGCTTTTCTCCCTGAAAATCCAGGGTAATATTTGATTCTTGGAGGTAATGTGAAATTATTTAGTAGATAGACAAATAGTCTTGCTTCAGACTGACCCATACATGTGTCCATAGTGTTTGGGCATGTTCAAACAACGAGACTTCATAGACAAACTGAAAGGGCAGCAGCAGTTTAGGTCATAAAGAAGGCAAATAAATTAGAAGGGGAGTAATAAAATTACTTGAGAATGAAGAATTACAAAACTTTATTGTTGTTTCAGATTGCCTGTCTTTTCTCCAATAAGTGATTTCCCCTTCCTGGTTCAGTTTCAGATGCAGTTCCAGTTCTCTCAATACCCTGACTCTCAATCTCCTCCTTGGTCCCCTGTCATGTATACAGATTCTTCACATCCTGGCTTTAGGATGCATCTGCATTTATCAAATAGTTATCTTCCAGATATGGTAACTGCTCCCAGGTCTGGTCCTCAATTTATTTCTATTGGATATATGCCAGGCAATGTCTCCAGTCTTTTGCTGAAATGAGTCAATCAGCTTTTTCCCAGATGAAAGACAGCTAGGAATGATAAAACTGTGCACAGCAAAGCATGTTCCAGCCAGATAACATGAATATTAATTATGCCAGGTTTAGCATCCTCTGATTAGCAAAATCCTCCTGGGTAGGTCTTGTCCCCTCAAGTGCCTCACAGTCCCTTCTTAGCATAAGCATCACACATGCTCAGAAATGCTATAACAAAATAATTCTGGCAAAATCTCACATTATTTCATGTTCTCACCCAAAATTACGAGGACTTAAGTCACTTCAGAGAAAATCCATAGGACCATAGAATGGTTTGGGTTGGAAAGGACTTTAAAAATAATCTCGTTCCAACCTGCCTGCCATGGACCAGGTTACTCAAATTTGGCCTTGAACACTTCCAGGGATGGGGCATCCAGAACTTCTCCAGGCAACCTGTTTCAGTGCCTCATCACCCTCACAGGCAAGAATTTCTTCCTTATATCTGATCTAAACCTATCCTCTTTCAGTTTAAAACCATCAAGAGAGCTAACATGAGACTTCCCATACCAAATGAAGTTTGATCAAATGATAAAGCAGAGCAGAGTCTAAAAGACAATGTCACACAACTTTATCAATTAGAGATACCACTGAAGTCCTACAGTATATTAAAAATGGTTTGAGGAAGTAGGACTGAAGGACATTTTTCTCAGGACATTTTTCTCTCTAAAAGCAAAGAGAAAGAAGAATTAATTTTGTAAAATTGTGCATAACACTCCAATAAATTATGGGAATTATTCAGATGTAGTGCTGTGGGTTCACCTTGGTGCTGCCAGATGCCCACCAAGATGCTCCATCACTCCCCTCCACAACAGGACAGGAGGAGAAAATACAATGGAAAAGCTCATGGGTCAAGAGAAGGGCGAGCAGATAACTTACCAGTTATCATCACAGGCAAACCAGACTCAAATTAGAGAAATAATTTAATTTATTTTCACTTACTAACAGAGTAGGATAGTAAGAAGCAGAAATAAAACTGAAACCACCTTCTTCCCATTGCTCCCTTCTTCTTGGTCTTAATTTCCCTCCTACTCTTCTGTCTCCTCCCCCAGAGTGGCACAGGAGGATGGGGAATGGGAGTTGTGTTCAGTCTTTATTGCTTCATCTCTGCCACTTCTTCATCCTCACTCTCTCAAAGACTTTCTCCATCCAGCATGGGTCCTTCCCTCAGGGTGCAGTCCCTCAGGAGCAGGCTGCTCCAGTGTGGGTCCCCCAGACCCACAGGTCCTGCCAGCAAAGCTGCTCTGCTGTGAGCTCCTCTCCTGTGAGCTGCAGAAGCTTCAGCAAGGAGTGGGCTGCACTCTGCATCTCTGCTCTGGCACAGACCCCTCAGGCTGCAGGGTCACAACCTGCTTCACCGTGGTCTTCTCCCAGGGATGAAGGGGAATCTTTGCTTCAGCACCTTCCTCCTTTCCTTCTGCACCTTCTTGATTGTGTTCCTTCTTGGTTCCTGCAGGACTGTCTCTTTCACATTTTCCCACTCGTTTCATGACTGCTGTTCAGGTTCTCTGTCACTTTCTTAGACGTGTTAGCACATGGGTGCTGCCAAAATCACTGATGGGTGCATCTTTTGCCAGTGACTGGCCCATCTTGGATCTGGCTGAAGCTGGCTCTGCGTGACATGGGGGAATTTGGGGTCTCTATGGTCTGGAGAAGACACAGTTACAGCCACCTCCTCACTACCAAAACTTTAGTACATAACCCCAGTTCAAAGAGTACAGGTTGATATGCATGAAAAACAAAATTAACCCAGCTGGTTAAACAGCATCAGATGTTCACAAAAAGCCTGATAAATTTAAAATAGTTTTAATATTTTCACACCTTATTTAAAAAATTTCCAATTTTCAATAGGAAAAAGATTTAGTTGTTGTTGCTGTTTTGTAAATGTTTCTAGTATATGTAATTTTTTTTAAACACCATTAGCATATGAATTGACTAGTCTTCAAATGAACTATGAGGATTTTTCGGTTCAGAATTTTCTTCTTGATTCATAGGACTGGTTATCAGTTAACAGATATTAGAATTCAGATAGAAATTATTTCTCTTCCCACTACATTATTATATTTAATTTTATTTAAATTATTCAGTTCTTCTTCATCATTTAAACCTTATGCTTTGTTTTTCCATTATGTATTGCTTGTTGTGTTTTAGTTAATTTCCTTTTAGTTTAATGATAATTAATTTTTTTGTGATCCCTCATAAAAAATTATTTGCCTTTCTGGTTCAGACTATTCTAGTAACTGACAATGGTGAGATGCATGCAGTATATCAATACTAAGTAATTCCAAAATCTCAAACTTAGTTGTAGAAATACTCCAAAAAATATGCCATTTTGCAAGCATTCAAATAGAAAAGTAATAGGAGAAATCAGTATGAAAATATGGATTTCATTTGAATTACTGATTGATCTCATTGGATTTGCAACGTAACATTAATAAAAGCATGGTGTATCCAAAACCAGATCTTTTGAACTAACCTTCTATGAAAACTTTACTTCAAGACATTACATCACAAAAATTCTGACAATGGGGAAAAGGGCAGAACCTTCGTGCATAAAAGTGTCTGTTGTCATGTTCATAGCAGTGACTGATAATTAAATTGGGTTTGCAACAGATGGGAGGAATGTAAGTCAGTTTGTAGCAGAAGGCAGACACACTAGCTAATGAGAAATCACAAAATTGTACAGCAAACAAATGCAAACTGAGGTGGGTAAGGGAGCTGCGTCTGTTACCCAAACTGTATTTCAGTTACAGCTATGAATATTTTAACAGCAGGATTAGCAGTACCCTGCAGTTATTCAGGCATAATAGTATGTATAACTATACTTTCTATACTGCACCTTTCTGATGCCCTCCAACATATCTCAAAGGGACTAGAGGAATCTGCACATGAAAAGTGATTAAAAAAATTCAAATTATACTCTCCCCAAGCAGGAGCTATCAAAGGAGTGTGATAACGGGTCTGCAAGACTTGATTGAAAAATAACTATATCCAAATAAACTTTATAATGTTTTTGCCAGAATGCGAACTGGTGATTGATTTGGTCGCTCATATTTGAACTCTAAAAAGTAATGGCTATTCTGTGGAAACCATGAGCCTATTTCTTGATAATTAAACTATATGTACTTGAACAATGGAAGACAGATCATAATTCACAAACGACCTTATAATGTAAATAAGAAATAAGTGTGGATTTATTTCTGTATCTGCGTAAAGATGATATTGGAGCAATTCAAGAGGATCTCATTTAAAAAAAACCCCTTGACAATGAGACGTATTTGATCATTCCCTGATTATCTGGCAAATGCCCTGTTTCATTTGTGGAATGGTATAGGGAAGAGTTCTGTGAGTCAAAGTTAAAGCACTTGGAAGTCAGAGCCATCTCCAGCTCAAGACAGGGACAGATCAGCCTTCAGCCTGACTTATTGTGGGGACCAATGGTACGTTTGCCTCTTACCACTCCTGCCGGGAGAAATATACTGGCTCAAGAAAAATACTTGATGCACCACACAAAATAATGGCTCTGATCAGACTGTTTGACATTCAGAAACGTCAGAGGTGGTCATCAGGCATCTTCTGGTTGTGGTTGCCAGGCCTATTGAAAGCCCAGAACACGGTCACCCTGAGACCACTGCCCACCCTGCTGCAGTTCCGTAGTCAGGCTTGGTGGGATCAAATACACAGCAGATGCTGCAAGTGCCCAACAAAGTGAGCTCCTCACATCTGTGCCAGATGTCCCATGTACACTCTGTCTGAAGCTCTCTCCAGATGAGGTCTCTCATCACCTTACAAATTTACAGCTCTTCTCACATCCCATTTTTTAATTAGTTTGCTTTGGATCTACACTTTATCAGTAAAGAAAGAGATTTAGAAGGTCTACTAGATCCATGTCTTTTTAACAGTGTGAAGCCCCTTGGGTGATTTTTCTATTTTACTGGAAGAATTGAATAAAAAGAAAACATCTATATAGAGAATGATGGTAGGATCACTCTTAGCTCTGATCTGGAGTCTGGCATGGATTTAATTGACATTCTTTCATTTTTGCTGTTTTCTATATGTGGTAACAGGGTGTGCATTGAAGTGTCTTATATGCACTCTTTTGAATTTCTACAATGACACAATTTCCACAATCGTATGGTCCTGCATGATTCTAACAAAATTTAAAAAAAAAAAAAAAACGGCTGGGAAAATCAGATTTCCCAAGTGAAAAGCACTGTGATTGTGATAAGTTATACACATTTTAAGTTGGAAAGTTCAAAAGAGAACAAAGACCAAGACAGCTGCACTTTGGCATCTAGGTTGTTCAAACAAAGGACAATAATGTAGAACAAATGACAGTAGAAAATATTTTGATTATTCATCTCCTATTTCCCAAAGAGATTTGCTACTAAAACTACCTAAACTTTAGTATTACTCATAGATTAAAAATATATATCTTTTAAAGATAACATATTATTCAATTGCTTTATCAGACATACTCATCAACTACATGGATGTAAAATGTCTTTTTCCATACAAGTTTTTCTCTTGGCAAAGAGATATCTATGAATTTGCCAATGTAAACTTAACTTCAGGGTTCTAAGAAAATTAGTAGTAACTAGGAAAATTCTAAAGTATTTAGGTTAACAAAGGTCTCCTATACCTAGATCTAATACAACATGAAGTAACAGTCAAATTTATATTTATGAGACAGACTGTAGACAAAGGGACCATTGCTTACCAATAGCATAAAGAAAATTATAGAAGCATTTGATTATAAACTTCAATGAGATATTTAAAATATGAGTTGAGTGGAGGCAGAAGCCTACATGAATCATCTGGTGTTCCTGACTTCCCCCCCTCCATTATATTTAAGTAGCTTTACTGTGCCTTTGAGATGGGAAAATACCAGGAATGTATATAAATTCCAGACTTAGACTCATGTCTGTCAAAATCTCTGGAACTATTGACTCATTATCCAAGCCATTATCTTTCAAGCTTGTTTTCATGGAGGTTGATTTTAATACATGACTGGTTTAACAATACAAGCTTTAAAGGCAGCATTGTTAAGGCAGCTGACCAAAATTCTACTGATCAGCTTTACAGCTTTCCACACCGCTGTGGGGCTGTTGTCTGATCTGTGTGGGGAAGGTGGCCAGCAGCACTTGTGTATGGCACAGAGACTCCCATCACACTGCCTGAGTCCAGCCCTGGGCATGTCTGCCCCTCCCAAAGTGCAAGAGAGTTTATTTTATACAAGGCAATGAGGAATGGGAAACAGAGAGTCAGCATCTGAAAGTCCTTCATTTACAAAGGCCTTATAAATAAGAACACATAGCATTACACTCAGACATCCTTCAAATGAATTTAAACCATTTTTTTTCAGACATGTATTTTTCCAATTAGTCTTAGTGAATGTTTTTTATGTTAGCATTTAAATCATATAAGAAACAGGAGATGTTGCATTTATTAAAATAACAGACTTAGAACAGAACAGCAAAAGACTTCTTCTAATATTTCACTCAAAGAGTATTAATATATACAACATTTTGAATGTTTTATAAAGACCAAATGGTTACTTTTAAAGAATCTTTTAAAAATAACCTAAGAGCTAAGGAATCTGTCTAGACTTTGTCTGGTCCCCATCCCAAGTGTGTGCCTTGGCCTTGCTGAAAGTCAACTGTTCTTCCCTCCCATCCTTGTTTTCTTGGTTCCATATGAAGAAAACACAGGTGTGCTGCTCCAGGAAGCGCCGTCGTGACCCAAGCATCAGCTGGATGAACAGGGGACCAGGATGTAGGGGTTAGGGTGCAACATAAATTCTGGCTGCAAAGACACATGACTTGCCTTTCTTAGTAATGAGGACTTTATTGGGTTGGGAGGTTGATTTTTTTGTGTAAAGGCTTGTAGTTATTACACTCCCTCAGAAATGTCTCTCTGCCCTTCTTGTGCTGAGTTGTTTCTCTACTTTCTTTAGTTACAATTTTCTTTAGCTGTGAACTGGTGGAAAGAGGCCTTTACAAAGAATTGGGTTTTATGCCTCTCTGTAGTAATAGGAATGCAATAAAGCAGATGAGAGCAAGCTCTCTATATCACAGAGCATGTTCTTCATTCCAGGTAAACAAGTCAAAAAAGGAGATACACCAGTTTTTCTGTCCTTCTGGGGATACTCTAGGAAATTAGATCCTAGCATACTCACCAACTTTGGCCCTGCAAGAAATATGGACAACTGGAGGGTGTCAAAGCCCAAAACCCAGGGAGTGTGTTGCCTCTCAGATCAGAGAAGTTTTGGGTGAAGCAGGTCAGCATTTAGTTTCCCAATACAATTATAGCCCTCAAGATCCTTGTGTACATTCAATGAGTCCAATAGGCCTCCATTTGAGATGAAAGCTATCTATCTCTTGAAGATCAGGCACTGGTAAGATTCTAGGTCTAGTTATAATTATGTTCTTTTGCATGCCAGCCCACATTTTTTCCAAGAGATACAAATGAAACATATGTCTTCATGCTCCCAGGTGGCTCTATCAGGAAAAGAGTTCTCAGATTTACTCAGGCAGGATAATTTTGACTACTCTGTCAAAAAAAGGGGTTTTTTTCAGGTCAGCTCTGTATTTCTTTGTGAAGAATAAAAGGCTTGACAAAAGACATATGAGAAAGAAATGGGGACATATCTCTTTTGAAGTACAACAGCAGTGTGTTTTGAAAGTCATGTCTGAGGCTGTTATTGTGGCTGCTTGTGCATCTCCACAAATGAAGCCAGAATGCAGAGGAGTCAGCATTAAAAATTGTCTTCAGAGCCCATTGTACTGAAGTGTTCCATTGTAGATGAAAACAAAAGGAATCTGCTGTACTTAAAGCAACAACATTTAATTTTTTTTTTTAAATTGCAGAATCAGATCACAAGTTTTTAAAACACTGCAATAATTCAATCCAGTTTGAAGGCAATGTGTTGCTATAAAAATTAAGCATGTTCACAGCCATGCAAATGCTATTTTTAAATTAAGAATCTGGGACCAGTCTGCTGGCAAATAATATTCTGTGTAGCAGGTAACTGTGCTTTAACAGTTTGTTGTCTACCTCTGAGTATTGACTGCAGCACTGTTCAACACCACTTTGAAGTAACAATACATGCAGTGAGCAAAGTCAGCATGTTAACCAATCAGGCATCTTTTTTGTTCAAATTCTGTATCTCGCAATTATATTTTAATTTTTATGAGCTTTTATCAAAACTACTATATCTTTCAAATGTGGAATTTTCTTCTATTTTAAGTACCCTTTTTTTCAATGTGTTTCTCCCATTATGATGAATTTCTCCTGCATACTTAGTTTTCTGCTTTGTTTGCTTTCTTTCTCCCTTTTTTCCTACTGTGAAATATTTTTACATTTCCCTGCATTTCATTCCTTTGGATGGTTAGCTTGCAACAACTGTGAACTCCAAGTGGTGATTTTTGAGGATATCCTCCCTACTGATGAGGTAGAAACCAGCAGTGCTTTGGAGGGGCTTGTTTCAGTATGGTGCAGCATTAAAGAAAGACCTTTCCCCTTGAAGGATATAAATTTACTATAAAAGTGGAAAATGAAAAGTTGAGCAAGACCTCTTTTTTTTTTTTTTTTTTTTTTTGTGAAAGAGGGAAAAGTAAAGGCAAAGTGAGCCCACTAGTAGCATCCTGAAAAGGAAAGCACACATAAAGCTGGCACATCAAAATTTTCCCAGATGAAGGAAGCAGCTGCTTTGGTAAAACGCTTGTGAGGGTGTCAGTGCATGAGCCAGAGTTCCCTCAGTGCTGACCCAAAGTAGGAAATAAATTCCCACGGGAACAAAGAGCTACAACAAACCTCACCACCTCCTGCTGGAAAAGCAATCTGCTCATCTCTGACCCTACCCTGAGCAACATAAGCACCTAGGTGTGTTCTAAGTTGTTGCACGTGATTACTGCAAGGAAGGAGAGGAATAAGCAAATATGCAATGGTGTTAGTCATGCCTTAGTGCACCCTGGCCTTAGATGCAGCAATGGTGAGGCTGAATGCTGAATATACAGCACAGAGGGGGCTGTGGGTGATTCACTTTTACAGGCTTAATCACAATAAATGTTTCCCATACAGTAAGCAATGGCCTGGTCAAAATCTTTATTAGCTTACACCACTTCGACATGAAGGTAGTTCCTTTGATGTCAGGAGAATTTTTATGATTTTGACCAAAATGAGTCAGTCTCTGGTTCTTGCAAATACAAAAATAGAATAATGATGCTATTTATTAATTTATTTTTAGCAAATACCATTATCCTGAGGGTTAAACGGAATTAATTCCATAAAGAAAGAGCTGCCATAACGAGTCATTAAATGCCTTTGTTAAACTGGTAGTCAAAAAAGCAGCTGTTGTAATGGTTGTACAGTTTGGGTTTTAACAAATGTTGGAATCTAACTTTTCTTTGTTGTTTGGTATATGTGTATGGATGTGCCCTCGTGAGGGAGAAGAGAGGTAGAAATCTGAGCAGCAAAACAATACAGCAGGATGTTGAGAAAATTGAAGTCAAATTTCAGCTAGGCCTTGCAGCATGATTCTAAAAAAAAAAAAAAAAAACC
>VZRH01005201.1:487859-508083 GCA_013397555.1 Urocynchramus pylzowi
CAAACAAAAAAAACCCAAACCAAACCAAACCAAACCAAAACAAAACAAACAAACAAACAAACAAAAAAACCCCCCAAAAAACCAAAAAAAACCCCAAAGTGCTTTGAGGGAGATTTGGAAATGTGAACAGAGAAAACTCCTAACTCCATCCTCAATCTCTCTCTCAAATCCTCCCTGCAATAACACAAATATTAGCTAACTGCCCTAAACAAAAATCAACTGCAATGGTATAAGTGTGGTCTATGTGATGGTTACTGCATTGACCTTATCAAAATCAGACAGGAGAATAAGAATCTGTTTAAAACTCATTGCTGAACACTAGGTTATTCACATTCTTGTTCTGCCTGCAAACATTTGCACGAGAATATTTCAGACAGGAACAGCCCAATTCTATTAATAAAATTGCTGGCAAGATATGAAAAAGCCCAAAGATTACATGACTGCTCTGGTTAGGTGAGCTAAACAAACACTAGTTTAAGTAATTGCTTTGTGTATAGAAAAACTCTCCTGAAAGAACAAGGATTAGCCCATTAAAAAATTAAATAAGCTACACCTAAATGAATGCTTGTAAGGTCTGTAGCGTTGCAAATAAAGACACACTGTATGGATCCATAGCTCCTATAGAGATGCATGTTAAATACACACTACCCTAAAACTCACAGATCATTCAGACACAGTTAAACTCAGGAAATTGAGGCTGTAGATTTTGAAGTTAATCTTTTGGTGAACACGTCCAATAGGTGCACAGTTCCCCATATGACTGAAATTCTTACGAGCTCTCTGCTGGCACTGCTGGTGGTGTTAAAGTTCCTGCATGGTTTCCATTATAGAGTCCTTTTCATTCAAGCACTATTTTCAATTTGACCATCACAATTCACTCCAGAGCTGCAATCAGACAGGAACTACTTATTCATTCTGTATGTCTGTGTTCCTGAAACCATCTTTTATTTTTAGAAAGAAATAGAGTAGTTTTCTGAACTGGGTGTTTCCCCCCAACAGTAATAGTGAAATCTACCCCCAAGCTAAAGGCACGTACCTCAGTCTCACTTTAGCCCCATTTGGAACAAGTCCTACAAGCTATTATTCAAGACAGAGATTTCCAAATGTAAGTACTGTTAATGAGGTGGATAGGTTTACTGATGCAGAAAGATTTGTTTTTGCAGGGTCAGACCATAGGCTCAAGACATTTGGTTTGTCCTGCCTTTTAACAACAAACAAACAAACAAAACCAGCTATCCTCACTTATCTGAGGACAAAAATTCCTGAAAATCAAACAGTAAAAAATTTCCAATTTTAATTTTTTTAACTTTTCCATTACCATCTAAATAACCTGCCATAGTTTGTTTGTTTGGTTGGTTTTATTTGTTTTTTTTTGGGGAGGGAGGGTTGGTTGGTTAGTTGGTTGGTTGGTTGGTTGGTTGGTTGGTTGGTTGGTTGGTTGGTTGGTTTAGAGGCGTCAGGGATTGAGGGGGATTCGTTTGGGGTTTTTGTTTTGTTTTAGGCAAGGGGGTTGAGATTTTTGGTTTGCTGGGTGGTTTTTTTTGTTCTTTTTTCTACCCAAGGGAAAAATTTTCCCAGATACTCTGTCATGTGAAGAGGAGAGGATGTATTGTTGGGAGACCAGAGGCCTGAAACAATTTTAGAGGAACTTTTTTTTTCTTTATTAAGAAAATGTAATTAAATAAAGCCACTGCTCATTCAGATCCTGCCTTTGACATAAAAATAATTGCAGTCAGTGAATAATGATCTGTTTTCATCTCCACACTCACACAAGGTTGAAGCAATGTCCACTGAAAAGCACCAACAGGAGCAAGGCAGAGCCCTCTGCATTTCAGGCCTCCTACCTTTTTTCCCTCCTGTCTAGGAAAGACACAATTGAATTTTGGAAGGAAAATGTTCTTTAGGTGCTATGCAAATGAAAACGTATTGATGTCTTGGGTGTTGTCACAGGTTTGTAGCAGATTATTTTTTCACGTCTCATCACAATAACTAATATTTCTGACCTTGTTTAATTGGCTACCTTGTTTGCCAGCCTGAGCAGGTTATGCTGTTGGGGGATGTACAGGGGCACTCAGTTATGGCTTTAGGCTCGAAATGCTTCCTCTACAGTCACAAGAGAGCAATAAACACCTCAGCAACTCAGTGCAAAACACCAAAGCACACCCTTTAGTCAGCTGGGTCTCTCTGTAGACCTACAGGCTTCCTGGGATGAGTCTTTGCTGACTACAGGAAGAGTTTAAACTCTTAGCTCATGTACAGGCACACAGATATACATCCATAGGCACAAGTGACTTGGTGAATCTCCTGCTGAATCAGTGAGGTGAAGTGGCATTACTCTCTTAAATCCCCCCCAGATTTGCAGTGTATTGACATAAGGAAAGATTTTTCTCAGTTTAAGGAAAAAAACCAAAACCCTATATTCTGCCAATTCTGTAATCTGCTGTTTTATTGTAATCCTTTGTTACATATAGGTTATGGATTTAAGGCTCAAAGAAATCTTGCGAAGCAAAAAAATTTAAAAAGTGGGGAGAGATCAGTGCGGGAGCTCATTTTCTCTTTATTACAAACCTGACTCAGGGCAAAGACGCCCTTGTTCGTCAATACAGAGTGTAAAGGTGTGAAAGGTTTCATGTGACACATGAAGGAAGAGTTTTTCTGGGGAGATGAACCTTTCTTCTCCTTCATTTTTCATCTAAAGCATCACTAGGCGCTTTCTTCAGAAAGCAACTTTTCTTGGTGTAACACAAGATCTGCCTGTTAACATTTCTTAGGTGTAATTCCTTCAGCTTCTCTGTTGAAGGCAGTGATCCAAGTCATCATCAGATACTTGGTGTTCAAACAACAGGGCTGGGAACAGACTGAAGTCCTCAGGGCTTGTGTGCAGATCCATGGAGTGAAGCCTTTCTGCCATGTATTTAAGCTCAGGTAGCCTCCAACCCAGCTGCAAAATAACCAATATTGGGACAACCTAGGGCTTGAAATACTGAGGCTTGCTGAGAACTACAGTATGTTAGAATGAGCACAGCATGGTACAGACATGGCTATATGATTTCTACAGGGGATATTAACTCAAAAGGAGCACTCCATTAATGCAGCTACTTGCCTTCCCAACAGGAGCTTGCCCTCAGATTAATAAATCTGTATGTGTCCCTGGTTTCACAGGGCAGTCTGCCTGTGCAAACTACAAGATAAACTCTGCTGTGGATGAAGAAAATTTAGCAAGTGTTATTAAATGTGCTCAAAAGATTTTTTTTTCTACCTATAATTATTTGAAATATAAAATTACCGCATGCTTCATGTACAAAGAACATTAAAGAGAATTTTTAATATTCTTCAGGAGCTTTCCAAACTTGTCCACAGTCCTTCAGATCTGAGATAAAAGACAGTCTGTACCTGCTGGCTCCACTAATAAATGATCTTCCATGTTGTAAGCTCAGAATGTTTTGAGGCATTCTACCTTTACACAGAAAATATTAAACCTCATACTTAATGACATTGGCCTCGTTTTCAGTGTCAGATCCTCAGCTAGTATCAGCTGATGCTGGATTCATTAGCTCCTTTGAATGGCTTAAATTTACACCAGCTGAGGATCTGGCTCCTATTCTTGAAAATCCAAGCCAACACAAAAGGACTTTCCTTCCTGCTTCTTATAGGTCTTTCCAGTATTACAGCTACTAATCCCAGATGTAGCTTGTGCTGCTGACAGATGTCCTCCATAATTATATTGTTGGGTCTTCTGCTTACTATGTTTAGCATGATACTGACATATGGCAGGGCTGCGACGATAGTGGGGCACTGAGCCAATGTTGTCATTTCCTATTTACAAAGTAATATGTTTGGGAACCAACACGAATTCAAATAGGAAGGAGCTTTCTGATGAGGACCCCACAGTCAGTGCTGGTTAGTGGGAGGCATAATATGTAAATGGAGAGATTAAGTGCTTTATTTTAATTAATCAATTACTTAATTAAAGGGGCAGGGCTGACAGCTGCATAATCACAGTTGGATCTTTGGAGGTTGAAAATTTTTCTTTCTCTTTTCAGGCTTTCAACCTTCATGTCACCTTCCATTTCTTTCACCCCTTTTCCCACCCTAACGTCCTGCTGCTCCTTTTTCCACAGTACCAACAAAATCAATCTTGTCCTCAACATCCCTGCTGCCCAGACATATTGCCTGTTTGGCATAATTTCTCTTCTAGACTACATGACCTCCCTTCTTCCTTTATTTTCCACATAATTTCATATACAGCTGTAGTTGTTTTCTGCTTGTCTTGCCACTGTCATGGTCGCTTTCCTGCTCTTTCATTTCTCTATTCTGCAGTGCCATGAGTTTCCACAGGGATAATTTAGCTATACCCTTTTCTGTTTGATGCTCAAGGATTTTGTGTCTCTCCTGAATTCCATTCCATAAGGGACTCTCTACAGTTCCTCCTTTGATATTCCTGGTTAGAAAACAATTGAGCCTTGAAGCTAGTTTCAGTTTACAGGAGGTGTGAGTGCTCAGCTCCAGTGTCTATTGCCAATCTCTTTTATTTACAGAGTATACAAATTTCTGTTCAACTGAATTTAGGATGAAGCAAACAAGAGGAGACTTTTTCCTGTTAGAAGAGTTTCATGCCTTTTTCAGTCAGCACTTTACCTCCCAGAAAAATCATTCTTGATAAGCTCTCTTTTATTTGTTTTGAGAACCAGGCTCTCAGCCCTTGTTTCCAGAGTGACCAGTATTTCTCTCCTAAATCTTGTTTTTTGCACCTCAGTGTCAGGACATAAATACATCTCTCCTAAGCCAGTATTCCCCCAAATCCTTTGTCAGCCTGAACATCACAAGGGCACTGGTTTTGATGCATGTACTGTACAGGAAGTTTTCTACAGATTTGGCCACCTGTTTGCAAGGTGTTTAACTTCATATTGTCTAAAAAGATGTTATAGGCTTCTGGTTGTGAGGCTCAGCTCAGACTGTAGTTCTGAAACAAAATGTCCAAAGGCAAAGATTCAAGTAAGACAGGTCTTAGAGAAGGACCCCTTGCAATCAGATATTGTTCCCCATTGTTTGTGACTCACAACTACTGACAATGTAGACACTTTTGTGAAACAGAATATTCTTACCTGGTATCACCTAGACTGTTTTATCTCCAGCTCAGGTTTAAAGACAGACACAACACAGAAGGCTTTTGTCTTGAGAGAGCAACACAGAACTTCACACCAGCCCTTTATAAGGATGATGATGCAAATGGAGACAAGGGAGTGGTTTGAGTCAGAGGTTCTGCAGCCCACAAGCCACTTGCAACCTGTGTTTTATATGCAAAGAGACAGATTAATTCAACCACTTTTGACAGAATAAACCAACCAAAAATACAGAACTTTTTCAGTTGTGCTGGTCCCAGCATGAATAACTGGGCACTCAGGGCCTGAAGTTGGCAGCCAATTAGAAGATGGAGCAGCCTGTCTTGCTGAGTTATTAACTAAGCTCCCTGGCTTTAGTCCAGAAAATCCTACATACCAGACTCCAGCTGGTTCTCTTGAATCCTGTCTCATTCCAACAGCAAATCTGCTACAAGAGCACCATACCTAGATCAAAGAGTCTGAGTTTCATCCATTTACTTTTCAGGTCAATCAACCACACCAGTTGAAACTAGACCATTAGAAGTCTGATAGTTCACCCTTGGAGAGAACAGGTACCACAGACCCTTCAGTGACAATCACAGAGCAGGAGACTATTGCTCTTGTGCCGTCCAGATTTTTGCCCATTCAGATTAGAGAAGCCTAGGTGTATTACTGGGGCTGTGGCTGGTTGGTGCTTTTGGGATTAGCAAGAGAGAAAACACCTAAATCAAGAGACAAACTCATAGACCTGAAAATGTGAAAAGAGATGCTTTACTGTCTCATCGACAGAGTCAAAAAGGAAGTGAGTAAAGGACCTGGGACAAGGAGAGATGGAGGGGCAATGAAAAAGACCACATGGGTTGGGCTGCCACAAGCAGCTGTACCAGACTGAATTGACAAATCTGAGGGCCAAGTGTTGCTCACAGAACTGGGGATGTGTAGAGTGCAAATCAACAGGCATTAATGAAATATGGCTCATTTCAGCAGAAATTCACCACTGTCAGACTGCTGAATTGCCAGTCCTCCCAATTATTAACTCTCCTGGAGTTCATACACTTGTGAGTAATCATACCCCTGGAGTACCATGTGCCTCTGTGTGTATGTGTGTTCAGGCTGAGAACACAGATGGAAAATGGCACTTAGACTCCATTGTTCACAATGAATCGACTTTGGAACCAAAGTGGAACCAGTCTCCAAAGTTTGGTAGTGACAGTCAGGTGTGTCCTTCACACTCACGCATGAATTTAGCAATGATGGTGATCTTTAGCTTACTTGAAATTTTGTACTATGTCAGGTATTTCCAGTTCCCTCCATTGAACACCCAATACTGATTCCAATGTACAGTACCTCCATTGCCACAGATACTACTCTTTTATCCCAAAATTGTACCAGCCATGGTCTGCAGATTAAAGGTTGGTTGAGGATTTATGTGAATCAAAAACTGAATTGAATGAAACGCTGATGTGAAAGCCATAGTCCAAGGCACATTCAATGCTCGGCAGAAAATCAAGAATATCTCAATGACTACTTTGATGTCAGCTCACTTGTTAAGTTCATGATTATAGAGAACCCACGCACTATGAATAAGAAATTTTTTTAGCTTGCTATTCATGAATAATTACAAACTGAACTGTGAAGAAATTTTTTGTTTAGGACCTTTTCTCTTGCTTAAGAGAGCAGTACATAAGCTGAGAGAGAGTTGACTGAGAAGAGATTTGGGGATGGGTTGGGCATTGGTCAGTGGATGGTGCCATTCATCACTTGCTTTTCTTGGATTTTTTCTCTCCATCTCCTTTTTATTAATAGTATTAGTGTATTTTACCTTGTATCAATTATTACACTGTTCTTATCTCAACCCATGAGATAAGAATTTACTTTTTTGTTCCTGATTCTCCTCCTCATCCCACTGGGGAAGGGGAGAGGACTGAGTGAGTGCCTGCACAGTACTTAGCTGCTGGCTGGTCTTAACCCATGATACCCTATCCTGTGATCCTTAGCAAGGCACTTCCACCAGTTTAATGGCTCCTTCCAGCTTCTTGGAACATATCTCCAGTGTTTTCACATCATCAGGGGAGCCAAACTATAGCCCTTGAAACTATCAAGTTAACATGAAATGTACAGAGAAGAATCATGCAAATGTGTCCATCTTTTTATCTCTTAATATGAGAGGGATGGCAAACATTGGGGGGCTTTTCTTCATCCTCGCATGCCCTTTGTTCCTATGCCCTCTTACTCTGTGGATCTAAAGTTCACAGTGTCTTTAAAGCCAAGTTCCTTTCTGACAGAACAGGCATGTGGCCTGGTGAGACCTGCCCTCTGTGATGGAGGCAAACTTCCCTCTGCAGGCTGTACGAGGACAAACTGCTTGGGAAGAACTGGAATCCCCTTTGCCAATGATGTAACTCACTTGACTTCAGTGACAGTAAAGATTTTGGCTACAGCATCATTTTTTATGATGTAGTGGTTAAAACCCCTGTTATTATCATATGAAGAAATCAATTTAAAGCACTCTGTTTCTTTGGCAAAGTCCTGAGCCCTCTGGATCTGATATTTCTAGGGCTTAGTATGTGGGCTGGTTACCATGCAACTGGAGCTTTTGTTTGTTTTGGAAATTTTTTTCAGTGCACAGATTGGATGAAATTGCCAAGTGCAATAAAGGAAATCTGACACAATAAACAAAAAATTATCCCAGCAGATATTTTCCTTTTATGAACCTGAAATAAATGTATAAAGTGGGAAATGTCTGTGGACACTGCTGCCGTACGATAATCCCTCTACTTTCATATCCTTTCCAGAGAGCAGAAATTAATAGATTATTATTGTAAACTCTATTTTTTCTTTCAAAAACTGTTATTTTCAGAAGAATTCTAGTTTTACTGTCTAACAACACATTGATAGTGAACTGTTATTTCTTCCCCTAGTACACAGAGGAAGGCATAAAGACAGTCATTGAAATTTTAACACACCATATGCATGAAATACATTGGTAGATAACACATCTTGATGACCCCTGTGCAGAACCCCATTCCCAGAAAGTCCTATGATGCAACAGACAGTAATGTACCACCTAAAATCCAGACAATCTGGAGAAGGGGTGGAAAACACACATGGGAGAGGAAGGTGCTGACAGCAGCTGTCTGATTCTTCCAGATGGAAATAGAAATGTATCTGAAAAATGTTCATCTCTCTTTGTCTTGAATTTTGCAACCAATCTAATTGATGTTAGCTTCTCAGTTAAGCCAGAATGCTGATCTCTGCTATCCTGTTTGTTTGTGAGCAGCTACAGAATCAGGTGTTTTGCTACCAATAACCAGAACAGAAGAAAACCCTTCTTAGCTTAAGGGAACTAAATTCATATCTGTACTCTAAGAGGATAAACACAAGCTTATAGGTATATTCACCACTCTTCAAGCAGTTCACATGGTAACCACAGTGTGGGATCAAAAATACAGCAAGTGAGACAAGGTGTAATATCATTTTCTATTCTGCTCCTGAGGATTGCTTCTGCATTTCCACTGAAACAAACAAACACACAAGGAAATTATGTACAGAGCAAAACTAGTTCTGTTCTCTTCCAACAGTGTTTAAATCACTGGACTATAAAATTATGCCTGTTCTTTCTTTGGTCTCATGCCTCTTACATCCTTTGCTGCAGAGCTGCCCATATCCAACAGCAAAGGAAAAAGAAAGAAAGCTGCAGTTTTAAGTATGATATTTTAATTTAAATGTAAAAAATCATTAATGCTCTGGAACCTCTTTTTGCTGTGTTTCATGGTGAAATTCATTGTTACTTTTATTTTATTCTGCACTTGGTGCTCTCAGAATGTGTTAAATCTGAGTTAAGGGGTAGAACATACACTTTAAGAAACATATACATAAGAAACCCCATACATTAAGAAACTTCCAATGTCTAAACAGATACAGGGCTTTAGATTAGACTGATGTCTTGAATTTAGAGGTCTGTACTGTTTCAGAAATGTAAGTGGTATTTTGGGACTTTCACAATAAACTAATTTTCAAACTGTGGTAAGTATGAAAGGTTATTTCATACATATTACATGTTATTTATGGCCTTAAATATGACATCTTTGTTTTGGCAGAGCTGAGGATCTTCTCCTGGGTATCATTAGAATTTTCTGTCATATTGCATGTCAGAAGAATAATTTTTTTTCATTTAGTTCTTAAATGAAAATGTAGGATTTTTAATGCTCGGAATACAAAATGGACATTTTGTCCTCAAAGCCCCTGGTTCCCAAGTGCTCAGGAAGTGTCAGTGATGTTTTACAACCACTGACACTCTGACTCCAGATAGCCAGCTCACTGCTTTCAGAGCTTAAAATGACCATTTAGGCATTTAACCTTAGACATACAACTTCAGGTCTTAACTGTTCAGTACTCATCTCCATAAGAGAAACACCTCCCTCAGGAAGATTTCACATGTTATCAGGTCTGGTTTTCATTTAATCAACAAGTAGCATAGCAACTGCCTTGTCTCTTATTAGCTGTGAGAGCCTAAGTAGATACTTCAAAGCCCCTCTTGAAATTATAATGAAAAACAATTTCTGGCTGAGAACAGTAGAATAATTTGCTTTATGTTCCCACGGCACCAGCGAAGACAGAAGAGCACAATGAAGCTGAAGAGTAATGTGTTGACAGAGAGAGAGGCTGAAGGCTATAAAGACATGTAAAACAATAAACAGTATATGTCATGCCAACAAAATATTTCAGAGAGAAAAGCAGTTCAGGAAAACAATCTTCTTTGCACCCTTACAGTTTGCTTTTTTCAGATTCTATTTATTACAGTTAAACTATACTGGATGTCCCTTAAGTTTCCAGTGTAGGAAATGGTCAGCAATCAAACTATATTGTTACCCAAAAGGCTACTACAAATAGTTATTTAAATATTGAAACATATTTTGCAGAAGAACCTTTATTACTGCAGGTGTTTAAGTACTATTTTTTTTTTTGCTTACACATTCATATTTTATGCATTCTACAAGAATTGCTTTGGTTTTGTGCTCAGAATTTTCATATTTTCTTCTCCTTAGTCCTGTTTATGTTTATTGTGAAATTGCACAAACACAGAGGGAAAAGACAGCCTAAAGCCAAGCTCTCTTAGGAGAGACTCTCTAAATCTGAGTCTCTCCTGAGAATGCAGGGAGGAATCAGATCCCAGACACGAAAACCAACTGCTTGCTTTGCTGCACCAGACACGTGGCTGGGCCTGTGATGCCATTGCTCACAGATAAAGCAGGTGTATGCTGCATCTTCTAACCTGGACTCACCAGGTACCAAAACAGGCTTTTGCAGCACTTGAGGAAGCAAATGATGTGACAACTTCAGGAGAATTGGGGTGACACAAAAGAAGACCTAGAGACACCAATGCAGTCTGAAAAGGCTGAGGAAACATCTTCCAGGAACCATTTACTGAGTACATCAATCCTGCATCTTACTACTGAATGAAACACTGAGGTTGTAGCAATGGCCAACCCACATCCATGAGATACCACTGCAGCACCTCCACTCACTAAAGAAACTGGTGCTTAGTCCTTCCTGTGCCCACAGAATTGGCATATTTTGCCTTTCTTATATTCCTGTCATATTCAGCCTTTCAGCATTATTCACTACTGAGTCTACACTTCACTTTTCTCCCGTATTTTTCAGTTCTCCAAATAGCTGAGAAATATTCTGCACTATTGTATTTCTCAAAAGTTAATTTTTCAGTGACTCAGGCAATGAAGGAAAAAAGAGCTTCTATAGATTTTTACATAGCTAATAAAGATGTACATATTGTGTGTAGAAACAAGCACATCTATGCCTTTTCTCCCAGTCTTCGAGCACACAGTGCACAAACTGCTGCTCCACCTTTATCCAATGGTTAATTACTCCTCCCATAATGAACTCATTTACTTATGTCATGAACAGATGTATTTACACAGTTGCAGACTGAGACTACCCCTCTGCATGGGCTGCATGTTTCCCTGGTGGATATACCACTTTATTCAGATTTAGAATGAGATCCTGCATTTCCACAATAAACAGATCTAAACAGGCCACTAGTTAATTAGGAGGTATGTTTAACAATTACTAACATTCTTTTTAGTACCTTTGGTAATGTAAGTCTGTAAAGTTTATTCATTTATGTGGGCCTCATTATTTATTTATCTAATATCTGCTACTTTCTAATTCTTAAATGTATCCCTTTTCAAAACCAGAAAAAAATTTCTTCTTTTTTCCCCTCCCAAGCACTACCCCTTTTGACGTGATATTTCATTATTTCTATATTTCATTCACAAAATTCTATATAAAATCTCATTAGCATTTTTCTTTCTTTCTCACATTTCTACTTGACATGCTCAGTTGCTGAAGAATTTGTTTCTGGACTGATAACTGGTCAAGCCGTTCCCAGGTCTGGAGCCAATCTGCAGGTCAGCCAGCTGGAGCAATGACAGAAACTGTGTTTCATCCTTCAGAGACCAGCCGCTGCCCTCTCAAAATGTGTTAATTCTTTTCTCATGTTCTGCTGGATAGTGCCCCTTTACTTGACATCCAGTCCTTCACCTTCTGAGCTGGTAGTTCTTTTTTGGTTCTGCAGTAGCTACATTTGAGTAGCAAAGCCCATAATAGGAATGTTCTATGACAAAATATTATTACAGTGTTTAAATAAATATTAAATGAATCAACCGCATCATGACTGGTAAAGTTTATGCATTCAGGATTGCTGAAGTCTGCACATATATGAAAAAATCACAGCTGAAGCCTCTACTCTTTGTGCTTGTGCATTGCACCAAAGAGAACTCGTAAGTTCAAAGAGCTCTGCAAAGCTGGGTGCGATGCAGGCAGTCGGAGGGACAGAGGAAAAGCTGTCATTCTGCAGCTACACCAACGTTTAAAGGTTCAAGTTAAAAATTCAGGGTCAATTCCTGCCCCAGGCGAGAAAGACAACAGTACAGCACACAGTGCTTTATTGAGCACAGTGCATCTACAGTTCCAGGCAATGAAGAAATGCCTGTACAGAGGTGTTTAGATGGGGGTAGCCAGCAAAGACAGAATATGCTGCTATTGTTCACTCCTGTAACTGAATCTGTATGTGAGTTTTTGCCAGAGTAACTCTTTAGAAAGTTACAGCAAATAGAAGCTTGTGCTTATAGTAAAAGTTTTGAGTTTTACTAAAAAACTTATAGTTAAAACTATTTAGCATAAAAAAATTATAAAACTTTTTAGCATAAAACTTATGAGTAGTGTTCCAACAGAATTATTAAGGACTCTATTTTAGATAACCTCTGAGACAAGAAGCCGAGCAGTTAATCCAATCCACACTGCAGAAACTAAGAAACACATTTGCTGAACACATCCTGAGGCAGCTTAAAGGTTTTCCTTTAAGGTCTGTCATAATGAGCCAACACATACTCTTTCTTAAAGCAAAGAGAAATTTAGTGTCCACATAAGTAACATAGTGTAACAAGGGTTAATAGAACCTAAGTCTGTCAGAATGCTTCCATCTTCTACATGAAATCTTTTGCATATTCCTCTCCTCTGATACATGAGGTTCTAGGGTTTGGTTTACTTGAGAAAAGTAATATCTGACCTCCTTCAGAGAGACTATATAAATGCCTCTAATTTGTCTTTATCAATTTTATCTCATAAATTCACAGACTCATAGAATCATAGACTCATAGAATTATAGAATGGTTTGGTTTGGAAGGGACTTTAAAGATCATCCAGTTCCAACCTCCCCACCACAGGCAGAGACAATTTCCACTAGATGTGATTGATCAGGACCCCATCCAGTCTGGCCTTAAACACTTCCAGAGATGGAGTAACACAGGTGTCTCTTCCACCTGTGTTTACTAACCTGAGGAAGACAGTCTGGTAAGCCCACAAAGAAGCAGAAGTAAGCCCCCACTGTTATGGGAGAGGCTATTTTGGCTGCTCTCCATCCTCCTGATCAGCAAGCCTTGGAATTGGATAGTAAACATAAAACCCCCTTGATATTTCTCATCATGCAGTGCCTCCAGCCTGTGACCACAGAGTTGTTGCTGAGTGTATGGGCTGGGATTGGCACTGCAAAGCAAATATTATCCCAAAGGAGAATGCTTGTGATGACCCTTAGAGGAAGCACTAGGAGACAAGCTGCTGCTGCTGTACTGACTTTGGTTTTGGGAGAAACTGGCAATGTCATCTGTGTGATCAGAGTTTGAATAGTGGTTTACATGTCACATGTTGACTGTTAAAGCTAGATTCCTACCTGGTGTATAAATAGCTGCTAATGGAAGGACAACTGGTCTGGTGTTCCAGTGGTAATTCCCACACATCTCCCTCTGCTGCAGCTGTTGGTTTCTGCCAACTTTCACTTTAGATTCATCTTTTTAGATCTTTTAAAACTGGGTAGGGCACAATCTTTTCATCGTGTGTGCATCACACACAGCATAAGAGAGTCTGTGAAGCTCTGTGATGTCTGCACCGCTTGCTGGAGCAGTGTGAGATCAAGCCAGGGCCTGAGCCAACCCTACTGCACAGATGTGTGGCCAGAGCACCTGTGTAAAACAGGACCCCTGCCTGGAGACCTTCTCCACTTGCCTTGGACAAGAGCTGGTCCATCAGGGGCTTGGGGATCCAGGCTAACTTGACAAAAGAGACTTCAAGTGTGTTTTCACAGCTGCCTTGAGCTCACCTACCCTTCTGCTGACAGGCTAATCCTGCTCTCTCCTTACCCCAACTTCTTCTCAATTAATACAGGTTCTCATACAAGTGCAAATGCTTTATGACGGAATCTACACTCCTTTTCTCAACATTTGTTCTCACTTAAAACAAATAAAGAATGTAAAAATTAATTTCAATTTCTTAGTCTTTGTAAACTCAAAACCATAGGTTTCTATGCTGACTGGTGAAAGGATCCAAGGGTATGGCCTGAAGTTGTGTCAGAAGAGGTTTAGGTTGCATATTAGAAAAAGGTTCTTCATTCAGAGGGTGCTTGGGCTCTGGAACAGGCTCCCCAGGGAAGTAGTCACAGCACCAGCCAGCCAGAGTTCAAGGAGCATTTGGACAGTGCTCTCAGGCTCATGGTATGACTCTTGGGGTGTCCTGAACAGGACCAGGAGTTGGAGTCAATGATCCTTGTGGGTTCCTTCCAACACAGCATATTCTGTGATTCTGTAAAATACATTATTCTTGACAGACAGCACTGTGATAGTGAGTGGGAGCAGAAAGAGCCTATGGAATTCATAGGATCATGGAATGGTTTCGGTTGGAAGGGACTTAACAGATCATTCAGTTCCAGCCCCGATGCCATGACTAGGGACACCTTTCACTAGACCATGTTGCTCAAAGCCTCATCCAAACTGTTCTCAAAACTTCCCAGGATGGGGCATTCACAACTACTCTGGACAACCTGTTCCAGTGTCACACAGCTCTCACAGGAAAGAAATTTTCCTTAATACTTCATCTAAACATGCCCCCTTTCAGTTTAAAGCCATTCCCCCTATTGCAACACACACTTGTCAAAAGTCCCTCTCCAGCTCTCTTGCAGCCCCTTTGGGTGCTGAAAGGTGCAACAGGACCTCCCCAGAGCCTTCCCTTCTCCAGGCCAAACAGCCCCAGCCCTTTCCATCTGTCTTCATAGGAGAGGGGCTCCAGCCCTCCAAGCATCCTTGTGGTCTCCTCTGGACTATTTTTAGGTCAAGCCTTGCTTATTAAAATTGATGCAAGACTGTCAATTCTACATTTCTTTATCTCTTTGTTTGGGATTTGTAAGATATAATTCAAGTAGATTGTGTCAATCATTGTCTTACATAAGTAACAGTTCAGATGTTCCCAAAGCAGCTGTATCAGTGCTTTTTTATTTCTTATATTATTTTGTCTAGAAGGAAGGAGGATAAGTCTTTCAGTATTGTGGTCAATATTTAAATATTTGTATTCAAATCATTAATGGGAGAGCATCTACATCCCCAAATAATTCATGATGAAAAATGAACACTGCCAGCAGCATGCTCCCCCAGTCAGCCCATCTTACATCTTTCATTTCTAAATGAAATTGTACTGAAGATGTACAACTATACACCATCTAAAAAATACCAAATAAGCTGTGATTTTTAAGGTCATTTTACCAAGAATATATTTCAGTATCACTCTTTCACTGCAAACGACTGTGATTTTTCAAATCAATAATCTTTACTTTAAAGATCCCTAACAATATTTTTGTCAGATAGGATAAGTGGTTCTACAGGAACTGAAGTCCAGAAGGGTTAGTTTCAGCAGTGGGCAGAAGAAGAGTTATAAGCAAGTTAGGGTATTGACTACAGGATCTTTCTATCAAATTGAATTTAAAAGAGGGAGCCTTTTCTATGTTGAGAAGTTTGGTCACTTGCAGTTGATCTCATTGTTCTCATACTGCTGTTGAAATACAACCTTCCACACTACCTGGACTTACTCAGGGTCAGGACACTCCTTAATCCTTGATTCAAACTATTTACAATACACAGATTTGTAGCCTGGAGTCTCTGAGAGAACAACACATTTGGGGAATTTTAAGGATTCTTCTGGAATGGTGCAAACATTCACAGGTTTTATGAGAAGCTGCTATTATTTCCCTGCAATGCCTGGGATACTGGGACCTCAGTTGGATTAGAAGTCATTTATGTTGTTGCTGGAAGGACATTTTTTATACCTGTGAGTTTAACATTACTGGCATTTCATTTTTCTCTTAATCAGCTTTCAGTGGAGTTGATCTTGACTTAAGATAGGGGATGACCTCTCGAGGTCATACCCTTTCTGTCATCTGAAAAGCATTAAGCATGGGCAATCCAAGACTTTTTTCAATGGGCAGGCTTGTTGCCTGAAAGCAGAGCTTCAGATTTGACTTTTACTGTGTTATATTATGAACTTTCTTTTTCTTTACAGATTCTTCTGTATATATTATGTAGTTTGCCTATAAATATGAGATTCCAACCTTTTCCCCTCCAAAATCAGTGTCAGCAAGCTAACTGTTCTGAGCAGTAAACAGAACTTGCAACCAGGTCTCCGTTCTTAAAATCAATAATGAGAAAGTTATACAGTGCTTTTTTCACCTAGGTCTCATGGAAATTGCCACCCTCTTTCACAAAATTACATGCTTCCAAAGGCACAGGCTTGACTAAAGCTGGACATTCCCCTGATAATTTATTCCAGTGATGTGGATATAGGAACAATAATACATTTTAACTCAAATGAGCATGTCTTCAACTTCCAGACATTGCTCCTTGTTACTTCCTTCCTCTTAGATTGAAGGGTTATTTAATACCCATTACATTCTCCCTGTGAAAGTAATGTGATTGTGATCAAGGGCAAAATTACATCATGCTGGCAGAGGCATCCGAAGCATCTGAGCTGTTTCAGTTCATACAAACCAGCACAAGAGGAGGGGCAGAGAAGAGCAGCACAGACACCCCAGTGCTGATTGCACACTGAAGAGCCAGGACTCAGAGAACAGCAGAGCTGCATTTGCAGGTAGACTGCAATTACAGCTAATTATCAGCACTTTTACCATGCTGAGACCTCACATTAGGTCACTCCTTCATTTTGATCCCTAGGTCTTCTTCAGGATCCTGTTTATGAAAAGATCATCTTGCCTCATTGTCTTATCCTTATGTACTATTTTACCAAATTGTTTTTCTTTGTTCAGTTTTAATTACAAATGTTATCGTAAGTGATCAATTATTTACTTTCAAAAATAATCAGTGGAGTCGTTGAATGGTATCAGGTCTGCTACTGATCCCCATGAAACTCCGTTATAAGTATGTTCAGCTGTTGATAATTTCCTGGAGACAATCTCTTTCTAAGATCTATCACTTAACCAGTTCTTAATTCATAAAACATTTCTTTATTAATAGTATACGATGCCAATGTTTAAATCAGAACATGCTGTGCTGCCAAATTCAAATATTTTACAAAAATCAGATTACTCAAACAAGCTTGCAATTTCATCAAAGAATAAAGTGAGATTTCTTTGACATGATCTGCTTTTCATAAAACCATGCTGCCTGGAAATAATTTTATTTCTATCCTTTAATTATTTCTCAGCTGATTCTCTTCCCAGCTTTTCTGTTACATTTTCTGGAACAGATGTCAGACTAATTGACCTACACTGAAATCCAGTCATCTTGTCAGATTTTTTTTTAGTATTGGCCCACTCCAAACTGAATTTAACTCTTCTGGAATTTTCCTGGTGTTCCAGAATTTGTTAAAAATGAGGATTAAAGATTAAAGATTTCCTAGAGCAATTTGTGTGCAAAACATCTGTTTCCAGTGAATTAGAAGTGTTTAATTCTACTTAAAGTTGCTTTGTATTTTCCCTAGACCATGACAAGCCACAAAGAAATTTGTTGTTCTTATATGGTAGAAGTATAGCATCTGTATTTTATTTCTAGGAATCCATCTATTTTTTATGAATTTTAACTATTCTATGTCTTCTAAAAAAAATTTGATTCTTTCCAACATCATGACATTGATATTTTCCAACATGACTCTATCTTCAGATATACTTTTATACCAGCATACATTACAAACCTATATTTTGTCATGCTAACATTTGTCCTCCATATTTTTAGTTTCTCATATTATTTTTTTTCAGTATTTTTTAGCATGCAAGTTACATATTGTATATCGTGTTTGGGGTTTTTTCCTAACTGCTGTCTTACTTCTTGATGTAATCAAGTTTTATAAACAATTGAGAGACTTGGATGTGCATTATTAGAAGGTTTAGGTATGTAGCAAATATGCATTAAAGCAAAACACATTATCAGCCTAAATTTCCAGTCCAATTTTTGCCTTTATAAACTGAACCCTTCTGAAGACACTTTGAAGAAAATACTAAATAATATTTGAGATCTATATTCTTCACCTTAAATATTGCAATCAGTGGTTTTTAACCAGCATGTTTCCAGTCCAACACCATTCTTACATTTATTCATAACTTAACACATCCTGTAAAACTGCTATGAAAGCTTGAAAATGTAGAAAGAAGCTTCACTTGTTCCTGAAGAAATTTATCAGCAAAACTGACTTTTATGATACATCAGTTTCTGTCCTGAAGACTAAAGTGAAGTGTTCCTACTCCAGTGAAGTGTCCCTCCTCGTTCCTCTACTAATTGTTCTAAACATCAACGCTCTTTGCAAACATGTCTGCCATGACAAACAGCTAAAAAAAAGGGCAAATTTGGAAAACATATAGCAACTTCACAGGTAAAGAGCCATTGAAAAGTGTCACAGAGAAAGAACATCAAAAACATCAGCCTGCCTGCAAAGACTTCAGGTTTCAGCCAAAGCCAATGAGTTTTGCCAATTTGCAAAATATTACAGTCGTTCAAAAGATGTTAAAATGAACTCGTTATCTGAGCATGTCATGAGCTTTGCAACACTCCTGCAAGACAGAATTGTTTCCATATCTAAGTGCCATTTTTAGGTAACAGGAAACTTCAAGTGAATTATTCAAGATCAAAAAGTGAGCAGAAGAGGAGGGATTTGAACCCTCTTCTCCAAAAACTTATGAGACGTTAACTCATGGACTGAGCTTCCTTTTTTAAAAAAAAATACAGCTGTTTTTTGGCAGAATATACTTCCTCTGCAGTCAATTCACCCCCCAGCATCTCTCAGATTTACTTTCTTCCAGTTCTGTTATGCAGCTTTTTTGCTCCTAAACCCGAACAGCAGATAGAGAGATTGGCAGGTCTGGAATGAAATTCGTGATGAAATGAATAATATAAATGTCAGCTAGCTAACTGAACTTTCATCAGTCTACAATACAATAAGTTCACAATAATCTATATTCCCATCTTCATCTTTCATTGTTCTAGTTAGGTTGTTTGTTTAAGCCTCTTAACCTAATTACTGAAAATCATTGTTCTCATTAGTGCCATTTGTTGCCAAACAAGAAAAAAAAATGGTTTTCTGACAGAGCTGGAAAACTCCCAAAATATGTGGTTGGCTCCAGCACTTCTCTCATTCTCTCAAGCTTAGGCCAGCACAGAACATCTTTGTTTTGCAGTTGTCAAGGCTCTAACCAGTTGCTGGGGTCTTTGCACACTTGTCTCATTTAAGGACAATTTAAAATATATTGACAGCAACATGGGTATAATTCCCATAAGGGATTACTAAAGGTAATTTTTCAGGAAATGGAAATACTGAATTGGTGCTAGTGTAAAGATTTACAAGAAGAGAACACAAACAAAGACTTCACTGTGTCAAATATCATTCTTGTATTGTGATAAACCTTACTAGATGTTGCCAAAGGACTTTGCAAGAATTACAGCTTGCATTCCTGTCCATCTCATTCCAGTTCATTGGCCAGACTCATTTTCCCACAGTACATCTATACTCATGACTGTCTTTTTGGACAAAATTAAATTCATCTTAGAAGCTCATCCTCTACTTAATTGAAAACATGGGAAAAGTGAGGGTCTGTTTAAGCATTTCTTCAGTCCCATCCTCAGGCTCTTGTGTTTCACTTTTCAGTTGCAAGCCAGCTTTTAGTTCAGAATGTGGACATGGTCAGATAAAATTTCAGTTGGCAGTGCAATTTTTATTTGTGTAACAGGTGCACTGGAAATATGTGGTGTAAACCCTTGGCAATGATATTGGAGTGAGTGTCATTGTTTTGCATGCAACACAACTGAAAAAATGTGTACTTGTTCATGTATATACTTTGAGAACTCCCTCATAAAATAATCTTTTTTCAGGATGACATCACAATTTTCTAAACTTGTTGGATTTCAAGAGCTCTAGGACATGTTCATTTAGGCATCCACACCATATGTGAAAACCTGTTTCTAAAATATAGAATTGCTATGTTCCCTGTGTTTGAACACAGAAATATGTTGCATTTCTATTTAGCAAGTCTGTGTTCTTTAAGTTCTTTTTCTGAAGCTACATTTTCGACTCTTAGCTTTGACTCTATATTAATAAACACATTGCATCTTATTCACAAGCAGAAATAACTGATCAAAAAATATCTTACACAAAATTGTATCCTCATTGATTCAAAGTTCATTTTCATGAGGTTTAAGGAAACAGTTTAGCTAGGAAGTAATGTTTTAAGTAAAAGCTTTACCTTAAGTCACTATAGAGGAATGGGAAGGGAAGGGAAGGGA
>VZRH01005201.1:508262-521389 GCA_013397555.1 Urocynchramus pylzowi
ATTTGCAATTTGTGTTTGGTTTTACACTTCTGCCTGTTATCACTGAACAAGCAGGGCATGGGTTTAAGCTTTAGAAAATCCAGTTTAACCTCCAGTCCTGCCAGCTACCTGTTGTCTGTCCATAGGAAAGTTACTTCAACTTCAGATGTTTCTTCCCTTGATATTTGTCCATCTAAATTATGGATACTGCTATCTCCAGCAGTGCTTGACACAGAAATAATGCCAAGTCCCACTCAATAGAATCATGCCATCCAGTGAGCCATGTGCACTCTATATAATGTAAAACACCTTGGTCCTGTCTGAAAATGGAAAGGTGCTTGTGCCAGTGATTCCACACTGGTAGAATGTACCTAAAACACAATTTCTCATGAGATGTCCAGCATCAAAGCATCTTGCAATGTAAATATGGACTAAAAATATCGAGTAGATTACATTTTTTGCCTCTCCTTCTCTTTCTCCCCTTTGCCTCCACCTTGAGCTTAGTAGTAGACACAGTCTCTTCCTTTCTACCTTTCAAAGTTTCTGTTCTTCAGATCACAGGCCATAAGCACACATTTATTTCCTGAATTTTTTTCTTCTGCTGTAGTGAATAACCTGACCAGTTCTAACAGAAACATTCCTTCCTGACACCATGATGAATCACAAATCCTTTAGATGCAAAGGAGACTGATCAATTTCAGGGGGAGAATACAGAGAATCTAACAATGCATCTTGTAAACAAGACCAGCCCTTCTAGTGTTTAAACCAAATACATTATAAAAAATAAATTAGAAACCAGTTTAAATTAAGTATACCTATAGAATGTTCTTTTATTTCCTTTGTAGGTAAAAGAAGCATTGACTACCCTGAAGCATGTTCCTGAACTATTGTTATTTCAAAGTGTTAAAGCTAAGAGATATGGAGATAGAATTCTTCAATATCATGAACTGAAGAAGAAATGAACTTAAATACTAACTTCAGTGGATCAAGGGGATGCCAGCATTTATTTCAATGGCTGGGATTTCACCTTCTGTAGCAAACTCAGCAATTCTCTTTGCTTGCAAAGTGCTTGGATCAGGCCCCTAGGACATTTCAAAGACCAAAGCATTTTCCTCTTCAGAAGCTTTTCAGAAAGCCCTATAAATAAAAGCTACCTTTTGATTTGGATGTGTCTGTAGGGTGGACTCCACTGGGGCAGGAAGGTCACCCCTTCTTCCTTCCTGCAGCTCAGGGGAATGGGAAAGAGAGGATCCCCAGAGCACATGTAAGTCTTCTTCAGTAATGAACCACATGCTTGTTACTAAGCAAGCATAGTAATTATATTATATCCATCTGCAGCTTTTTATATTTGAATTAACTGAATTTTATCAACACATTATTTGATTAATTTTGCAGTATATATTAAAAACCTCAATTTTTTTGGAGGCTAGGTTTCCCGAGTTTCAGTACTTTATTTTGAACAGTTATTTATTGCAGCATGGAAACTATGTTTGCACCAGGAAATTAAATTTGAGCCACATCATTCTCTGCCACTGAGGTCAAAGGACAAAACAAAACCTGAATTGAGAACATTGCACCCAGCACGAATACCCAAATAGAAGCCATTCACCCAAAGGGCCTCCTGGAACTGGTATTTGCCCTGTGATAGCTTCTGAGGCATTTGGGATAGGGAGGATGGCTCTGGCTAAAGTTGTGCCAAGGATCTTCCTAAGAATTTAACACCACAGGTGATGAAGTTCCAGTCTCTGGAACGCCTGGTGGAACTTTTCAATGTACATTAATATAAGACACAGCCAAACAGCAGCAGGACTGAGCACATCCATCTGACACCACCCAGCAACACCCTCTGCCTCTTTTCTCTGCCTTCACCTGCAGGATTTGAAGGTGCTAGCAAGTGTGGAGGAGGATGATGGCAGAGGACATAAGATAGATGCCCCACTAGAGCCAGCCAAATGACTAATTTAAGTGGTTCTGTGATTAAACACAAAGTTGACAGCTGATCTCCAACTGCAGGATGGGACGAGGTGTATTTAGCACTCAGGGCTAATTTCACCAAGTAGCTGCAAATCCTCTGCAGTTTTCTCTTCTGAGCTAATTCCCTGACCCTTGATTAATAAGACTTGTTGGAAATTAGACAAGCTTCGAGCATCAACACAAACTGAAAATGCATTCTAGCCTCGAATCAATTGAATCAGCATCTTATCTACATTTCCTGCCTTTTACAAGTGCCAGTATTTAGCTCACCACAGTGACTTCAGAGTGTCAGTATATTTCACAATTCAATTAGTCATTCCCAAGTCAAGTATTGTAATTGATTCTTTTTTGGTCTCCACGGGAGATAAAGGTAATGGATGTTTTTGTGAAGCAAATGGACTTCCTCTAAATATCTGCTTCTCCATGTCACTGCTCTGAAGTAAATGGTGAAGTCTATTTCTATAAATAGGCAAGTAGCTGGCAAAGGGGGAAGAAAAAAAAAGAAAAGGGGAAAAAAGAGTAGAGAACCATATATTTCCTGACACTGCACTTTCAGGACGGTTTAATTACCACAAACGTACATTCTTGAACCACTCTTATCTTAGGGAGCATTGCAGGAAGCAGAGAATAATTTGAATGCTAACAGTTATTGCTTAAAAAACAAGAAGAAAATGAATCAAATGTCCCTGTACAGTGTCCAAGGTTTCAGTTTGGAGGAACTCATGCTCCCAGAAAAGGCTGAAGTAGCACCTTAGACTAAGAGCTGTGCCTTACAGCAAGAATTGATGTAACGTCTTCCAGCAGCTGGTCTGCACTTGAAAAACAGCAAGCAACGCCTGAGAAAAGCAATCAATCAGCTGCATTTGTCACAGCTCTCTGAAGTCCCCAGCTATGGATATCATTAACTGAACAGAGTTTCCCTGCGTGCAGTGAGGGGCAGCACGCCAAGAGCAGGGGCAGGGTTACCTCCAAAAACACCCTGGCTGCCAGGTTTCAGGGCCTTCCTCCTCACAACGCTTCCTTTCACCACACAGAAAATACTTACAGACCTGAGAAACATCCTGGATCACATCAAAACCCCATCACACAGAAACTCACTGGGGAAGGATTTTTTCCTCATGGAAACCAAAACTGCTGATTCCTTGGCTTGCAGCCAGCGCTGCTGCGATGTAACCGAACAGGAACACCTGGCACCTTGCCAGGAATATGCACATCTGTCAGTAGTGGCCACTTCTTTCCTGATATTCACATGAAGATGTTAAAGTAAGAAATTCTGGTATTCTAAGGTTTCAAAAAATTACAAGGTAATTTTTTAAAATTACAAGGACTACTGCAGTCTAACAATACCATTTAGCTGATTTTATGAAAGAATAACATGCATCACAGATAATGGAATATGCCCCACTGCAGTCACCAAACCTGTCAGATCTAACATAAATCAAGGACTTGTAGAACTGTACCTAGAGATGAAATATTTCTGAAAATTCTCATGAAGTTTTCCCTAAATTCTGTTAAAGCCCTCTATGCTGTTGCCCTGGGTGACACAAAAAAATGTGATGGATGCTTTTGCATATTGCAGTGACTATTTTCCAAGGCAAAAAGATATTAATCTGCAGTCAAACTTGTTTGGGGATAGGCAGTTTTCTGAAATTTCTCAGCTATCTCAGTAAGTTACAGCTGGTCTCCTCTAGCCTGTCTTAAAATCTGGAGTGGTACTGTCATGTACTTGCAATATACTATGGAATTTTACATTAAAATTGATAAAGAGATTAATATTTTTATAATTATTAGGAAAGTAATCTCAATAAAAACCATTATATGTTAATATAAAATAGGATTTCTTATAATTGAAGATGTAAATAACTGATTAGATCCCATAAGGGTAAGATATAATTTCGAAAAAGCATTAACTGTTGTTTTTCCTTCTAACCTGTATAAAGGGCCTGAGAATTTAGAGGACTTTGAGAATCTGGTAGTTAAAGTAGCTCATCTGATTTGAACCTAAGGATGACAGCTGAAGGGTTTTCTTCCTTCCATAGGTAAAGATCTCTACAAATAAAAGCATGAGGGGCTACATGAGGTAGCCCCTCATGCTAACACCTCTATGAGTCCATTGTCACCATGGGGAATTGTATCTTGTCCACTCTGGGGTGGAAAGAGACTGAATTCACTGGCCTCTTGTCCATTTGAGCTGACACTCTTTTGTGTCAGCATTTCTTCCCTGATAGAGATGAGCATAGAGAAAGTATGGCTTTGCTTGGCTCTTCTCAAGGCCACAGCTGCCTCCCCAGGTTTTTCTACCTAGTGAAAATAAAATACTGTTAAGTCCACATCCTTAGCTGCTGCTTTATTACATGATCTTATTGATTTTGATGGCTGCTGATGCCAGCTAATTTCAAATGAGGATTGGGCTGTCACCAAAAAAATCACTTAATTTCCAATTGAGAAAGGAGGTTTGAAAATTATGTTCTGCTTTATGTTATGTATGTGACAGGTTATAGTCCATATATTTGGAGTAATATTTTGTAACATTTTCAACCACATTCAAGTTTAGATACCTGATCAAAGCTACTCACCAAGAAACACCCCTCCTGCACATTGGTAATACACACAGGCACTGTGAAGGAGTGCCTACAATATGTCCTGAAAACAGCTGGCTTGAATGTCTGCCTGCAGAGGTGCCTGCCTTTCTCTGTAGATAGCAATCCTTTAAGCAATTCACACAGAGAGGAAAATCTGCAGTTTATAGAGACAGGAAAAAACACTTTATTGGTAAAAGGAGGTCGTACCAAGCTTGCTCAGACAACTGGGTTTAGTTTAGGGGTGAAATACATATGCTCCAAAACCAACTCACTGTCTCCATTAGCAACCATGGGGATACTGGAGGTGGTCTTTTTGGAAAAAGAAGAAAAATAATGGAATTGCAGACATTTTTCCCCCCTGTAAATATGAGAGGACTCTCTGTTAAACCCTCACTGATCCACAGCTGCCCTGTGATATAGCTCAAAGTGCGCAGAGATCAGAAAGGGAGCAGATGTGGCAGAATCATTCAGCACTGAAATGGCACAAGCCAGGTTTGCCAAGAAGCAGTCAGGGACCACATACATCTGTTCCTCAGAGCTCAGCAGGCCAGCTGTGATGGAGAGAGATTAGCTCAAATGAAATGGAACATGAAAAGTCTGATGAAATTGCCACAAATAAAGTAAAGGGTGGTTCCTGAAGAGACAAGCAACTCCATCTGCAACAGATCTAATGAAACTTGGGGGTTTTTAATGGATTTGTGCCTTGTGGTTGGATTCTTTGGTGTGAGTACCAATTAAAACTCTTCCTGTGGTTGGGGCAGTCATAATAGTTGTCTTCTGTGTGAATTCTGCAGTGGGTGGAGAGCACACTGCAACCTCGTGATCAGGGAAGGTCTGACTTGATTAGACCACTAATGACACCTCTTTTTCCTGCTCAGCCACCTGTTCCTACAAAACTGGATACTTAATTCCTGCTAACTACTGCTACCCTGGGTTGAAACTAGTTAAGTGATTCAGAGTTTTTGGGATGTAGATGAACAGTAGGCAGAGCCACAAGCACAGATTCCTGTATACACACAAGCGGAGTGTAATCTCACACTGCTGACTGCAGGGACCATCCCATGGGCCTAGGATATTATCTCCTGGGTAATGCTGGCTTGTGATTTAAATAAAAGCTGAAACATGCCTGTGTCAAGGGAATGATGTTTGCTGAGATGACAGTGAGTACAGATGTCTTTTTGAAGACACACACCTTTTGGCTTGAGTCAGTCCAGGCTTTGTCCCAGTGGGACAAAGGAAACACGAAATCTAACTTTATGCTTTATTTGGAAAAGAAGTTTCAGCTACAGCTACAGCTCCTGTTTATAAAAGAAAATAGTAATTCCTTCCATCTACATTGTTGGCCCCTTCATTACTTTCACATCACATTTTCACTGTTCCTGTAAGCTGTGGAGTTCTCACCTAATATGATGATGATGGCCATGACTATTGGTTGCTGGCTATACCACTTATGTGACTGTGGAGCAGATATTTCAGGTGACAGCACTTTCATTTTTGGGAAGCAGGAGTCCCCTTTAAGAGAAAGTCCACAGCTCTAATGTAAAGGTCTGCAAAATTAAAATTAATTTTCTTAATGCTCAGTTCTTCTTGGCAATGGGACAAGTGGATCAGTTTTTTGAGCTACTTACTTAACTTTTTATTTTTAGTCATCATTAAAGAGTGACAAGAAAATAGAAAAGATGGTGTTATATTTGGCACTACCCTGACTTAATTTCCTGACTTGGTCACAGTCTTTCTTTGTGACTTGAAATCTTGTACCATTTTTCACCCTAACGGGGTCCTTGCAATCTAGACTCCTTTCTCTTTTTAGGTGTAATGGTACAAAAGCATAAAAGTCTATATACACCCATGTAAACCTTAAGTCAAGATTAATATAATTCCACAGCTATTTAATCACTCACAGAGATAGGATAAACAACTGAGTTCAGAAAAAAGGCTAACTTTTTATAGACCACAGGAAACTATTTGCAGAATTCTTATTTTGTTCCATTATTTAAAACCAACAAAATAAATAAAAAAACACCTTCCCTCAGCTAGAGATTTAAACATTAAACAGAACTTTTTTGTCAGGGCAATTATTTCACATTGTTTCCAATGATTACGTTAATTATAATGCATTGCTCCAGCACTATGGCTGTGGATTTTGTTCTAATAGGACTCTCAGAACAAGACCATTTCTTAGATCCAGTCAAAATGGTGATCTGGTTGCTGTCAGAGCTGGAACACAGACTGGAACCAACTCTTCTCAGGTGGCAGCAGAGAATTGTCATATATTTGTAGATTGTATTCTTGAGAAATATTATACCAAGAACACCCCCACTTGGTCAAGGAAAGAAATGGAGTCAGAGAATCACATCTGAAATATATTGCACAAAAAACCCTACTATTCAGTGCTGATTTTTTGAAAGCTGCTGTCCATGAATGTCAGCATGAATTAAATTTAACAGGTCATTGAGAGAAAAATTAAAGTTATAAATGACAATTTTTAGTATTTTGGTACTGTTCATTGAAAATTTCTCACACAAACTACATATCTCAGACTGCAGTGTAAATACTCAAGCCAACTTGCCTGGCATCAGCACCCAGGCTTCTAGAACATCATCCTAAGTACAAACTAGTTTCTTTTGTTGTTACCAGAGAACACATTTTCTAAAATAATAATCTCAACTCTACAGAAATTCTTGTGTCTACAGGAACTATATCCTACTGTACACAGCCCAGACACAGTCATTGAAAAAATGCTGTGAATGTTAGCACCTTTTTAAAATTTTAGTATCATTTGTTTCTTTCTTTTAGCATGAAGTTTTCAGCAGTGTTGAAGAGTCACAAAGAGAAGCCACCTACATACAGCCACACATGAAGAACAACACCAACACAAACATTTTTTTCTGCAGCCACTCTCAGCTTTCCCAGAAGAGTAGAAAAGAAAATCAAGAATGCCTACTTTATTTTCCGTAGACAATCAACTTTGAATCATCCCTAATTAGCTTCCAACAAGATGACTGGTTCCAATCCAGAAGTTCTTAATTAGTCTCTATAGCCATGGATTTCAAGTAGAGTTTTACCTGAGTGAGGATTTTGAATGAGGTCATGAGGTGGAAGTGAGCCCTGAGGAAGAAAATGGAGCCTCACCCTTGCGCAGGTGTGCAGGTGAAATTTCAAGGAACTTCACCACTCCTTCTAATACTTTCAGTCCCCTATAGCAAAAAGGCTGCAGTTTTAGCATGGCACTACAGGAATTTAGAAGCATCCAGACAGGGTTAAATGTGCCTCAGAAAAGGAAAAGCTCTCAGGAAAACTGGGGGAAAAAAAATTAGGGAAAAGAAATCCACAATAAAGTTCACAAACAGCAAAGCTTTAGGAATATGAAATGGGGGTTTGAACTTGATGCTATGTTTCTGTGAAAAAAACCAAACAACAAACAGTCTAACAATAATAATAATAATAATAAAAATAATAACAATAACAATAATAATAACACAGCTTGTGACAGGAGACTGGGAGGAAACTGTGAGCAGGATGTGAGGAGCTGAGGCTGGGCAGAGAAACAGAGGTCAAACCAGCTTCCTGGGCTGGGCCTTTGGGAGGTCTCTGTCCAAGCTCCCACTCATGCACAAAAAAAGCCTTGGCCTGAGAACATGTGGGTCTGTAAAAGTGCAATGAAATGAGAAAAGGAATGACTTTACAGGAAGAATGTGGTGATATTCAATGTGCTGCTGCTGTGAGAAGATGAAGACCAAGATGTTGTAAAAAGCACAGTCCCTCCCTCTTCCATATTTAAAGTCTCATGGCATGTGGGCAACTCAATTACTTAAAGTAAATCACCTCTCTGTAACAGCTATGAAAACATATACTTTTCTTAAAACTCATGTATTAGTTTTTAGAAACAGCTTTTAGAACTTTTTTAAAAAAATTCTGTGCATATGCACCAAATTCCATACAAGACAGACTCTTGGATTTAAAAAAAATAGCCGAGAAAATAAGAAAACTTCTAAACAACTGAAATTGGTTTCCTGTATGCAGAAATTCCTCTAACCTTAATACCTAGTAACCTTGTCAATATCCTTAATATTGGTCCTCCTCTAAGACTAAAAAATGAAAGATCTGGCAGACTGTGTGCATGTAAGAGTAGATAGATGATGAAGGTCAGTAAACACAACTGCAGCAATCAATAGGTATGTATTGGCTTTGTAATTATCTTCCTATTAATGCTAAATTAGCTAAGGTATATTTCAGACATCGGTTATAATTTAAAGTATTGCCAATAATTCTTATCGTATTGAAAAATAGATTACTCCTTATTGGAAAGACTATAAAGCAAACCTGAAAATCTTTATCTGTGGAGTTTGTCTCACAGTGTGTGGTGTCATCAATAAAACATCTCATGGTCCACTCACTGCTTCTGTGCAGACTGAGGACTATTAAAAGTAGGAGGTGTTGATAATTTTCTGTCCTGACATACCCTAACACGTTTTAATGGAGGTATTGCTTTTGCATCCTATCTCACTTCTTTAGGACATGTCAGTTCATCACCCAGCTGACCTGTCCAGCATTCCTGGCATACCTTCAGCCAAGTGCCATGAGCTGATATCCATAAAAATCCACTTTAGCTGACAGAAGGTGTATTACATCCTGACTTTAATTGCCTGTTTTTAAAAAATCTGCTTTGTAAAACTTATTTTTGCCTGTCCCTCTGCCTTACCCCCAGCTCAGGGCTTTTTTACGCTTCAAGGGCCTGCTTGTGTCTTCCCTTCTAGCCCTTACCAAACAATCTGAAGGAGGAAAAGGCATTGTTTAAATATCTCACAACACAAATGTTAGCTCTCACAGATCACCTGTGGGGGGAAGAGTCTCTCTTTCCACACGCTCTTACATACTCTGTGCATGATGCAGTTTCTCTCCTCTGCAGCCCTGGCAGTTCTCTCAGGATTATGTGATTTACATTCTGCACAGGCCTGTGTGGATCCATACCGCTCAGCAGGAGTGATTTTTACAGATTTACTGCAGCACCCATAGGCCAGAGTAGGATTTGAATTTTTTTCTGACTTGGATGAGATTCACAGCAAAATCTCAAGGGCAGAACACCTTCCAGCTGCTGCAGGCTTAAACTCCTGGGAAAATCATACCTGTCCAAGGTGGAAGGTCCTTCCCAAGGTACAATCCCTGCCTAAGACTTTTTAAAGGAGCTAAAGAAAATAGAGGGCTCTGACACATTATCAACTTATTGAATATTAATGAGTTACCTTGCATCAGCAGAACCGCAGTAAGTCCTGCGTACTTAATCGTAGCCCATTGCTGCCACCAAGGATTACACACAAGTATTACCTTTTTCACTGAAGTCTGGTGAGACTCCTTTTACCCACATTTGCTACAAACTAAATGCACACACAAAATGTCAGCTACTGACACTCAGCTGGCAGACACTAAGCCTTGAAACTCTGGTCATATGGAAACCAGGAGTCAGGTTCATCAAAGTTGCTCATGCACCTCCGAAATGCAATGTCAATTGTCAGTTTCATAGAAAAAGCACCAGCAAATATCTCCTGAGTTAAAAAAGATATCCTTCAGCTGCCAAGAGAACAGCCTCAGTAAATGCTGAGCACTACTTTCAGTAGCTCTGTTTCTAAGCTCTACCTCCACCCAAGGAGCTTGTACATCACACCAAAAGACCTTGTTTCTCACCAGAACATCTGTTCTTCTCCTATTCAATATGTAGCACAACAAAGTTTTTAAACAATATCAAGTTTATGCACACAAAGAATTCTTGAAAAGTGGCTTTTTTTGGGTTTGGGGAGGATGACTTGGATTTGTTGGGGTGGTTTTTTGGGTTTTGTTTTTGTTTTTGTTTTTGCTACTGCAGAAAATGGCACATGGAGTCTATCCACAAGAAATATTTTGATTTTAGATAACACCATCCAGCTGGGAGCAGGGAGTGGGAATACTACTAGGTAACTGGCATTTTGTGTGATCTCAGGGGGCAAAAGCCAGTGAACACTCTTAAAATGGTATTGCTAAGGAGGAAAATATGCTATGCTACAGTGATCATCAAAAGTTTATGAACACAAATGCTAGAAGAGGAGAAGTTTCTATGGGCCACCAGGTGTAAGAAATACTGGAACCTTGCTTTCAAAATTCCTTCCCTGAAATACGTTTCATGGGGGGCACTTTAATGAGGCTTGGAGCTGTTCATATTTGTTCTTGTTTTGGTGTTTTGCAGCTGCAATTCAGCCTCACTGTTCTAAGGAACTGAGTCTTCTTATGGGCCAAGAGAAGCAAAATCTCACCTTGAGCTTAACTCAACCCAGCAGCATACAAACAAGAGTACAGTGGATGTGTGTGTGACACCTGTGCATCCAGACCCCCTGTGCACTAATGACAGAAATTACCTTTGGTTGGGTTAGTTGCACTGAGAAAACCTGCAGTGTAGGAATCTCTTTGCAAGTCCATTCTTCCCTAGTTCTTGTAAAAACTGATTAAAAATGCATCATATGCCCTTATTATATATGCATTACTTGCATTCTGTCAACCTTATTGACTGTTTCCCACTAAAATCTGATTTTTCCAACAGCTTCTAAATGAAAACTCTAAGGTGGGATTTCAAAAAGCATGCCATTAAGTAAATATTGCACAAAACAAAGTCACTGGAAAAACACCAGAAAGAGGAATGTCAAAAGTAGCAGGTTTCCAGAGAAAAAAAACCCCAGAACAATCCAAATAATCACTAACCAAGAACTCCTTTGCCCATTACAGCAAAATGACTTAAAGTGAGACAGAACCCCCCCCCCATTTTGACTGGTGACAAAATAATAGTAAGAGGTAAATGTTCATGTGAAAAAGACATTTCTTTCTTTTCATAGCATTTAAATTCCAGCTTGGTTACCATACCATACTGGTGATATACAGGAGCAACATTGATTGAAATCATGATTGTATTTTATTTCCAGAACTCGTAGACCTCTCCTAGAAATTTATGCTTTTCCATACAAGATAGTTCAAGACCTTATAAGAAGACATGAATTTTGCAAATAACCTTTGCTTTTTGTACATTGTTATACCAATGGACCTTTTGCAGCCTCACTTTCTCCTCTTCAGATGAGCTCCTCGGAGACCTGAATCCTGGGAGCATGAAAGAGACAAAGTCCTGTCCTTGGGCTCCCAGGTCAACCAGGCTGAGCTGACTGTATCCACAGCATTGAGCTCTTAGCACCATTAAAAAGTTTGGGTTGGAAGTCATCTTTAAAGGTAATCTAGTCCAATCCCCTGCATATGGACATCTTCCACTAGATCAGGCAGCTCAGAGCCCTGTCCAACAGGACCTTGAATGCTGCCAGGGATGGGGCATCTAGAACCTCTCTGGGTAACCTGTTTCATTGTTCCACCATCCTCATCCTTCTAGCCTGAATCTACACTCCATTTTAAAGTTTAAAACCATTATCCTTTGTTCTGTTGCTACAGATCCCACTAAAAAGTCTTATCCCCATCTTTCTTATCAGCCCCCTTTATGTACTGAAAGACTGTATTAAGGTCTCTTCCAAAGCCTTCTCCTCTCCAGACTGAACAATCCAACGCTCTCAGCCTGTTCTCGTAGTAGAGGTGCTCCATCTCTCTGGTCATCTTGGTGGCCTCCTCTGGACTCACTCCAACAATTCCATGTCCTTCCTGTGCTGGGGACCCAGGGCTGGCTGCAGCACTGCAGGTGGGGTCTCACCAGGGCAGAGCAGAGCAGAGGGGCAGAATCCCCTCCCTCACCTGCTGCCCACGCTGCTTTGGATGCAGCCCAGGACACATTTGGCTGTCTGGGCTGCAAGGGCACATGGCTGGGTCATGTCCAGCCTCTCACCCACAGCACCCCCAAGGCCTTCTCACAGGGCTGCTCCCAATGAGTTCTCCCAGTCTCCACTTGATCCCAATGTTACCAATGAAGACATTAATCAGCAGTGATCCCAATATGGACCCTGAGGGGCATCACTCATCACCACTCTTGGTGCTTCCAGAACAGGTTGCCACGTTCAGATTGCTACTGGGACAAGGCGTTCCTTGTGGAATTGTAGATGCAGACTCTTGTCGCTGTAGTTCAGTGTTGAGACACCACTCTTTACACTCTACTGGTACATGTCCAATTGATAATTTAAACATTCATTCTGTGCTTAACGGGTAAGAAAAAGCTTGCAGGGAGTTGTGTGCGGCATTGCAGAGTCCATATTGTCAGTGACCCCACAGCCGGGCACAGCCGAGCCAGACCCTGGCCCTGGCCATGACGGGAAACGCTCGGCGCGTCTGGCAAAGCTCCAAAGCCGCACGGCAGGGAGGGAATCGCAGGGAAGGAAACGGGACAGAACATCGGCCCCAAAGCGATCTCGCCGGCTCGGGGCCGGGCGGCCCCGGCTCTCCGCGGCTCGCACAGCGCTGCGGGGCGGGAGCAGCTCCGGCCCGGCCGGCGGGAGGGACGAGGGACAAAGGCAGGTGATGGATGAGCAGCATCCCACACGGGTGATGGATGAGCAGCATCCCACACGGCTGCCCCGGCGCTCCCCGGCACTGCGGGGCCGCGGCCGGCACGGAGCGCCCGGTCCCCGCCCCTCGACAGCCCGG
>VZRH01005201.1:529758-560391 GCA_013397555.1 Urocynchramus pylzowi
TTGTTTTTTTTTTTTTTTCTGCTTTCCTCTCCTCCAGTCCTATACACAGCCCATTTTTCTCCTTTTATTCTTAGTGCTGCTGTGTCCTGCTTCCTTCTTTGGCCTCTTTGCAGGATGTATCAGAGCTCAGATTCCTGCCTTTCAGCAGGAAGACCAGCTGGCAGAGCACAGGAACACCCTGCAGGGTCAGCCCTGGCTGGGGACAGCGAGCTCCTCCGAGCAGATCCTGCGACCCCTGGCTGCTGGCAGCAAAGGGAGCCACAGGGTGGGGAGCTCCATGGCTCAGCATTCAGCCAGTGTCAGCCGTAACTCACATGCCCCTGGTTTTACTCTGCATCCATACTAAGAAAAAAAACCAAAAACAACAAACAAAACCTAACCAAACAAAAAAAAAAAATCATAAAATGTGTAATACTTAAGTTTTCTACCAAAACATTGCCCTCAACAGTTTATGCTGAAAGGAGAGGAGCCTTTTCATCCCCAGGTAGGATCAAGCACTGATGGAAGTGAGATAAAGAATGGGTCACAAAATTTTGCTGTTGTTTGGCATTTGTGTTTATTAAATCTGTCATTATAACAATTAGATTTTCATTTCTTCTTGTCTTACCTATTTTGATGACCTGCTGATAAATATTATACAGCAGCAATATAGGAGTGAGAGTAACATTTTACCCATATTCAATTATGCTACACTTCACCTTTCTCAGATTATATTTAATTATAATTCATGGCTTTCACAAACCACTCATAGTTAAAGGGCAGTCAAATAAGGAAGAGAAAACAAATGTAATCTCTGACTCCAGGGTATTCATGCAAGCCCTGTTAACCCACTGATTAAATTATCCAGCCTTGCATAATTATTCCTGTTCTATGAACTGGTAAATAAAGCCAAAATGGTGGCTTTCCTAGTGAAACCCAGCACAGGGAAATCTTAGCCATTAATTTCTACTGAAGATTTAAACATATTATCATTAGAATGTTAGTATTTTGCCTTAACATTCATAAAGTTCAGTCAGGACTATTACATTTTAAATCAATTATTAAAATATCCTGTGTTCTGGCAGGATACAAGGTACAAGAGATGACATCTAAGTGCTTCACATTTTAGACTCCATGGGAGTGGTTGTATTTCATCAGCTGGCTACATTTTTATTTAATAGCACTTAATAATTAACCACTTAATTGAACATTTTCCTTGATACAAATGCACAGATTTTGGTGTTTGTTTAAAGGAATAACTACACAAAGGTATAATGGAATACAAAACCTGTCGGATGAACCATTTTTTTTCCCCACCCAACATCTCTGTCTCCTTGAACCACAGTTACCTGGAGTAAGATCTGAAGTGTCTACACATCAGTTTCTCTGGGTCTGGATTGATGGCACTTGAGACAGTACTCATGTTTATTATTTCTTATCAGTAAAACAGTCTCACAGCCATGAGTTTGGCAGCTTTTCATTAGCAAAGCACAAAATGGCTAACAATCTCTTGTTACAAGGTCTTTTAAGACTAAACTATGCAATTAAGAACTGACACCTAGATTATTTTCCCTTTTAACCCAATAACTGATCTCAAAGAGCCTGCAATGTGGACTTTTCTGCCCAATTACAAAATGCCACCCAAACCCAAGAAGAAGAAGGAAGAAAAAGCATGGAGAAGAAACCCAGGACAGCACCCTGTGCCCTCCATCTTGCTTCCATCCACAACATACTAAAAATCCCAAAACCTAAATTTCTCACCCAAGTGATACATCTACACTACTCTCTATAATCTATTTTACACTTTTGTGGATTCTGGTCTATCTTGAAGTCTAGGAAACTTTCTTCATGAATGAGGGTCAAAGTCAGTGCTCCCCTGGGGGTCAGGACACCCCAGAGCAGACAGAGAAATATTTCCTGTGCCCTGGTTTTCCACACAAAAAGGCTACATCACTACTAATAAATTGAACATGTGCAGTCTCTGGCCAGTGGGCTGACTTGCAGGATGTGGCTACAGCCATGCCCTTGTTTTGCCTCTGCCTCCAAAACCACCCAGTCCCAACTGACAGAGCAAAGGCTCAAGCTGTACATAGATCTTTGTGGGTTCTTGGGTCACAGGGTGGGAGCATGGCTGAAGAGGCTCTCAGTCCTATGCCCTGTAGAGCTGGAGTGTCTGCATTCCAGAAAGAGGGTTTATTTACCCTGTCTAGATTTATCTAGACCACATTGCTCTAGCTGCTTACAGGCCACCTGTGTGGGATAGTATCAAAAGCCTCATGCAGGCAAATGAACTTGATATTGCTGCTTCTTCTGTGCTTCTTCCTTCTGTTAAGGAAACTATACAGGAAACTATACTGCTTGGACATGGTCTGACACGGTTTGTTATCGATGCAGGCTTATTTTCACACCCCTACCTGACTTCTAAGGGCAGGCCCATGACACCTCCCCTTTGGAAGTAACTACACTCTGTGCTAACCCAGTTCATCAAATTCCTTACGATGAAGTTCATCAGGCCCAACCTCCTTGAAAATACTGCAATTAGCTAAGGCTGGGAAGCATGGAATCAATATTTAAGGATATTACTTGCAGTGTATGAGATCAGCTCAGTTGGTCAGTTCAGGATGTCAATAACACCAAGAGTGTGGGTTTGATCCCCATACGGGACATTCACTTGAGAGCTGGACTTGATGCTCCTTGTGGGGCCCTTTCAACTCCAAATATTCTGTGATTCTGTGATATCTCCTACTTGCTGTGGGATAGCAGTGAATAAACACTAGCTAATGGACTGAGCAGCAAGTAGCACCACAAAGCTCTTCTGTCACCAGGGTTCTGATTTCTCATCTCAGTATTGTGCCACTGGAAGCATAATTCCTTTCCCTTCTCAATCCACTTTAATGCTTCCACATTTTTAATATTTTATGTTGAGAAAGTTTCTTTCTCTGTAAATATCTCCACTACTATCAATGCAGAAGTAGAGTACCTCTACCAAGTCAATGCTTATAGGAAACAGTCTCTGCTTTTAAGAATTCCAAAAAGCTGAACTGCTCTGCAATGTCTCAAGTTCACTGCCTAGTTCTAGAGGCTTTTTGTGGATGTTAAATATTTCCAGGTCTGCCTGTCTCTGGTTGTTTGCATTCACCTCTCACGTTCTGATTTCACTGTTTAAAGGGCAAGGAAAGTTTACTGAATGGAAAGACCTTGGAGTCTTCAATATCAAACAGCAGAGTGACCTCAAAGGAAAACATATTTCATTAAAAAGAAAAAAGAGTCCTTGCAAATCCAGCTTGTTTTACCCACCCAGATCTGCCTTTTTGCTGCCTCTGTGGTGACACATGTTTTATATGAATCTATATTAAGATGAATTTTAACCTACAAATAACTAGATACAGCTATGCAGTAGGAGGGAATTCCTACAAGATGATGTAAAGTTTTTTAAGCAGTAAAATTAAAAATAGCACGTAAAACCTGACCAGTAGATTTGGATTTGAACCAAGGCAACACATTTGGGAAACATTATCAAGTTTATCAGGGGTAACATATCACAGAAAATCTGCTTCTGTTTATATGCCATTTATTATTCATTTTTGACATTTCCCTTTTTTCCTCAACCTTTTTTACCCCTAAGCAAATATATGTTAGACTTAACTGAAATGTGAGATAATGGACCAGTCTCTTAGTTTTCTTTCCCTGTAAGACAAAAGCAGATCTGAGTAGAAGAAAAATAAAAAAGTTCTATGAAATCTAAGTACAGGGGAAAAAAAGTTGCCAGAGTAGGACTGGTAATAAGGGAGAAATCTGTCTCACAATGAAACCCCAGAAAAAAAAAAATTGCCTAATAAGATTAAACTCAGGGCCAAATTCTGTCTTCCCCTATGCTGTCTTGCATTTCATGATGTATAAATAGCACATGAAAGCCTTTGCTTCATGTAACACACCACACGTGTGAAAAGGCTGTTTTTTATGTCTAGGACACTTTATATTAATGGGATTATGCCAGCAGAGAGTTCTTTGCCCAGGGTTGGCAGAATGTTTGCAGTTTATAGCAGTCAAGTCTAACTCAAGGAAAAATACAAGCAATAAAAGCAATTGCACTCTTATTAAACAATCCAGTCCCCCAAATTTACTTAAAAAAATTCTCACTCATACCATCACAATAAATTTGAGAATGAGCTGTATGTTTAGCTGCATCTGATCTGATCAAAACAAAGGTAATCATTTAAAGTCAGCTTAAAGCTGGTCCAAAGTCAGATAAGATTCATGCAGTCTTTCTACTGAATGCAAGTTGAAGCTCAAATTTGAATTATTTTGTAATTTTTTTTCCATCAGTAGTGTGTAAATTTCTTCAGTGGATTCCAATGCAAAATATCAGTATTTTTTGAAAGCTGTTATTGAATAGTGGTTTGTTTCGATGCTGAAAGCTCCAGCTGAGCTGAATATTTACTATTCTTTGTTAGGATGAGGAAAAGTTTTGGAGTGGTTTCAGGAGCAAATCTTTCCTCTGTGTCCTCTAGAATCCACACTTAGACCTTGTTCTATCAGCAAACACTCCTTACATCTCAAAGAAAACAAACACAGTAATGGGCATAAAATGGGGAATATATTTGTTTTAAAATACAAACAAACCCCCAGAATATAATAATATAAATAGATATTATTTATATTTATTGTTTAGTTTTATTTTAGTAAGTGATGTTATTTCTAGAATCTATGTGATAAAAAAGCTCTGTGATTTTATGAGTTGTTGCATACTGTTGCTGATGTAAATGCTTTGATTATCTATTGAATAGTTCCATTTGAACAGTTATTTGTAATTGAAATTAAAAATTACTTGCAATTACAATTAAGATTCTTGTTATTAAGACATACAATGGATGCAGAATTGCACCCAGACCTTACTAAAGAAATGCTGGGTAACTCTCCACTACTGTGGCAGAGCAAGAAACTTGTGTTTTGGCAAATGTAAGGTAGCATGTCTTAAAACGTGGTATTTAGAACATTTATTCTAAGTGGATACAGATGGAAGAGACCAGAGAGAGTAAGTCAAAGGAGTTCCTAGTAACCCAGTAAGGTTGAACTGCTGACCCCTGTTGAGGAAATTAGCATTGCTGGTGATGCTGTCAGGTACCTGAGTGCTACTAGACAGAGGAGATGATTTATAAGCACACATGAAGAAAAAGGTACAACTTGTAAGAGTGAAAAAGTTTTGCTTGACCTTTTTAAGGTTTATTTTCAGCTTGGCAATTTGAAAGCTAATGACTCAAACAGACTTTGAATAAGATCCTCAAAGATAAACTAAATTAGAATGAAAACCATGTCATTTATTTTATAATGCTGCTTGTGTTGCCTCCCTCTTGCTGTTGCAGAAATCCCAGAACAGGATAGCAACAGATACTGCTCAAAGCAAAAAACTTTCAGATACTGAGAGCACTCAGATGTTTTGTTGCCTCTCCTGAAAATGAATGTAAGAGCTGGTATTTCATCCAAGGTAATAACCAAGGATCTCCACACACAACAGTGGAGAGACAGAGAATGGGGCCCATGGGAATCTCATGAGGTTCAAGTGCTGGTGCTGCACCAGGGTCGGAGCAAGCCCTGGTGTCACTCCAGGCTGGGGGGTGAACAAACAGAGCAGAGCAGCCTGGCTGAGGACTTGGGGGTGCTGTGGGTGAGAGGCTGGACATGCCCCAGCCATGTGCCCTTGCAGCCCAGACAGCCAAATGTGTCCTGGGCTGCACCCAAAGCAGCGTGGGCAGCAGGTGAGGGAGGGGATTCTGCCCCTCTGCTCTGCTCTGCCCCAGTGAGACCCCACCTGCAGTGCTGCAGCCAGCCCTGGGTCCCCAGCACAGGAAGGACATGGACCTGATGGACTGAGTCCAGAGGAGGCCACCAAGATGATTTGAGGGATGGAGTATCTCTTTTGTGAGGAAAGGCTGAGAGAGTAGGGATTGATCAGCTTGGAAAAGAGAAGGCTCTGGGATGACCTAAATGTGGCCTTCCAGCACCTGAATGGAGCCACCAAAACAGATGGAGTTTTTACAAGAGCCTGAAGTGACAGGACAGGCAGGAATGGCTTCAGACAGAGTAGGTTCAGTTTAGGTATTAGGAAGAAATTCTTTAATGTGAAGGTGGTGAGACACTGGAACAGGCTGTCCAAAGAAGCTGTGGTTGCCCTATCCTGGAAGTGCTCAGGGCCAGGTTGGATGGGGCTCTTGAGCAACCTGGTCTAGCAGGACGTGTCCCTGAGCACTGCAGGGTGGTCAGAACTAGACAAACTTTATTGCCCCTTCCAACTCAAACCATGCTATGATTTCTGGGGACAAATTAGTCTACCCTAACACAAAGAAAAGGGTCTTTAGAGGTCTTTCTCTCCATACCCTTTGGAGGACTGCATACGTGGCATAATTTGCTACCTCAAGCATTTAAAATGTATGGCTGTTCCAAGTGCTCTGCCTTGAAATATCACGAGTGAGTTTGTAACACCTATCACCTGTATTTTCAAAATGTTTGTGTCAGGCAGGATAAAAAACTCTGTGCTTCAAACATTGTATCAGGCTAACATCTACATAAGCAAAGCTGTAGAAGAACTGATCTACTTCAAATGGAGGCAAAAACATATTTTCTCATTTTGAAAATAGAATTTAAAAAAAATAAAAATTACTACCATTAAAAAGAAGGCGAGAGGATGACATTTTAGGAACTCTGATAGTAGTATTATGACCATGAATTAGTTTCACTTTGCTCTTAAGATCAGGAGGTAAATGACCTGACACTCCTGTGACTAGAACACTACCTTTCATTTTAATGCATTTTTGACCCATAAAGTCAATAGAAGATGTCCCAGAATTCTTCCAGCATTAGTTTCTAATACAATTGTGATACAATTGAATGAAAGCCTCAAGAAAATTGAACTTCCACACACATGCAAAACCCCAGGCTGACTTTGGCAAGGCCAAATCTCTGCTGTTTCCTGGGCTTTTTGTTTCACATGGTAATGCTCCCACTAGTACCTGGCATGAAAATAATCTGAAGTAAAGTGAAGCCTGTGCCTTTCAAAGGTAAAACCCATAATGTTTGCTCGTTAGACTGGCTAATTTTTATTAAGTATGGCATTTCAAATTATACTTGGGGTCAAAGAAAAATGAATTTTTCTTTTCTTCTAATTTAATCAGTATGAAAGAACTGAGGAATGTCTAACTATCCAACATGAACAGTGCTCAGTGTGTTGGGCACCTGTGTCCAACTGTAACAAAAGTGTTGTCTTTTCTCAGCTCAGTTACACTGCACCTCTTGATTTAAACTACTCACATACTCAGGCAACATCTGTAACAGTAAACCCTCAGTTTCTATTTGAAAAAAACAAAATACAAAAATACTGTTACTTTGGTGTTTGAATAATAATCTTGTCTCAGAAGTAATATTTTTCAACAAAATAATTTAAAGTAATTGTCATGTAGCATGCATTTACTTTTGCTGATTCTATTTAACCTAAACTTGTATAATTGTAAACTCTGGTAAATTATATAGCAAATGACAAGAATAAAGAAAAAAAGAATGGTCTTATCTGTGTATCTAAATTAATTACAATTGTACAACATATAATCACAACAGTGGGTCTCAATGTGAATCTGAAACCACTGAACAAAAGGAATCTTAAGCTTCAAATTTAATAAAGCAAATGCCAATCTGACAGGCTGTGTAAAACAAATGTGGCATTCACTCTGTAGTTTCAAAACACAGCTGCAAACACAGCAGCTAAGTCAGTGGCTACAAAAAACCTCTCATTGTATAACTATCATAGATATTACTATGAATGTATACCTGAATATGGGGAATTCAAAATTAATCAGAACAAATATGTTCATTTAATTTGATACACAACAAAAATCTCCACAAAATCCTTTAATTAGGTTGGCTATATACCACAACTTTTCTTTCCCCAAACTAAAAATTTCCCTACAGATATAATACCTGCTTCAGTCTTATATTGATATATTCAGTATCTCAGCAACTAGAATCACAATTACCTGTTCAGTAAGTTCATCTAAGAAACCTATTTCAACTCCCCTGTAAGGCATCTTGTTTGGGAAGGTTTCTATTAAAGAGCCTTTGAGCTCTGATGTTGTACATTATTTAAGCCTGAATTTAATAGTCAAAGTGCCTGTAGTTAAACACAGCCTTGTATACAATAAAAAAAAAATTGCCCAAACCAAACCAAAACCAGATAAAAAAGAAAACAAAACCAAAACAATTTCCACCTTACATGGAATGGATCCTCACAGGATGAGAATTATCATGAGCTGTAATAGCACTTTTGATTCAAGCCACGTATTAATATTCTAACTTTTAAGTTATGGGAGAAATTTTAAAATTTCAAGAGGTATGTCAAATTCTTAAACCCAAGTCTACATAGTTAATTGTCAACAGCCAAGATACCCAAGAGAAGAGAGTTAATATAATTAATTCTAGCTCGATCCCAAATTAACATGTGTTGGAAAATAATGTTTCTTTCTCTTATACCAGGGAATAGAGGTTGGTTGGCCTGTATGTTAACTATATACCTATTTTCTAGAACACCTACTACATTATTCTTTTTAGCTTTATTTTCATATTTCCTGTATGTTAACTATATACCTATTTTCTAGAACACCTACTACATTATTCTTTTTAGCTTTATTTTCATATTTCCTGTATGTTAACTATATACCTATTTTTTAGAACACCTACTACATTGTTCTTTTTAGCTTTATTTTCAAAGCAGTCAAGCAAGACTATCATGTTACGCCATTGATCCTCACAAGGAGAAGACTCAATTTGCTCAGTAATAAGCAACCTGGGTCAAAGGCCATGACTGAGAAAAGACAAAGGGCATTGTCTACACCTGTGTCAATCAGAAACAGCTCTACTGAAGTCCATTGAGTTATATTTTACTCAAATCCATATGAAAAACTTCTGTGTTTGCTGAATCTGGATTATGTGGCAGCTAGGAATTCACATTTATTAGTCTGCAGCAGGAAGCATTACAGACTGCTACATTAAAATACTAATTTGATATACTGGCTTTTAAACCAAAACTGGGTTTTATTCTCTTATTGGCAATTCAAATTCATGTCACTGCTTCAGCCTGCTCACTTGCACTGTGTTACCAAGTGTGCTTCACAGTACCAAATAACAGATTCTGTAATTTTGGATATGAGAATTCATCTGAGGCAAGGAAACAGTAATTAGTGTCCTACATTTTAAAGAAAAAGAACCAAAACTCTACCTCTTCCAACTATTTGTAACTACAAGCAAACTTCTGGATATTCAAGATTTTGTATTTCTTGACTTTTGATGTTCACAGAACACTTCTAACAGTCCAAAAACATTAAAAGCAAATTTCTGACTACACAAGATGATTTACAAAAAAAGACTTAAAGTGGGAATTTTAATTTAGCTTGTTCAGGGATCTGGTTGGAAGCATTGCATGGAATACAAACCCAGAGAGATTTGTCCAGGAGAGCTGGCTTACTTTCAAGGACCACCTCCTCCAAGCTCAAGAAAGGTCCTTCCTGACAAGCGTGAAACCAAAAAAAGATGGCATGGTTGGACTTAGGAAATCCAAGGCCCTTCTGAAATGAAATTTGGTGAAGGACACAAAGGTCAGTAACAAAGATATTCTATAGGTATATTAGCAGCAACAGGAAAGCTACAGAAAATGTCTGCCTGCTGCTAAATGGGCTATGGGACCCGTGACAAAGAATACAGAAAAGATCAAGGAATTCAGTGTCCACTTTGCCTCAGTTTTTAATGGTATGATTTGCCTTCAGGAATCCCAGGCCTCTGAAACCTCTGGGTGCTCAGAAAGTCTGGAGCAAGAAAGACTTTGGGCAGATGAGGGTAGGAACACTTAAACAAGCCAGACCTACACAATCAGTGGGATCTGATGGGATGCACCATAAATGTGGAATGAGCTGGCCAATGTTTTGTTTATCTTGACTTTAGCAAGGCTTCTGGCACTGTAACTTCCTCATAGGCAAACTGGTGAATTCTGGATGGGATAAAATGGCAGTGGGGCGTACAAAGACCTGGCTGCATTCTAAGCTCAAAGGGGATGTCATCAGCAGCACAAAATGCATCTTGACACCACTAGTCACTAGTGGTGTTCCCCTGTGGTTGGTACTGGGATCAATTCTATTTAACACCTTCATAAATGACCCACAGGGTGGGGCAGAATGACCCTCAGGAATTTTGCAGCTGATACAAGACTGGAAGGAGTTGTTGATGCACCAGATGGTTGTGCTGCCATTTAGAGGGACCCTGACAGACTGAGAAATGGACATCTGTACTGCTTTGGTTCAGATGTGGCATGAAAACGTGATGCTCCATTTCCCAAATGGGAATCTACTGTGTATTGTCATAGAAATATATTGATTACACCAAACTGCTCAAGAAATAAATGGGGGAGGGGGAGGACAGATCATTTCATATGAAGAATTTATGTCCGACATTGTTTAATTCAGAATAAATGTAAGAATGCAAGCAATTTCATTCATTTATGTCTTACTTCCAGTTCAGATTTAGCTGAAATACAACAGAGAAAGCAAGACAGAGAGGACTTCTTGTTGGTGTGTAAATTTTAATAAACATGGAAAATGTAAGACAATTTATCTGAGTGATGTGGTCTACCAGATACCAGTAAATGCAATTTCAGAAGCTATCTTTCATGACAGCCACTCAGTAGCAGCAAAAAGCTTAGAAGTCATAAATTATGTTTCAAACACGTTCTATTGTTCTAAGTGACAAATCTTAGTATTTCAAATTCATACAACCCTAAAATAGTATTTTCTTCCACCACAAAACTAGCAAAATTTTAGGGCTCTTCTGAATCAAACTATTCACATTCATTTATGAGCATTCTGAAGTACTGTCATTATAAGGCTTAAATATTTATCATACCACAAACATGCACTCTTACATAACAATGACAAAACAAGAAGAAGCATTGACAAAATGGAGATCAATAACATTGACCATTAGTCTATATAGATCTTCTTCCAAAAGCTATTAATTTGAATTTATCTTACAATTAAATGAATAATCCTCTGGTAACCTTATTGATTATAAACACAACCTGAGATGGCCCCCCCATAGGTCAGGATGACTAATGTGAAGATATAAGTCAGAGAAGGGATTCATGCCCTCAGCAGTATCAACAATTCCCCTTGGCCATGATGACAAACAAGTGCTAATATATGTCAGAAAAACACAAGATTTTTAAAGTAATGTGAGGTTATCCTGTTGTAGCACACAAGTGAAACAAGTGCTTTTAGGACACATAAAGGTGAACCTACTATATGATCCAAAACTTTAAATGAGGTATTTGTCAACCTGTTTATACTGTCACTAAACATAGGGAGTCCCAAAGCTTACTGTACCAAATTTTTTATTATTTCAAACAAACTTCTGTACAAAAACATCAAAGCAAGCCAAGAAATCCCATGACTTCACAAACAGCACATGACAACTCACAGAATGCTTTAAGGTTTACATTTTTATTATACAAGTGACAAATAGTTTTTTCTCTGGGCTACTTAAAGATAGGACTTCATTGTTTGACAAAAAATTGCAGGTAAGCATATATTAACTTCAGTTACCAAAGCTCAACAGAATGGCCTGTCATCCACCTAATTTACCTAACTGGAAGTGACTATGAACAAAGCAGGATTTTCCCTAACATACATACATTTTTAAATGTCCCCCCATTAAAAATGGAGCCTGTAAACAGTGGATTTACTACTGTGAAAAAAGTGTGGTCATTGCTTTCAGAAAAAGAAAAAGATCTAATGTGAGTCAGTTCTAACTCTCTCCCCAACAACAACATAGCAACCGGCTGCTGCACCTGCAGGGGTGTGACATGAATTCTGGAGATGTGGTGCTGCCCAGTATCAGGACATGTATGACATTGGCACCTGTGGGCTCTGATCAGGTCTGAGAAACTCACAGGGGTTGCTCTGCTCAGAAATAAGCTCTCAAGTTAATCCCTACTCCAGAGAACTTGTGACATTAATACTGTTTAAGGACTGAGTTCAATGACAGTTTGTCACAGTGCAGCCGAGTTCCAGCAGACCAAATCCATCTTTAAAGTCTTAAGGTAATGTTTTCAGAAGAGATGTGCATGAAAATTCCAGTGAAAGCACACAAACCCTGATTTATCTATATAGGGATAAGCAAATACAAATCTGAATCTGTGCACAAGCACTGGAGTTTCCACACATACATGCAAGCAAAGTACACAAAATCAAACACATTTTCAGAACGTGACCTCTGCAAGAATATGTACAGCAACTGCAGACCACCCAGTAGACACACATAACAGAGCATGAGCACTTTGCTACTTTTGGCAAAGTATTTCTATTCCATTAACTGGAAAATTTACCAGAAAGTAAGAACAAACAACTCAGCAAGGAGCTTAACTTCTTGAAGTATCAATCACATCTCAAAAGCCAGTGAAGAGCAGTCAGCTGATAAATATTTCTGTGTTGACTCTGAGTCATCTAATGAATAACCCTACCAGGAACTTAATGGAGTTCCTAAGAACAGATCAGCTCTTAATTTTAAACTATCCCTAGTCTGATGCAGCTGATTTGACACCAGGGAAGTTTGCTACAGGAGAGTGTACTAGTTTAGAGCAGCCAAGAAATTACTGGCTAGAGCTGTCTGGTAATTAATGTTCACTGTGATATATTTACACTGACAAACCTTTTCCAGTTAAGTCAAAGCATTAGTATTTTCCCTTTCCTTTCTAAACCTAATAAAATTATACAGTTTTCAAAATCTATCAATGATCTTTAAGCATATTTTTTGTTTATTTATACTGCATCTGAAAAAAGATATTAATTTCCTCAGTTGAAAGGTATGGGTTATACGTAATTAAAAAGGTAAAATTACCTGTTTGAAATACATTTTTGGATGTCAGACAGCACATAATCCATAATATTAGGTGGATCTCCACTTATTACAGAAAAGACAATGCATTTTATGAGTGATGAACATTCAGGTATTCTCCTATTCATACTAGTTTGATAAGATCCTAAAACTGACCAAAAAACTGTGCACATGTTCTTCAAAACATACCAAATGAATTTTGCTTTCTCTTATATTAACTTTCTTCTTCTTTTCCTTTTCTGTGGTACCTTTGACATTTCAGTTTGATTTCCATTTTGTCTTCACTACTACTTCTCTGATAGAGAAGGTGTTTAAGGATTAAAATGCATGGATAAACTGTCTTAACTGAAGTATCTAAGTAAAAAAGTATTTTAAAAGTCAAAAGATAAAGGCTAGAATAAAAACTTAGGTTGCACTATATAAAGTCAGTCAGGTTATGAACAGATTCATATATTTCAGCAATGTGAAGAAAATGGTTATGTAAATACACACAAGTATTAACATCAAACTGTATTAAATTATGTAAACATACACATCTTCTGTGATCAATACAAACATCTACTTGTCTCTGGATACTACTGCAGCATAGCTCGAATTTGTTTTGAAGTAGATTCATCATTCAGGTGTTTTGTAGTGAACCTAGAAATTACAAGTTAAAACAATAATTTATAAAATTAACAGAGTTATGAAAAGTTTGAACACTTGAGACTGTTTTTGAAATCAGCACAGTTCAGTTACACAAAGGAGGAATTCACATGTCTCTCTACTGATCACTGGAATTTAACTGGCAAGAATCTGGTCCTCTTAATCTTCTAAATATCCTATGCAATAAATTATTCCCTAAAAGGTGGAGAACTGTGGCTAAATCCTGTTTGGTATTTGTCTATAACATTGTCATAATCTTGGGTCAAAATCATCTCTCATATTTTCTAGCTAAAAGCCTCAAAAGAAGCAAAATCATGAAAAGATGTAAGAAATATAATAAATACTAAAATCACTTAGGAATCTAGACTGAATTTTGGCATAATCTATGACTCCAAGCAGTTTTCTTAAATATTCTGAGAGGACTGAAAAGCTTTAGTGTGTTTTTTTCCATTTCAACCCAAGCATTCTCCACTGTTTATGCTAATAGGGAGACTGATTATAACATAAGCTTGAAACACACTTGATACTTGTAGATTTAACTCCACATCAACTTTAATTCAAAATACATTATAAGCAAATGTGGAAGTGCAGTTCTCACTCTGTCCAAGCATTCAACAGCTAGAGAACTCAAAACAGCTCTGAAAAACTTGGGTTTGACAACTAACAACATTCTCAGCTTCATAGAAGCGTCAGACCCTGTCTGTCTTCCTTCCCAAGACAGCATCACAAACAGGACTGGGATTTAGGATGTTGTTTTCTTGAAGCTGTATAATTTAGCAAGATTAAAAAAAAAAGTCTTATTAAGATGGAAAGGGAAAAGGAAGTACTTAGAGTTTGAGAAATAGAAATCCGACACTTCATTTCTAAAATGTTCTAGATGCTGGAGTATTTTATATAGCAAATCTTAGCTAGGATTTACTGTTTACAATATTAACAGTTATTGTTTATTCAAGTGAAATGAAATGGGAAGAAATTAGTGTTAAAAACCCCAGGTGATGAAGGCAAACTTGAGAGGATAATCTTATTAAATCAATCTTCTAAAGCAAAAATCTTAAATATAAAGAGATTGGGAGAAAAACAAAAGAGGAATTTTCTAAGGCTGAATCACACATACCTGAGAGCATTCAGAAGTCCTTCCACAGAGTCAGGTGGTTGTTCCTTTAAAACTTTTATGCATCCCTTCATCTGGGAACAGAAGCATGCCACTATTGAACAACAATATATGAATTGCCCTAGCTGAAAACAAGGAAAAATTTCACCGTATACAGGCAGGTTTCTTTTCTTACTGAGTGTTAATGCTGCTTTACGCGACACAATAAAAGCATTACAACTTATTAAAAATTATCTCAAAGTTATAAAGTTAACTTTGGAGAAAACATCTACTTAAATAAGTATTTGTAGAGAGTAAATTATGTATCAAGTGTCTATATTTTAACTTGCACACTGTTTCTTCAATTCCAAGTAAAAATTACAAAAATCAAAACGATCTGTTATAAGCTGAAAAAAAGAGATTTTGGGAGTTCTGTGTCATTGCTGTTAACAACTCTAAGAAGAGATGTTTCAACTTTGAGTTTTATTTTTGTGTTTGCATACAAGAAACTAATTTTCAATATTCAGTTTTTAGTTGTAAACCTAACCAGTGACAACTTAGGATTTATTTCACAACTAATTGTTAAAAATTTAATCTGGTAAGTCCATAGTGTTGATTTTAACACCACACTGAATGAACATCTTTGTGGAGATGGTAAAAAGCAGGCTGAAACTCTGTCCGTATTTACAAAAGGGGAAATGAAGCAGGGAAAGCAGGAGTAGAACTCATTTGACACATTGTACAGACTCCCTAACTAGTCAATAGAGAGAAACAAGGAATTCTTCTAACCTATTCAGAAGATATCTTCCCCAGTAGTACTTATTTCTTCCCACTGCTATGAAGACATCAAATCTAGCTATTCAGAAATTAGCCTAGATTAATTCCATCTTATTCAAAATGACAGATAAAGACACAACAGAGTCAAGATTTGAATCCTTTAATTTTCTAAGTCACATTGGAGTGCTAAATCTACATGTTAGAATTTTCTTTGCAGCTGAAGAGTACCTCTGCCTTGTTAAGGAAGCAGATGATGAAGCACTTAAATTAAGTGAGGGTCCATTTATGTGCCAAGAAAAATTAGTCAGAAAATGTAGCTCACCATCCTAAGACAGGAAGCAGCCCAACAAACACTGCTCACTGCTCAGCTGGCTCATTTCTACCCGGAAAGTGTAACTAGCTTTGCAAATAACAGACCTGATGAGATTCTCAGGCTAGCACCATGTGCTTTGAAGTGACACGGTTATTTTTCCTAAATTAGAGAAGCTCAAGTCTATGTGCACATCACTCAGGTACAGGTTTACATGCCTCGGCAGATCTGATCAGACCAGACCAAGTCAAAGGGGATAAAAATTCAAACGATTATTTTTCATTTCTGATTCTGTTAGAATCAGAATACCTAAAACAAGTAGGACAATGCTGGGGTTTAGGATTCTTCCTTTTGTTTCTTTCTCTCAGGGAATTTTTCTCCCATATCTGTTGCTAGGAGACAATAACGACCGGGTACTCAAGAGAGACAAAAGAAGTTGCCACAGCTCAGGGGAGGAGAGCAGCTGGCTACTCTCTCTTTATACTGGGGTTTCTGGGAAAGGGCGGAGACACCGGGAGAACTGGGCTGTGAAAAGGGGTTGGGTGCAGCTCCTAACTCTCTTGGGCTCTTGGCCATTGCAGGGTTCCATCTCCTGCTGCCTTTCTTCTATCGGGACCGGAGCTCTGCTCATAAGAGCAGCCGTTCGCACTGGGACTTTATTAACACCCCACCTCAGCAAACAAAGGACCCTTCGCCATCTGCTGGGGTGCCTCAGGGCAAACCTCAGGATGCCAAGCCTGCCTTTCCCCTGCCCTGCTCGGAGCCGGGCTGCGGCTGCCCAGCCCCTCCGTCCCTCTTCCACGGCTCTGGTTTTTCGGCTGCACCGTAGCCCCGCACCCCCTGCCTGTCGGGATGCCCCACAGTTCCAGCTACAGCTGCAGAGTTTCTGATACAACTCCTCCACCACCCCGGGATTTTTGTTCCTTCCTGCCATTCCAGCCTGCTGCTCCCGGGATCCTGCCGGGGCAGTGGGATGGCTGCCCCGAGGGTTTGTAGAGAACGCCTTTTTGCTGCCCCCTCCCCTCACGAGCGAGCCGCCACACCCGCGCGCTCCCCGAGCTGGCGCCACAGCGCCCCCTGCGGCCGCGGGGAATCCCCGCAGCTGCCCTGCCCGCCGGGAGCCAGCAGCGCCCCTGCCGGCGGTGCGCGGAACTGCACCAGAGGGGAAGGTGCTGGAGAGAGGAGCGCGCTGCTCGCTGCGGGGGCTGGGGTTTTGTTTGTCTGGGTTTGCTGCCTTTGTTGTGTGCCTTGTTGTACACGTACGTACCAGTAAAGAACTGTTACTCCTTTTCCTGTATCTTTGCCTTGCACTTAATTTCAAAGTTATAATAACTCGGAGGAAGGGGGTCATATTTTCCATTCTAAGGGAGGTTACCTCCTTCCTTGGCAGACATCTGCCTTTCAAACCAAGACAGATGTCTAAGCTAGGAGACTGTCATTAATACCTTAATATACAGCTTCCAGTCTTGAAAGAGTAGGAAACAGTAATATATTCCACTGTCCCTGAAATTCTCTTGAAATAGCTTGAATANGCCCCGTAGCCCCGCCCCCCCTGCCTGTCGGGATGCCCCACAGTTCCAGCTACAGCTGCAGAGTTTCTGATACAACTCCTCCACCCCCCCGGGATTTTTGTTCCTTCCTGCCATTCCAGCCTGCTGCTCCCGGGATCCTGCCGGGGCAGTGGGATGGCTGCCCCGAGGGTTTGTAGAGAACGCCTTTTTGCTGTCCCCTCCCCTCACGAGCGAGCCGCCACACCCGCGCGCTCCCCGAGCTGGCGCCACAGCGCCCCCTGCGGCCGCGGGGAATCCCCGCAGCTGCCCTGCCCGCCGGGAGCCAGCAGCGCCCCTGCCGGCGGTGCGCGGAACTGCACCAGAGGGGAAGGTGCTGGAGAGAGGAGCGCGCTGCTCGCTGCGGGGGCTGGGGTTTTGTTTGTCTGGGTTTGCTGCCTTTGTTGTGTGCCTTGTTGTACACGTACGTACCAGTAAAGAACTGTTACTCCTTTTCCTGTATCTTTGCCTTGCACTTAATTTCAAAGTTATAATAACTCGGAGGAAGGGGGTCATATTTTCCATTCTAAGGGAGGTTACCTCCTTCCTTGGCAGACATCTGCCTTTCAAACCAAGACAGATGTCTAAGCTAGGAGACTGTCATTAATACCTTAATATACAGCTTCCAGTCTTGAAAGAGTAGGAAACAGTAATATATTCCACTGTCCCTGAAATTCTCTTGAAATAGCTTGAATAGTTTGGAGAAAAGAATTGTTTACCACAGTAAAGCAAACTCATCATCTGAAGCATTAGGAGATTTTTTGAATTACAAAAAAAATCACTCAGCTGAGTGATTCAAGATTTGGGACCATGTACTTGTTTTTTAAAACTGAGTTGTACATCTCCTGCCTCCCATTTACACCTATCTGACTTTCCTGTTAGATTACAGGGCTTTAGGATAAATGTGAGAAACAAAGTACACAATGTACATTTGGTCCTATCAGAATTTCATTTGTGCTGCCTCTGTAGGCAAGAGACTGAACCAGCACTCAAGAAATCTGCATTCAAGTCTCAGGCTCTATCTGCTTCATGACCTTGAGCAAATCTATTCACCTCTGTGACAAATCTTTCCTTCTGTAGACAGTCAAAGAGGAGACGTGGCAAAATTCTGGTACGCACAGATGCAAAATGCTAAGGAAGACCCAGTGTCATGGGGAGCAATAATATGTTTTTTTCCTTCTCTTTTGAAGAAGTCGCTCTTGTAAAGGGAAAGACTTGGCATCTTTTTCATTATTAACAGCTTATTTCTGCTGAAAGAAGTGGTGTGTGAGATTTAGGTTTGTAAAAACATGTAGAAAAGACAAGAGTACTCTTTTCACACGTGCTTGCAATTTCTCAAATGGAAAAATAAGATTGATTTCTCTGTGACTGGCCATGTCAAAGATAAAACTGAAGGGTCATTATCAACATTACAACAGTAACATTTCAGTTCTGTTACTTCAGATCTCAGATAAAGCAGAGACAACATTGAATATCTACTTATTTACAAGAGAACTACTGCCAAAGATGAGCATTTCTGCATCGATAGATTACATGATTAAAAAAAAAAGATATGACCACAGAACATATTCCAGGCTAGTTGTAATATAAAATTATTTTAGCCTAACTATACAGTTGGTAAAAAAGCAGAGGTAACAAAGAAAAATTATTATCTGTGTCTGGAAGAAAATTAAAACGAAAAAAGCTGGTCCTTATTTTATTTCCAAAAAAACCTGATGTATTAAAGAGCACAGGTGAAGACAAATTCTAAATTGCCATTCAAAAGTAATTAAAATTATTTATACCAAGCCATAAGCTTGTGCTGAAAGAGTTGCAGACTAGTACTCTCAAACCTACAGAGTATTAAAGAAAGGCTTCTCTTACATCAATCTTTGATGTCTTTGAGAAAGCTCCCACAGGATGAACGTGATCGTACAGAATAATAACTCCCACCATTACTCGCATGCAGAACATAAGGGTCTCTTCACTGGTGAATCTACTCCTGTACTCTCTGGAAAACAGAACAAAAGGAATAAACATTCGACACCTTTTACTAGACAATTTTAAAAACTAGACTGGGAGTGCGTGAAATCTGAACCAAAAGTATATTTTAAGGTTGCAGATGCACATTAGTTAGAGTTTGAATATCTGTGAATTCTGTAAGCCTGTGCCAGTTTGCAAGAATGGCTAGAGAGTAGATAGCTGTAAACCTCTTGTCATACCCATGCACAGTTGAGATCCTCAAAATGTATGTGATGATGGCTTCATAGAAAACTTACTGAAATATGATGGAGACTGATCTGAAACACTTCAGTTTAATCTCAGAAACACCACATGCCAGGGCCTCAAAGGAAAGCTACTGTTTTTGTTTAAATTCCTACTTTGGAATAGTTCAGTGGGATCTAAGTTCAGCAGCTGGGAAGTTCAGGGCTTCACCAAGATGGATTGTAACAGTCGTTGTGCTCTCTGTCTCTCTCTCTCTCGCCCTGTGTATTGTAGTACCTCTCAGTCTACAATAAATTCAACTTTTATTCTTCCACAGCATCCTAACATGAACAGACTTAAGGTTACAGAAATTTTGATGCGAAAATACTCGATTATCCCACAATTAGAATTAAATATCAGATAATTTTCTAGATTACTCACAACTTTTTTCTCTACTTTTGCCAAAAAAAAGAGCTGATTTGTAAGACTACTTTTCAATTACTACTTCTATGATGTCTCAGGATGGTGAGATGAGTCCCACCCCTACAGACACTTCTCCAGAATTTTCATGAACACAAACCTCAGGAATTCTACCCTTTACATGGCTCCATGAACAAATGACTCACAGGCAGAGAGACTACCTTGACTCTATCTTAGATGTGTTTTCCAGCTGAAGAGACATCTCACCTAAAATATACACCACTAAATGCATAGCAAAATGAAGAACCCCAGTGGCTATTACTGTCTTCACTAGCAGATATGAACACAATTGTACAACTGAATACATTTATATGAATGAAAATTCATACAGCTGATTTTTTTTCATATGTAGAATAAGATGGCTGCATCCAAAAAAAGATCTACTTAAATGATACTTGAAATAGCCCATGTGTATTTGCTGAAGTACTGCCTGGAAGAGCCAAAATCTTGCCCTCTGTGTGCTAATAATTGAGCAGCACGAGCAAGCAGGAGGCAGCAGTCAGCCTTTGGCCTTGGTTAGACAAGACACAGACACTGAAGCCTGCGAGTGTGTAAGATTAAGACAGTGCATTTTAACCTTTTGTGAAACACAGGCTGACCATGTAAGCTCTCCCCAACAGAACTCAACACTGACTCATGAAAGATATCATAAGGTGGTTAGAACAGGAGGCAAGGCTTTCTAACACCAGGTCATGCTTTTTATACAAAAGAAGTAATAACTTAAGGCAAAGATACAGGAATTCACTTGGAAAAAACCGTGTTATCCAGGTGGTTAATTAAAATATAAGTTCTGTCATACAAAGCCCCCAAGATTTAAGATAAAACTTACGGTGTTTCCAACATGACTTTACATACACTGGCCATAGTACTTAGACAGTCTGTTGTATTTTCAATTGGCAACGTTTTGTTCTGCAAGGATAAGAAAAAGGCAGTGTTCAGTAAACTATCTTATAAAATTAAAGTCAAGAATGTCTATGTTAGACCTTTCTCCCCCATTACATACTTCTGATACAAAATGTGTTGTTGCATTACTGAGGGTTTTCAGCATTGGTGTAGCCTCTGCATAGAACAGGGACATCCTATTGGCCATTTCATTGTTCACTTCATTCTCAATGTCTAGCTGGTGAAAACAGGAGAAAAAATAGTCAGAAAAGCTCTTTAAAATCTTGCCAGCAGCAAGAAAAAGATGCAGTATGTCAGAAAGCAGATTGTTGCATGAATAGTCCCCTCTAATCACTTCATCCGGACTGCTGATTAACTCTCAGTGGGAAGGAGAGAACATGACAGCTACTGAATCAAAAGCAAAAACTTTACCACAAATGGCATAAATGCATCCTGATAAATAAATACCTCACTGTGTGCAGCACATCAGAGTTTGTTTACTTACATGCATGTTGTTTATTCTGTTGCGACTTATTGTCCGCCTGTAATAACTGAAGTCGTTCTGAATTGCTGGGTTTCTCATCTTCCAGGAAGAGAAACAGGAACAATCAGTTTTGGTTCAAAATACACAGCAACAATCAACATGTATTGAAAGACTTTATATTAACCTTAAGTTCATCAAAACGAAGAGTAAAATGTAAGATTTCTGCAAACTCTTTTGCTAGAGCCTGTTCCCGTTCCAGGTGCTGAGTTGGAGTGTAGGGAGGGCATGTCAAGGATTCCAGTAAGCTCTGCAGGGCTTTCTCTGAGTAAAAATCAGAAGCACAAATTGCAGTCAATCCACACAAAGTTTTAACTACATATCTAAAAATATTGCATTTGAAGGAAAGAAACCCTTCAAACATCCCGAGCCCTAAACATGTTTTTTCTTACTATTCTGAAGTGAGAAGCATTAATTTAAGACACCTGCCTCTTCAGGCTCTGCCATTTTCTCTCCATTTTGTATCATTGAATTATTTTCCATTTTTGTCACTCTTTATCTGGGATCCTTATCAAAAATTCTAGAGGAGGCATTTTTCTTGCATTCAGATATTCAACACTTTCATCTTCCTCAATTAGCCATCAGCTCAGTATAGAGATTATTCTGGCATCTCTGTTACTAAAAGTGTACTCTTAGGCACTGATAGCAATATAAATCAGCTTCTGAGCCTGTAATTACTAGCATAACTCAAAAAGTGAAAGACAGAGTTAGAGAATGTTGTAGAAGAAACCCCTTGCACTAGGAGCACTCTCACTTCATACATATACTTGCATTCCAGAGTCCCAGTTCAAAGAGTAATTACATCACCTTTTGTGTTTGTTGGGATAACAAAGTCAGTGTACAACAAATCCAATTTTGGATTTTCACCCTGTGATAGAGTTTATTGATACACTTTCCCTATTATCCCTGCCTTTAAAAAGTCTCAAAATATTACTGGCTTACATTCCTTTTAAAGCTCCAGGGGATCCAGATTACAAAACATAAATTGCCTTAGTCCAACATGGACTAGAGAAGTGCAGAAATGTGGCAGGAAATAGAGAAAAACTTGGTAGTTTATGTTTTTTGTTTTTTGCTTTTGTATTCTATTTAGGTAATATAGACAAACTAACAAACTATGAAATTAAGATTAAAGAGATGCCTTGATAAATGCAATTGCAGTTAAAAGTCTGTTGATATCAAACAAAAAAATATTAACTCCAAAACTCTTTAAAAGTTTGTGGAAAGACAAAACTTCCTCTTTCATTATATATAAAAAAGCCTATAAAACAGATGTACTAAAAGAGGGCTCACCTAATCTGAGTGAAAACTCATAAAAGCGCTTTAGCCTTACAACCAGGGGACAGACTGAATTCCATGCTTTTTCTTGCAGCTGGATATCATTGGGATTTTGTATTGCCTGAAAAGAAAATATTACTTTAAAGACCTGTGATAAATAAATAAAAAAGCAAGAGGTGGTTTGCAATTGGCCTACATTATTTTAAAAAGTATTGTAAAACAGAAGAATTCTGAGAAATTACATTGCATAAGATTCAAAAAAATACCATGTTGTCTACCTTCCCTCTCCCCCTGTAACGTAGTGTTTCAAAATCATTCATTACATTGAACCATTGACATATAGAAATATATTCTAGCATACTTTGGGAGCAAAACTATTGTAAAAGCATCAGGTAAAACCTTTTGTGGGACTACTGGTTGCAGCAGTAGACTTTTTTTCAGGTTTTAATGCTTTTGAAAACTTCACCATGTTGAGGTTTTTAAGTGACCAACACCTCACACTAAGAGTATCTACAAATCTGATGCAGGGAAAGTTTTGGTCACCTGAGAAAAATTCTAAGTTACAGTTCAGAAGTGTACTTCAGGACCAGTTTCAGCGAATAAGACACCTCTAAAGTGGATGTGAAGTTACAATTTACTGTGGTTCACTATTCCACTTACAGAAATCTGTATCATGTATTTCTGACACCTGAGTATTACTTCTTCCATGTCCTGAAATTTGACTTCTGCTATGAGATACATGAAACAAGGTATATGAAATGGTGTTTCTTGAAGTGAAAAATAGTTTTCTTTCAGAAAACCTGAAAGAAGTTCCAACAGCCATCATTTAATGATTTCAAGCTAGAGTTTTATACTGAATGTTATGCATGATCTGTTACATATTTTATAAATACATTTTAAGGAGATTTTCACTTGAATTCATAGAATGTGCTTGGATAGAGAACAGAAGCAAGGAACACATGGAGTTTTGCCTGATTTTGCTTCCAAAGAACTGCCATTAACAAACATACATCTCTAATTTCTTGTCCAGCTCCTTTGTAAGCCTGAAGGTCTGCAAGCATGCTTTCTGAGTCCTGTAAAACTGCACTGATCTGGTTCCAGACCTCCCTTTCTCCATCCGTGGGCTGTGCATCTAATAAAGAAAAAAGCAAAATGCACAAAGTCAAAAGGAAGCTGCAGTACAAATGGCAAGATCACTCAATTCTACTTAACAATACCATATCCAGCTTGCGTGTGTGTAACTCCATTCTGATCTAGTTTTTTTTCCAAATATACAATTATAGTGCCATTCTGCTAACATCCAAGCTTCTGCTTTTTATAGCAAGGAAGGAAGAACAGTACAGTTTTTGTATGCTCTGGCTCATAATGCCTCTTCTCATAATGCAGCATCTTAAAGAGCAGCAGTATCATAAAGCAATGTTATTAGAAAATAGGATAATGCATCAGTCCCTCTCTTTCACGAGCTCCGTGGCTCAATTACAAAGAATTGCTCACTTTTCTTGCAGCTTGGGGATAAAATCAGGCCTTTCAATGGATGGAGCAGTGGGATATTGCTCCACTTTGACTTTCCTCCAGGCTTCTTAACCAGGGTAATTTATGTCTCCTTTTGTAAAATAGTTACAGTACTATTAAAAATAAATTTCTTTCTTATGCATGTCAGGGATCATTCCTGCTACTAAAATAAATCCAGCTCTGCCAGTTATCAGTTTTCAGGGTGTGAGTGACCTGTAGACCTTTACTGTTGAGAGAAATGACATTTGAAAGTAGATCAATTTTACTATTCAAATCTCCTCCTATGGGATTTACACAGCAGTGTGACACCAGGGAGTGATGTTATCCCCAGAACACTCACACATTAGACAAGGTAGAGATCTTCTGTCTCCTTTTGCTTTAGAACATAAAGATGACAGGCACTGACCAAACTGGATGACCTACATATGGGATTGCAGTCTGTATGTGAAGAACAATGAGATCTCTACAGAGACACAACTGTTTCTTCCCTTAGATTTGTATTAGCTTGTAAAGAGAGAATGTTAATTTTTATGAAAGAAAAAATTACCTTGAAGCTGAATCTTAGAACTTAAAGACTATTTGTTTGAATTAAAAGCAGTGAGGTAAGTTCAGTTCAAAACTCACCAATTAGGATGAGCTACTGTATTCATCTCTACATTAACAGACAAGAAATATTAAGAACACTTATTCTATTTAATTGTCTCACTCTCCTTGGGTAGAGTTTTCTACCCATGTATCAGTATGGGATTAATATACCCAGTCCCCATTAGAAACAAATGAACTGGTTCACACTGGAGTGGAAAACAGGCATTCTCTCCATGATGATTCAGGTTAGGATAATTTGTTTAAATGTGTGAAGTTACCTAAGGACCTTGCACAAACAGGACACAAATGTAAATGAGATTTACATGTCTGTAGCTTCAAAGTAACTCATATTTAAAACCTTTCCCATATTCCTATGGCACCATGAATTCCATGAGACTGGGCACATAATACTGATTGGACTTTCCTTTTGTTCTAGAAGTTTTCCTTTCTTGTATTTAAAAAGTGAAAATAAATATAAACTGGGCTTACTTAGCTGGGTTTTATAGCCAAAATATTTCATGTAACTAAAAATTCCACTATCCTTCAAAAAGTGAGGGAAAGGAGCACCAGAGAGAAAAACTCCCTGCAAGAAAATCCCATCTGGGACCTGGCTGTTGAACTGACCCACCAGTCACTTTAAATTTACAGTGTTCCAGACTGGTTCTTTCCTCAAGCTGCAAGAAATCTCAGGTACACACTGTAAGGGGTTTGCCATCTTGTGATAAAGAAGCAAAACAGAAAACTCTTCTGACTTTAATGAGGAAAGCAATGATCCTGAGAAACAGTTACATACCATACAACAAGACAGCAGGGAAAGGTGGGAGTCACATAAAAATCAGTATCTATATTTTATTAGTTAAGATAATGAAAATAACATTTCAGTGAATACTAACACAAAAGAAAATAAATAACTTGTTAGTGCAGTTCATGAATGTAAAATTTGCATGTGCAGATCACCTGAAGCATCTTTTTTAATCTTGTTGGTTAACAAGGTACCTCTATGTTAATTTTTACAATTTATTTGCTTTAAAAGTACTAGTGCTTAAGGGGGATGCAAATGCTGTAGACTGCCCAGCACTTTGGGACTTGAAAAAGGCCTTTAGTCACATCCTTTATTGTAAGTCTTTTTCAAAAGTTCCCAATTCTTCTTTTGGAAGTTGGTGGAAGGAGGAATATTTGAAACTCATTGAGCTTTCTGTAGTATCCCAGCACCTGGAGATAGAGTAGGAGCAAGAAGCAGGTAGGTGTGTGGAAGAGGGAAAGAAAGGGAAGGGAGAGGAAGAGGGCTGCAAAGGCTCCAGAGCAACAGGCTTAGCTTGCACTTGCAGAAGCAGTTTATATTTATGTTGGAAGTATTAGGCTTAAAAAGAAAGGTAGGGAGGATGATTCAGGCTTCTTTTTTTTTAAAAAAAAAACCCCATGCATTTATTTATGAAATAGAAGTTATGCAAACAGATGTTCTGATGAAACCATGGCCATTTTTCAAAAGGGATTTTACAAGAAGATCCTGCCAAAAATGGTCAGCTAAAATAACTGGAATGGATCACTTTGAAAACAGTTTCGTCTTACTGTCAACAACAATAATAATAATAGCAGCAACAACTAAAAGGAATCGAGACTTCATGACAGATTTTGACTTTTAGAACTGGCTTGCTATTTCAATGAAACCAAAGCTTGTTTCTCTGCTCTGAATTAAACAATGCCAGTCCTGAACCATGGTGTGGACTCACTGGTTGGCCGTGCTCACCTCTTATCCCCACACTGCCAGAGAACCAGCACGTGCTTCAGGAACCTGAGCCCATTTATAAATGAAACCACTTCCACTGGCCAACCATGGTGAATGCAAGCCCTCTCAGTAACAAGTTACCATAATGGCCAGACTCACTGCATTTCAAGTCTGAGTTTTTAGAATGGTCATGATTAGCAATCAGAGCGTTCTATCTTTAATAAGACAAAATAGAGAACCCTTTTACCTCCCTCTGGACAAATGTTTCTGATGTGAACCCTAAACCAAACAACTACATGAATCCTGTATCAAATTAATGCAAGAGTCAGATGAGGCTTGGATCTCCCATATACAGGTTCTACCAGCAAAATTTTGAAATTTTAGCTCTGGAAAGAAATACACTTCCACTGGCTCCTTCAGAAATAACCAGGACATGGTAATTCATCCATTCCATGAACACATGATCTCTTTTCACATTTACACATGGCCTGTGCCACGTTTTGGATAGAACTTCAGACTTCACAAAGAACAAGAGGAAACCTGGACCCACTGAAGATAATTTGTGGATGCATTAAGAATTTCAGGTGAATTGTGAGGCATGAATGTGGTGTTATCATTATTTTCTTAGCAAAATACCTGTCATTTGTTTCAGAAAACTCTCCTCACAGTGTAAGGTATCTACCTCATCCTTCACCAAATGTGCATTAGAAACAAACATAAAAACTTCTAGGTAGGTAAAACATTAGTATTCATAGGATAAGACTAAATATAGAAAGGATGTGATGCCTTTACCAATACCAAATGAAGTGCAAAAATACCTCAGTAATTTATTTTAATGAAGAAAGAACAGTACTATGAAGAGTACAAAGAACAGAACTACAAGAAGCACTTCCAACTCACATACCCTTTCTGAATCTGAAATGCAGACCAAAAGCTGAGAACTTTATTCCACCCTTAGGTGGTTAAGATGAGGCTGGTTACTTCTTCCATTTCAATGAATGTAGAATCATAAAAATACCATGCCCTACTGGCCTTCACAGCACAGCAAAAGAAAGTAAGTTAAACAAGAGCTTTCATGGGTTCTGCTTTCAGCTTTTCTTGTCATGCCCACTGCTGAACATGGCAAATAATTCCTCAGCCAGCAAGTTAGAGAGCAGTACAGATATTTAACTGCATAATGCTAAAGTCCTATTTCAGATTTGTCACCATGACAATGATTTTTTTTCCATGCCAATCTGGGACAAAATTAAAAGAAAAGCTCAGAAATTAGCAAAGGCATTATAATTACAGTGAGTAATGCACTTCAGAGGTTACCAGAACTTGCTACGCTCCATACATTAAAGAATCCTCAGTATTGGATAGAAACAGTACCCTATCCAGGCTACACAGGATTTTTAAATTTAATTCTTTCTAAACTAGTTAGAATAAAGTGAAGCTCACAAAATTGTTACTGCTGGCTCCAGGCAGGGTGCTGTGCCTGGGAGATCAGTGCCCAGCTTCAGCTCTGTGGTGGACGGGGGATGGACACACAGCACCTCTCTGACTGAGCTGCAGTTTCTGGCTCAGGGCACTCCACAGCTCAGGAATTGAGTGCAACCTCCCAAAGGCTGGACCCAGATGATATCCCCAGCCTTGCTGCCTGTGCAACAAGGGTATTAATTAATAGCCTATTATGTGAGAAGTGGGCAGTTGCTCTGCTGCCAGACACATTCTAATAATAGACCCTTCTAATCGCACATGAATAATAACTGAAAATTTCATGAATCTTTCTGGGGATGTGGGGGAATGTAGAAAATAAGATTCTTGTAGTTCTTGGAGGGGATGAGAGAGATTTAACTAGGATCAAGTGAAATCCACCTAGCTAACATTAAAAAAAAAAAAAAAAAAAAAACCTGCTCACATTAATTCAAGAAACATCTTATATAAAGTATTTGAGGAGAGGATGGGACTGTAGGTGCCACTTAAGGACATCTCCAAAAAATCTGTAGGCTTCAGTATTTTAGATTCAAGTTAAATTGTTTCCTCTACTTTCAAATTATTTCCAAGAATTCCTGTGGAATTATTTGTTTACTTTGCCTGAAAAAGGCAGGAGTGATTTGACTATAGATTTTCTGCAAAAAAGAGCAATTTTAAGATGGTACAGATAGAGCTCAAGTACCCAGAATTAATTTATCTGCAACTAATTTAAATAAGGTCAACATTTAAAGTACCGGACAATTCTTGAACTGACAAAACTGACAAATTTCAAGAGAATTTGATGTGAAATCCTGAAATCCACAGACCCCCAAGACTTACCACTCTCAAGACTTGCCAGGCACCCACTTTTCCTAACATTATTTTCAAGCTCAGCATTAAGAAGGAATTAAGGTAAAGTAAATGATACATAATCAAACCAAGAGGTAGCAGCTTGATTAAAAATACTCCCATCAAGATACAAGTGTAAAAAAGCAAAATGGTGCACTTTCTAATAAGGATGAAATTATTTTTCTTTATTTAAACCTTTCAGTAGACCTTAAAAAGGAGTAATTTGGCTGAATGCATTAAGTCTGCAATACCCCTTTAAAGAAAAGACCCTTCCACCTGCATGGAGAATGTTATTCTCCACACAAACCCAGCATAACTGCCCAACTCTAAAATGAGTACTGGGGAGCAAACAGAACTGCTTTTGCTATACAGCATTAACTGAATTTAATCCTGGATTTAAGTTTTTTCAAGTATGACCATGGAGTTACAAAACTTGATTTCCAGTTTGAAGAATAACGTTAGGTGTCAAAAAGAATTGCAACTGACCAGCATGAAAGCAGGGGAAAAGAGATGATGTAAAACTTTTTCTTCTTCTTCTTCTTTTTTTTTTTTTTTTTTTGTAGACAAAATATCAAAGCTAGAGGAGTGCCAGTCATAAAAGTAGGTCTGAAAGAAATTTCCTGACCAACAATACTATCAAAACACTGTATGACTGAGAAANCAGTAAACACATCAGCAGCTCAGCACATCCATCATCCTCTGAATGGCCAACTGTAGCTACCATGTTCACCCATGAACTCAAACTGACAGCTCAGGCCACAGAAAGCCACATGTCCAGCCCACACCAGACTCTAACCCATGTCCACCACTCAGAGTGTCCTTTTCCACTGTATGATGGCAAATTACAGGAGACCAAAGCACAAAACCACAGGCCTTTAAAATTTTTAGTCACATCCCTTTCAGCCAATACAGATTTTGTACCACTAAAAACCTCTGGGACTGTATTTTGTGAGAAAAACTTTTAAACTTTCACTTACAGGCATGAAATTCTCTGAAATTTGGAGATGATAGTTTTGTTCCTCTCCAGGTAGGTGTGCCTGACTGGTGTGCCCTAACCACTGGCACCTCCTGTGGGAGAGGGTACTTAATTTAGTTCTTGGCCATGTGCTTTTGGAAAGAAAAACAACCTTCACTGCCAAAGCAACAAATTTGGTATTTCCCCCTCTCACCACCACCTCTACCAAGGCTCCCCACTGCCAGAGCACCCATTTCCTGCCAAGCCTGCAGCCTGGGTCAGGAACACTTTCTTGCCAACAAGGACACAATGGGGCTGATTAAACCTGTAAGCTCAGAGCAGCTGAAAGCTTTCACAATATCTTGGCAAAGCCACAGAGCACTGCCAAGGCCCTCAAAAGTTTGGTAGAAAAAAATTAAGTGGTGGTTTGGATAGATGGATCTCATCCTGAGATGACAGCAAAGTTTTCAAATTATATAGACAGAGAAGATGGGATACATGGCTTCTCCTAAACCCAAACTAACCACTTTTTTTTCATATTTTAAAACTGATTTTTCATAATGAGGTAATTAAGCTCTAGATGAGAAGATTAAGGTATGTGCACAGTTCCAGTCATACATTCTAGCTCTCATCTTAGAATGCATGTTTGAACAATTTCTTCAGATTTAAATGTGTATTTAAATGACTTTTTGAAGCAGTGCTTCTGAATGTACACAGACATACATGCACATAACATATCAGTTACTTCTTTCAGAAAATAATTCAGGAATAAATGATTAAAGAATAAAACTATTTCAAGATGACAAAATATGTGTCTCATCATCTGAAATGCTCTTTTAAACCATGCTACAAAAGGAAAGTATTCTAAAACCACTAGATTTCCTCAAAATTCTTTTGGTTTGGTTTTTTCTTTTTTT
>VZRH01005201.1:560420-571131 GCA_013397555.1 Urocynchramus pylzowi
TTTTTTTTTTTTTTTTTTTTTTTTTTGAAGAGACGTATTAAGAGAGAAAGTGTCCCACACTGTTAGTGTTTCAAATAAGACACATTTCATGTATGTAGTGAAGACAGATTAAACCCATATTAAAGGATTTGGTGACAGTGTCTAGAAGTAGATGCAGGGAAACTGTAGTCCACAAAAGTGAAAACAGCTTTGGATCAAATATAGATGTGACAAGAAAACTGGAATGGGAAACACTGTTCTGCAACTGATAACCATGCAATTTAGAGAGATGCAATCAAGCACATACACTTTGACCATTTCACTACTTTTTAGAAACTATAAAGCCAGCTAAATCCTCACTGGACCAAGCAAAAATAGTTCCAACTCCACTGCTTTTTTTTTTTTTTTAGCTTTTTATTTCCAACATGTATTTCCATTCAAGGAAGAATCATAATTTTTTTTAACCCTGATTTGTTAAAGAAAGCTAAGGTTGTATTCATTCTTATGTAAGTTAAACAATGGCTCATAAATGTTTTGAATTTAATTCAAGATAGGGTTTGCATATCTACCACTCTGTCCTTTTCTCTGCTCAGAATGAAGTAATTTTTTATGGTTTTATAAATATCAGAAAGTAATATTCTACTGAAGTGTAATTTGATTTGTTTGCAAATCCCTTTTGAATTGCTTTATGATGCATAAGCACATGCAGTTTATTAGGAAATAATAAGCAAAGAAGGCAAGCCAGGCAAGAAGCTTTGCTCACTTTCAAAGTCAAGGAAAAAATTTGGCCCCTGATCAAGCTCTGTGCAAGTGAGAACTTTTAAAAGATTTCCCATTTGGTTCCTGAAAAATAGAAAAGGAAGAGAAAAGCAGTCCTGAGTGAACAAATGATTTTAGAGACAAGGATTTGGACAGATTGGTTGTGCTGAAAAACACACTGTAAGCAATCAGATTTTAAAAGTTTTCCTCAGTTTGCTGCTAAGTCAGGGAAAAGATTTTCTCATTGTCTTGTAATTGTTTAAACTTACTTTCAAAATCCAGGAAAAAATGTGGATAGTTTTCAATTTCCCTGGTAAGGACCTTAAGAAGATTACCCATCCCAGCAAACCTAGTAAATGCAACAAAATCATAAACAGTTATACATGTAAACTCAGAATACTACAGCTAAGAGCTTGACATAGTCTGCATCATATATTCAACATTTTGGCAAGTTCTGGACCGTGAGAAACATTTTGATGGTCAATTCTGTGATATTTATGCAGAAAGAGGATGATCTCAGATAAACACAGAAATAATTCTGTTCAACAAATTGGAATTTAAACATCAGGATAACATCCCAGTGTATAAACAGATATTTATGAATTTATTCACTTAGCAAGAGAAATAAACTCAGAGCTATATCTCTATTTGTTAATTCTCTATTTGTTAATTCTCTAAATTGCTGGACTCCAGATTACTTAATACCATTTCAAATTAAAAACTGACATCTTAACATTTGATTAAGATTTTAAGCAAAAATCGATGTCATTTTAAGAAAATAACTCATTGTGAGGATAAAAAAAAATCTAGTTGTTTCTAGTCAATAAGATTTATAATAAGATTACTATAAAATTCTATCAAAAAGGACAGCTAAAAAGCTTTTTAGCTTTTAAAAGTGCATATATGCATTAAAAAAAAAAAAAAAAAGAGAGAGAGTAAAAAGGGGGGGTTTGAACCCTATTTTTTATCTGTTATTCCTATCTTTTATCATCTTGGAATTCTTTGCATTTCAAGTTATGAACAACTCCCAAAAGGAAAAGTGACCAGTTCTCAAAAAAACAAGTCTCTACGGAAGATGAAAAGGCAAGAGATTTGAAAAAAGGTTTTTTGCCAGTACAGTCTTTAGGAAGGTGAGTTATTCTAATACTGTGTAGAAGTAGAGCTTTCTTGGTCAAGCTTAAAATTTTTTCTCAGAAGACAGAAAAAATTAAACCATGAAAAGCACGTATCAGGATAAAGAGATCTGCCTGGAGGGATGTAGAAAAATGTAATTTTAGATTTGAAACACAGATTGAAAACTGATTTTTGCCTCAAAGAGAAATATTCTCATTACTCTAAACCACGGCTCTTGGGGATCACATCTGATGTTCATCTGTGATTCAGTTTAACTCTTTTCCCACTTAAGAAATCAGACCGCAAAAAATTATTCTAAGCCTGTACATGGCCAATACTCCTCATGAGGAGACAAAGCTTTTTTCAAGTTTTCCCACAAGCATTACAGTAGGAAAAGTATCATCAACCCTAATTTCTATGTGCATATAAAGGATGTATTTCTACATCAGGAAAACGTAGGAAAGTAATGTGAGGCTTGGAGATTTCAAAGCAGCCACAGTCATACCATAAAATGATATAAATTTAATCAATAGTCTGTTCAGAACATGCAGTTTCATGTAAGCAAGGCTTTTGTTAAATAAATGGCTTTGTTTTGCATTAAATACTTCTTCAAAGTTTTCTCTCCAGAACAAATCCAGTGAGCAGACTGTCAAGCCCTTTGTAATTAGCAACATCTTGCATATACAAAATTGAAACACAAAGAAACATTTTCCATTATTCATAAAGTTACATTCATTACATGCAGGAAAAATATTTACACTTTTACTTTCAGAACAAGATCAGCACCTTATAAAGTGAGTTTGATTTTCTGATTAGCCTAGAAAGGGGAAAAACATCCAAACAGAGCAAAATAGATTTTATACAGTGTTAAAACTTATATCTTCAATAATTTAATATTTTCATCACATTGGTATAATACATTTTATCAGCATCAGCTAGGAGAAACACGATGAAGTACACACACTTATTTTCCTTTTCATAACCTTGAAAAAAAAATTACATTATGTAATACTATCACAAGCGACATGACTGACTCAGCTTGGATTCTTCACTTTCAACTCTTTTTAAGCCATATCTTACCTCATCGCCTTCAATCTTCAGAGAGTACCCAAGCATTTCTTCTGCTGCCAAAGCTTGCACTGCATCCAGAACTGGTTTAGCAGATAGCATGCTTCCAACAGTGAGGAACCCTTTGTGCCAAAACCTGAGGATACGCTCCCTCGTTTGCATTGAGTCGCTCGGGGTCATGTGCCCAAGCTCTGCCTCTGATCCTTCTTAAACAAGTACAGCACATCTCGGCCTGGGAGATTTCTGAGGGTTTTCTGGAACTTTTGTTACATTTCCTAGCTTGTTTTTCACTTTATTCCCTCTCCTTCAGCTCCTGTGTAGAAACTGATCCAGCTATTCAGGTCACAAGTATGGAACAGAAGCCTACCACAAACATATATACACATGTTCATTCAGGTGGCATTTTCCAATGATCCTGGAAGCTCTGGTTTGTCACCATCTATTTTCAAAGCACATCAACCCCAAAAATAGTCATATTATAATATTCAACATCAACATCCAGAAAATATGGTTCAGGCAGCTGCTAAACATGTTTTAATTATTTTTTATATAATCTCTTTATGGTTTCCTAAAAAACAAAACTAAAAGCAACATCTGGTTCGATGAAACTTTCACTTTCAAGTGTAATTTATCATTCAACACTAAATTTTAGTTTCAAATTAAAAGGCCAAACTTAAAGGAAGTGCTAATAAATGCAATCTTTGCCTCAAACTGAATTATTTTATTCTGCATAGCCTGCTGCTTCCCAGTACTTAGCTCTTTCAAACTGTCTCTCCTCAAAAACTCTAATAACATATTCCAAACCTCAGGAACTTAAAGTCACCTCCAGGATAATTTTAATGAGATTTCAAAGTAACTAAGGGCACACATTCTGAGCAGGTCTATATATATATACTGTGATTGCAAGAGAAATGCAAATAACAGCTGATGTACAGAAGCAAGTCATAAAGGTTTAACGTAGGAGTATAAAATTCTATTTCATTAAACTGGAAAGCATTTTATTTTACTCACTGTAAAATCAGTTTAAATGTTGAACTGAGACTCAATGCATATATAAAAATATTGCTGATGCTGCACCACTAAATGCTAGCAACTTCTCTTTACTGTCTAAATCCCTTAAAATCCCAACATTTAACTATGCTTTAAAAATTATGACATGTTGACAACAATGTCTGTATTTTCCCCTATTGTTTTCCAAACCATTCAAGCTTACCCTAAGATATTATGAAAGCATATAGAAAATAGTTTTTAAGCTATTGTTGACATTTTAAAGCTCATTGCTTCATTTTTGATGCTCAACATTTAATTAGTAGCACACAGACATAAATAAACCATACCCCAGCAATGAACAGGAAGGTACATTTAGCATTTGCATTTTATTCACCATTATCCAGTAGCAGGCTTTAAAACTTGAGCTTTGAACAAAATATCACAGGCTGGTTTTCCGACAAATAACTGTGTTCCTAAAATTCCACTGATTTAGTTTCAACATTCTAGAGGTACTACCTCATATGGGAAAATAAATTCCTTCTACCCCACTAAAGCAAACAGTTTATTTCTGAATTGTGATGTATAAAATACTATCCCCCAAAAAAATCAGAATTCAACTCTACAAATCTGCCACGGACTTTACATATATATACTGAAAGTATACTGAAACATATTTATTATACACTTAAATCCACATTCGAAAATTTAGTAAGTGTTCCCAAACTGGGTATTACTAACTGAACACTGAATATCATGTTAGTCAACACTTCTTTAAAATTTTGGTTTACACACTGTTTTAAGCAACTCAAGTTGCTTCCAACCCACAGTTCTCAAGTGTGGAGTTTTGCACCACTTTCAAGTAACAGCTACAGTACCATACAAATTGCTAGAGAAGTACTGATTGATTTCTTCTCTTACAGGGCTAATTTAATCAGTACCAATTCAGCACCATCAGCAGCACTGCAGTACACTGAAGATGTAACAGAGAGACAAAGCTTTAAAACTTTGTGTAAGTGAAAAAGGACACATTCACCAGCTGAAGCCTTTGCAGCTCATCACTGCTCCTTTGCCAGATAATATTTCCTAAATCTGCCTGCTCTCACAAACATGGTCTGAAAGGCTTTTGTCAAATGAGCTGGATCAGCAAATACCTACTGCTTATCCTCATTTAGATCATCCTAACGAAAGCAGGGCTTGGGCCTGTTTTCATGAGCAGCTCCACTGGGAGTTTCAGGAGAAAGGCTCCCAAGCTCAGGAGTGCCAATGGATGATTCAGAACGGTAACTTCTAGTGGCACACCTAAGTGGGTAGAGACAGGAGGCATCCAGTCCACAGTCTGAGGGAAATGTACTCAGCACACCAGCATCATTAAAGCACTGGAACTGATCTTACTGTATGAATAATTAATCATGCTTAAAAAAATATACCAACATCTGAACAAACTCAAGATCTCTCAGATCAAAAGCATGATTCCAAATCACTGTGATATTCACTCATACAGTGTGTTGGAAGTGTTTGTAAGGAAACAGCAGAAGTGCAAGATTCAAAAAATTATCTTGGGGAAACTGGCTGCTCACGGCCTGGACAGGTACACAGGGAAAAAACTGTGGTGGTGAATGGAGTTAGATCCAAATGGTGGCTGGACACCAGTGGTGCTCCCCAGGGCTCAGTACTGAGGCCAGTCCCAGTCAATACTGGGGCCAGATCCCAGTGCCCAGGGATCTGGACAAGGGGATTTGTAGTCGTGAGGCCACACCTCAAGTGCTGTGTCCAGTTCTGAGCCCCTCACTACAAAAAAGGCATTGAGGTGCTAGAGTGTGTCCAGAGAAGGGCCATGGAGCTGGGGAGGGGTCTGGGGCACAAATCTGATGAGGAGCAGCTGAGGGAGCTGGGGGTGTTTGACCTGGAGAAAAGGAGGCTCAGGGGAGACCTTAACACTCAAAGACAAAAACATAAACAAACTCTTTTCAGAAAGCAAGCAGTATTCTTTTTCCAGAAAAAAAGAAATTATCCCCAATGCTGGCCCCTAAACACTGGATTTGTAAGGTGTTCATAATACAAATAACTTACATGAAGAGCACCAAAAGTGGCAACCTGNTTTTCAGAAAGCAAGCAGTATTCTTTTTCCAGAAAAAAGAAATTATCCCCAATGCTGGCCCCTAAACACTGGATTTGTAAGGTGTTCATAATACAAATAACTTACATGAAGAGCACCAAAAGTGGCAACCTGTACACAAGCAAAGAAAAATCAGTGCCGCACATTCCTTAGGCAGGTGAAGTATAAACAGACAAAAAGAAACCCCAACAAAACTCAAAGCCAGAAAATAGCTATAAAGAAGTGAAAAGTAGAATAAGAGAAGAAAGTTGCTCAAGGAGAAAGTAACTCAAGATAAAAGAATCATTCCCTCTTTGAACAACCATTTTATTAAAATTCCTAGTTAAGGAACACTTCCAGCCAAGAGCTTTTGCTGTTAACTGATATGCAGATTGCAGGACACAATTAAAACCTACTATTAAAAAAGTGATGCAAGTCAAAGGGATTTAATAAATGGTTTGTAATAACAAATATGTTTTTCAGTAATCATAAAATGTTTAAAGAGTTGGCCAACATTAGTACCTGTAGCCCCAAGGATTACAGAGCTTGGCTTGTGGTTTCTCTAAAATTAAAAGGTAAAAAAACTAAAAATTACCTTAGATGAACTTAAAACTTATCCAGCAGGGGGATTTTTCTATATGCCAACCCTCATACCTGAATTTACTTTGAACAGAGCTCCTGTATATTTTCAGATTCTATAATGTCAGAGCAGCCATCATGAAAGAATGAAAACCAGGCATCCAAAATATCTGGATTTTGATGTCATAATAAAAAACAAAACAAAGCACGAAGCAGACAAACAAAAAAAACACTAAGAAAAATGTAGAATGGAATCCAATTAAGCAATTAGAGTAAAATTATACTTGAATTTAAGAAAGTACTGCTGCACTATGATCCTTCTGCCTAAGCATAGAGTAACTAGAGTAACCTAGTCTGAACATGGCATTGCCTGCACAGAAGCTTTACACAAACCAGGGACACAATTCCTCTGTACACAACAAATGGAGCCTCTGTCAATTTTTACAGCAGGGAGACACACCTTTAGAAGACACCGGACAGGTTTGGACAGTTTGAGTGTTTCTTCTTTCAAAATAAAACCACTCTGTTTTGTTCCAAGTGGAGTTTTACTTAGTTCCTCCAAAATCTTGTAAGAGAGCCACACTACCATCTTCCTCCTAAAAGTTTTCTTGTTCTCATCATCTCCCACCAAATTCATAGTGGGAAAAGAAATAAGCCATCTTAGAACCCATTCAGTTTTGGAAATCTAATGATTTGAATATTTGAGAAGGTATCTGGTTTCAATATAATGAGTGAAAAATCTATGCTAGATCAGGTAAGAATTAGAATCAGAAACAGGATCTTTGGGTGAAAATTCAGAAGCAGAAAAAAGAAAAAGTTCCTGGTCCTTTCTGCCTGTAAATGACTGCTGATCATTCAGTCTTCTGACTATGCCCCACACAGTATTTTTATTATACACACAGAAAATCCAATGCAAGTGTCTGAAAGACAAGATGAAAACCATCAGATTCTAGTTCTCTCGGCAACTATGGTAAAAACTTTCCTCAAAGTGATTTTATTTTCCAGTTATTTATTGTGCCAGTTTATAACAGGAGTAAGTCTTTGCATGCTAGCTTTCATCTCTTTCTATTTTTCGTCTCGTTTTAATACATAAATGCCAAAACAGCACATCTAATCTCAGTAAGTCAAACATAAATCCTACAGGGACTGGATTGCTTAGTGCATACTTCCTAGTGATCTGCTCTGAATGTGTCATTATGTAGGATATAATGCATTTTACCATTTTGTATTTATGGTTTGGAGGGTAATAATTTATAAGATATGGATCAGAAGCAGTCTTTACAAGTATGTTTTCCTAGGAAAGGGGAAAGAAGTTAAAGAACATCTTAAAATACCAAAAGGACAATTAATTCAATCAAAGATATTGACATTAGTGGAATTAAGACATGGCTGACAATAGTTACCAATAGCTCAAGATTTGAGGAATTAAAGATGAAATGTGGATCTTTCTAGGGATTTGCTGCTTTTAGTTTAAAAAATTGTCATAGTGATCCTATTTAATACCTCATTACAAAAATAAGAAAACTTGCTGACTTATTACAAGGCTGTTAAAAACTGCTGATGGAAATAGCAAGAGTTCCAATAGAAAAAAAAAATCAAAACCCACTTTAAATAAACTGGAGGATAATGTATACTTTTAAAATGCATTTAAAATTTCAGAAAAAGGTAAAAGAAAAACTTCTATGTGTGTCTGGGTGCAGGAAAAAAGAAAAGAAACAACAGGTAACATCCCAAAATAGCAACTTGAGAGACCACATAATCCAGGGAAGTGTTTAAGAAGGTTCTGCCGAAGTATGGAGGCACATGAGTAACAGAATGGGGCAAGAAGCTTCAGGAGGATTAATTAACCATGCATCTCTACAAGTTTTTGGAGTAATAAATGTCCTTTTGAGAGTCTATTATTGACTTCTATGGTAGTTATGGGGAGAATTAACTGAATATAAGGATGGAAAGAGGAGAAATTAAAAATAAAGGAGGTTACTAAACAAGGAGAAAACAGCAAATTAAACTGATTTCACAAAAGCAGTTCCAGTACTCTCAGGTACCTGGAAGGACAGGTCTCTTGGAAAGTGGATTTAAGGGATAAGGGAGTGCAGAAAACTTAGTAGAGAAGAAAATACACAACAGGTTATTCTGATGGACAAGAGAGACAAAATGGAGGCTCAGAAATCTATACACCTGCATAAGCATAGAGCAGAACTGAAGAAATATACAGAGGGAGCTTTGACAAAGCACTAGAGACTAGGAAAGAGAAAATGTTATTTACTACCATAAATTTGCTAGAACACTGAAAATCTGAAAAAGTAGCTGTCAGCAGTTTACTGCCAAAAAAAAAAGAAAAAAAAGACGATGGTATTTTTAAACAGTATCTGTTGTATAGATCTACTTTTGTTCAATACTTTTAATTAGTGCAGGCAGAGAAGAAGAAAATACCCTTTTAAAATATGCACTAAGCTAGAAGGGAATTAAAATATTCTGGAAAATAGTATCATAATTCAAAATACTTTAATAAACTGGAGATACTATCCAGAAGACATTCCATAAATACAAATGTAAATTATTCCACTCAATGATAAAACCAAATCAATCTCACAGAGGCAGATAGACTGGCAAGCAGAAAGACCAAGGAAGAAATATTTAATCATTATACTGGACCATAAATTAAACATAACGCAGGTCAGAAAGTTGCTAAACTCTGGAATTTTTCAATGACTGCTCTCACAGTCAAGTTAAGGGATAAGGAGACTGAATAATAAAAGGTCTTCTCCAAAACACTAGTCTAACCTGTAAGTATGCAGGAGTTACTGAAAAGTATAAATTTCAATAAAAGTCCTCCTTTTTTCTTAATTAGTTGTGTAATTTTTTTAATCCTTCTGATATTATTTGGTTAGTGCACGTACTTTAAAATTAAAGACTCAATTCATTAAGGCATACAGAGCAGAATTGGTGTGTGGCATTTTTCTGCAAAAGAGCCTGCCTTGAAAATTGTGTTAATAGACAAGCACATTAGCCCTCTTAATGAAGCAAACACAAAGAGATTCTTAATTTTGCATTGTGCCTAATACTTTAAGAAGCACATTCCCTAGTAAATCTATTTTCAAATAATGTGTTTTACTTACACTGACTGGCAAACAAGCCTTGTGCCTCAACATGAGCTGCTAAAACCACTGCAACTTTTCTGGGTATATTAACAATTCTGTCATTTGCCTGAAATGACAAACAGGGAAGGACTACTATGGATCGTGCAGAATTAAAACCATCCTTTTAATTAAAAGTTAGATTTCTTGTAAGTGCAAATGAAAATTGAAAGCATGTACTGACCCTGGCAGGCTCTGCAGTAATTAATTCCAATCACTCCTGGAAGCCATTCCTAGTATAGTAATGAAATTTGCACAATAACTTTTAAGTCAGTAAAATTGATGCACGGTAGTGACTTCATACGCTGCTCACTTTCCTGTAGGTATGCAGGTATTGCTGGCCGGCCCCAGACCCACTGATGCCCGATGGTTCCCCACTGATGCCCGATGGTTCCGCACCCGGGAGGCGCGCAGGCCGGCAGAGGCTCATCAGCCGTTATCCATGATCCGCTATTATCCACCAGCCATTATCCATGGAAGCGGAGCGCGCGGGCGGGACGGCGTGGGAGCGCCCCCTGCTGCCGCACGGCCGCCACCACNTATTGCTGGCCGGCCCCAGACCCACTGATGCCCGATGGTTCCCCACTGATGCCCGATGGTTCCGCACCCGGGAGGCGCGCAGGCCGGCAGAGGCTCATCAGCCGTTATCCATGATCCGCTATTATCCACCAGCCATTATCCATGGACGCGGAGCGCGCGGGCGGGACGGCGTGGGAGCGCCCCCTGCTGCCGCACGGCCGCCACCACACCGCCCCAGGCTTTGGAACGGCTCCAGCCAGGCAGATCGACCCACAGCCGCTGTGGGCGACCCACAGCCCCTGTGAGCAATCCACAGCCCCTGTGGGCAATCCACAGCCCCCCCGGGCCTTCCACAGCCCCTGTGGGCAATCCACAGCCCCCCCGGGCCTTCCACAGCCCCTGTGGGCAATCCACAGCCCCCCCGGGCCTTCCCCAGCCCCTGTGGGCAATCCACAGCCCCCCCGGGCCTTCC
>VZRH01005201.1:571547-588375 GCA_013397555.1 Urocynchramus pylzowi
ATTTACAGCCTCCCTGAGCATTCTATAGCCCCTCTGGGCAATCCACAGCCCCTCTGGGTAATTTACAGCCTCCCTGAGCATTCTATAGCCCCTGTGGGCAATCCACAGCCCCTCTGGGCAATCCACAGCCTCCTCTGGGCAATCTGCTCCCGCACAGGGAAGCTCTTCCTCATGTTTAGATGGAACTTCCTGAGCATCAGTTTCTGCCCATTGCCTCCTGTCCCTTGCTGGGCACCACCAAGGAGAGCCTGGTCCATCCTCCTGACACCCTCCCTTTTACACACATTGATGGGGTCTACTCTCACTTTTCTCCTCTCCAGGCTGAACAGCCCCAGCTCCCTCAGCCTTTCCTTATAAATGAGGTGCACCAGTTCCCTGACCATCTCCATAGCTCACCTTCCCACCTAAATAAAGGCCATGGAGCCCTCACACCAGTTGAAATCAGCCCAACAGTACCAACCTCCCTCTGCATGCTCAGCCAGCAGCTCTGCATGGGCTCCAGCTCCAGGGCATGACCTTCCCTTCTACTCTTGCAGCTCAAACAAAACCCAAACTAATCCAGACAATATTATAACAACCACATTTCAGAACTACTACCAGTATTATAAGCAAAATCATATTGCTTTCCCTTTCTTCCTCCTGAAACTCAGAATTTAGCTTAAAAGTAACTGTGACAGCATCTGAAATTACCACAAGTGTCATTTCCACTCAAAGGCTGAAGAGCACATGGGGCTGCTCAGGCTTAGCACAGTGAGATCCCAAGGCTGGTGAGGGTTCTCAGCAGGGCATTCCTGCCTGGCATCTGCCACGTACCCCATCAGCTCTGGCACCAGTACAATCTGTACAGAAACACTGGTTTTATTCACACTTTTTCAAGAAGTATGGATGAACATACTTTTGAATTCAAGAAGCAGATTAGAAGCTGAGAATGAAGAAACAGTTTTGTAATCTGACTAAGAGATACACAGGATGAGAGCTCTAATTTTAAAATGCCAGTTACCTGCTACCAAAAATGAAGGGAAGCAGTCACATCCAAGACTTTCTTACTGCCTTTGCTGAATCCCATTTTAAAGACAGATAATGCCTTCTTGAACTAGGAACTATAAAAGATACACTATATTTAGGTTTAGAGCAAAATTTAAAATTTTACTTTTGCATAACCCTGTTTCATTTTCACTTGTAACTAACTTGCCATCACACTTAGAGGTGACAGAAGTGTATTTATTTAAAATAAATACATCCTCAAAAAGGCACCATCCATTAGTTTCTGAGAACATTTCAATTTATAAATAACTATTTAAATAGGAAATGTAAAAACATTTTAAAACTTTGTTGAAAATTTTGTAAAAACTAAACATGCAGGCATGCAAACACCCACCGTTTGCATGTACACAGGGACTTGCAAATGAGCTTGCTTAACCAAGAACTCAAAACTGGCTGCTTATTGCACAAAAAAAAGTTAGATACATCCAGATTACAATGGTAACAAAATGAAAAGATTAAACACATTGACTTAACCAAAGCCTTCTGTTTGGTGACTGAAAGCTGTCTATGGGCAGGAAGAATGCCTGTGTGATTTCAGCTGCATTAAGAAGAATCTTACAGCTCAGGTTCCTCTTATCTCATGACTTAAGATGATGTGAGTTCTCTGGAGGATGGCAGAAGGCAGATAAAACCTGCAATTATTCTTAATTTCATTGTAAACAAATGGAAGATAAGAAATTTTCTAAAAAGTATTGTTACTCACGACACCAAAAGTCTTTGTATTGTCTTTCAATCTTCATCATTAATTTAACCAGCACTAAAACATGTCTGGAAACCGAATTTTGGGTTATTTTCCTCTGAGCCAACTACTATTTTAGTAGCAAATTATTCAACTGTTTTACTAATAAAACAGCATACGGAAAAGCTTGAGCAATTAGGTAAAAAATACATAGTGAATGAAGATTATCAGGGTTGATGGAAAATAATGGAAATTTACTGAAGTAAAAAAAATGTTCAAAGAACAGAGTTCACAGACTAAAAAGAAATTGAAAGACCTAAATCAATATACATTTCAAAAGTAAAAAAAAATCTTTTCCATAAAAAAAAGCCTTTACATTGCAAAAAGGATGATATTCTTTTTGTATAGACTAGATTTTTTTTGAAACACATTAGAAAAAAAAATTATACAATATAGATTATACATGTATATATGTATTGGTATCAGATAAAAGATGGAATTTTATACATTTACATTTTGTATCTAATGCACTAAATACCATCCAAACTACTTAGCAAAAAAAAAATCTTTATTAAAAAATATATTCAGGAAATGATTACTTTCACTGACAGTGGTAGAGCATACATTTGGTGTTTATCTCACCTTTCAGATCTTCCAAAGGAGAATTACAGCATCACGGAATGTTGGGAAGGGACCCACGATGAAGTGAATGGCCCATGTGGGCATCAAACACCCAACCTTGGCATTAACAGCACCCTGCTCTCACCAGTTATCTGAAGTGTGAAAAAGTCCAATCACAGCAGGGCCTATCCCACTCCCATTCTGGATAATCAAACAAAAGGTACTCACTAATTTCTTCGAATCAGTTCTTAAGCTATCAGCTTGTTAGGTCAGTGCCCAGTCACCAACCAAAAGGGCTAAAGCAAAGCATTGCCTAAACCACCAAAATTATCACCTTACTATCAATTAATATTTCATTAACCTAAAGAATCAGTGCAAAGTGACCAAGATTGTTGTTTAATGTTTCAAATCAAATTTAATATGCAAATAAGATCCTTATTTTCCTCTAAGTTCAAAATTCTGTAAAAATAATTCCAACATTTTAATAAATTTAATAAAAAAACTGAACTAGCTGTAATAAACTTCTTAAAATGCACCGGATAATTAAGTTTCTTGAAAACATGCTACAGTCAACATATTCCAGGCAGGAGTAAAACTCCAATATACAAATCAAGAGAGCTGTCTAGCACCTGATTTGGCTTTGGAACAGGCTGCAGTTAAGGCAGATATCCACTAAGTGGCATTAGCAACCCAAACACCTAATTTTGACAAAAAATAATCATAATACAGAACACTTTACCTCCCACAAACAAATCGATGGAAAACATTTTCTTTGACTGATTCATTTTATTCAATTTTGTCATAAGCTTTGGCATAATTCCAAACAACATCAGCAATTTGCTTTTCAGATCGAGACATTTGCAAATATTTAGCAGGATGGTCCAATTAAAAATAAAACCATCATGACAAACATATTAAACAAAGCAAACAAAATATGGGAGAAATGTGAGTTCAAATTAAAACACATAAAACTACAGCAAGATATTTTGAAAGTACTTGGGATCTCAGAAGTACTGTAAATCAACAAGCCTGTTATGAAATGCAAAAGTATAAAAGTCACACCAAACGTTTACTTTACATAAACCTTTAAAAAAAAAAAGATAATTCTAATAATTTAGATATACTGATGCTACCTGATTCTAGGGAGTATAAAAGATTTTTAATTAATAAACTTATTTTATTTTAATTAATAAACTTAACTAATTATTTAAGTATTTGTTTTCAAAATATTAATTAAGGGTTAATAACTGTAAATATAGGGTTTTGAAAACTGTTTACTGGAAAATGCCTTTAGGAACAATATAGATACCAGAGAAAAGTATTAGAACAGAATGCTCATTTAAAAATAGCTTTCCCTTATTCCTATTGTTTGTCCCTGGTCTTTTATCACTGTCAGTTTGTTCATACATAAACAGCTCATGAAAATAAAGGGGGTGGAAAAATCAGTATTACTGTATAAAAAATTACAGAAAAATTAAATGAGCAAGTACTTCTGTCTCTCTGTCTCATCAAAGCATATATTTTAAGCTTGTGAAATATCCTATATATGCACTCAAAATTCTCAGCATACTTCAGTACTACAAGGAGTACGACATTCCTTTTCCTTTTTTTTTAAGTGATTTTTTTCTCTTCGCTGGCCACAGAGGAATTGCATTAGGACATAGTCCTTTTTCCCTACATCCGCCTACGACAAACATTTGCTGCAAGTCAGCGACTCCAAAACCAAATTGTTTACAATTAACTTAAAAAGCCATTAAAAAATTGTTTCTTTGTTCCAGTTGGAAAGAGAGACAGCCAGATGTGTGGCTTGTTGATGTTGCTCTTTGCTGACCTCTGAGTGTAGGAAGAACTGCAGCTGAGGAAGGAAGTCAGCAAGTTGTGTTAATGAAGGTGAACATTGCAAAAAAAGGGCTTGCAATTTTTTTCATTACAAAAATATATTTGAAAGACTTTTTTATTAAAAAAGAGATAATACAAGGCCTTATTTTTTCCTGTGGGTGAAAAATTAGAGCCTTTGTTTCAGAAGTAGTACCTGATTTGTGTCTTTTGCTACTTTTGAAAAATGTTACCCTTAATTTAAAAAACTTCATGAAGTTTCACTGAGGTGCCTGTAAATTAGCAGACACCTCATCATTAACACCTGCTGGAAAACTATCATTCTTTGAGGATGTAAAACTCAGGAAAAGCCTTTTAATTTTAGGCTCTGAGTCACAGTCTAGCACTACCGACCAAAATCTGGCATAAAGCTGAATTCCAGATGGAGAGTGTGCCCAGTTCTTGGGAAAACACATCTGGCCAACAATACAAGGCAATCCCGACAATTACCACAGTACTTCACAGTTCTCCCTGAAACACATTTATCCATTGTATGTGTAAAATACCTGGTAATGAATTAACTAGAGGTCTGTGTTAAAAACTTCATTACGGTACTCCTCATAACCTTACAGAACATGCCTGTACAAGATACTCTGTGAGATAAAAACAGGCTCAAAAACGGAACAGCAACAGGTGTGAAACATTATCAACTTGTTTATAAACTTTTAATTACTTTTTAAAAAAATGTCTGAAAGGTATTCTGAAATTCTACAACCACAGTGCTCCTCATTTTATCAAGATACCTGAGATGTTGGTAAGTTATCATGGCCTAAGGTAAACTAAGGACACATTTGTGTGTGAAGTACAAATTCACTCCAGAGATTCAGCTTTAGATATTAATTCTGGCACTCAACATCAATCCTTAAGCAGTTAGTGAAGCCTACTTCAGATATCCAACTTAATTGCCTGGATTAGGCTAAATGTTTGATCTTGCTCTCCCTGCATTACTAACTTCATCTTAAACACTTCACACTACTTTTCGTGGAAAATGATGCCTAATTCTTGTCAAGCAGTTATTATTTTAAGAACATACTTACCATGTAAAGACCTGAATATAATCACAGTTCATCTTCCAACTGTCTATTATGATATTATTTAATTAAGAAACTTTCTAATGTATTCTTAGAAAACAGGAAATTGAAAATGAAAAACAAATTACTCCCTTCCCACCCCATATTCTCCTGCTCCCAAGGTCATTTAAAAAAACAACAGTAATAGATCACCATATACATGTATACACAAAACGCTTCTGAAAACAGTTATACTATTATTTAATCTGATAGGGACATTCAAACTCTGGAGAACTAAAGCAATAATTCATGTCACATTTTAAAAACAGTCTACAAGATTCAATTTTCCTATTTGCACTGACAGAAATGAAAACCTTATCATGTAAAGTTCCCAGCATAGCTCAAACAGCTCACACTTAAGAGCACAAAAAATTGCTTCTGCTACAATAGTATTTAGAATTTACTATTGGCTTTTCACTTTAATATTAAGACTTGATTTTCAGAACTTTTCCTTTTACGCAAAAAAAAATACCTTCATATATTTCTGCAGCTTGTATTTGGTTAGTCTGAAATAAATTCATCTTTAAGATCAGTGAAGTCATATTTGAGTGTTTCATTTTGAAAAAAAAGTCTTAACTGTAAAAGGTCTAACAGCCAACAGTTAGGACTTCAAAAATATATCAGGTAAAAAAAATACTAACTAATTTTCTTACCAGGTGTAATTCCTACCAGTTTATTATTTTCTACCAATGAATTTAACAAAAACAGTGAACCACGCTATAGTAGTATTAACTTTGTATTTATATGGAATAAATATTAAATAGTCCATAATTTAACAAATCTTTATTTCCTCATTTCACTCCCTTTTTTTCCTCCCCATTTCCTGTTTCTTCTGTCACATCAAGAGTATTCATCTCCACTCCTAAAGTTTTTCCTTTTATTTTTCCTTTTCGTTCTACTTGTCCTGTCTCTAAGATGTCCCTTCAACTCATCTCAGTCCCAGACACTGGAGTGGATAAGTCCACGCTGAACACCCAGTCTTGAGATTCTCTCCTCTCTGGCTCAGGATAGTCCTGGGCCATTCATCTTAGTTGAAATGCTATTATAAAATTTAATAGGTATGTCGTGTACATAATTCCTATTTCAACTCCCATATGACTGTAACAAAATAGGAGGTTGGAAGCTCTTTTAACGGAGAAAGTAAAACCTAAGAATAAAATATGCAAAATAGCTTTGCTGGTTGTGTATACAATCCTTACAAGTTCACATCAGTAGTTTAAAACACAGAGAATAATCTTCTACCCTGTAGAAATTGTCAAAGGTCTGATTGCAGACTTTCATCTTAAGTCTCTCCTGCCACCCCTCCCATCCACTTCTCCCTTGGACCTGGGTTTGTTGACCCATCCAATGAATTGAAACAGGAATACTGCTGTCCTTCAGCAACGCTGGTTCCACATCCTTTGTGACCTTAAAGTGATGAATCTCTATGCCTTCCACCTCTGCAGGTGGCTTTATTTCTTTTGAACAAACCTCCACATGATCAGCAAACACCTTTATTTTGACAGACTGCCCTGACTCCACCTGGGTACTGTGAATTGGCTTTGACAGAAACCCAGTCAGGCTGCTGCTGTGTTGGGCTTGTTTTCACCTGCAAATGGAAGTTTTTGTGGTCTTTTGCCCACAGCACCACTTGTTGGATGCCTCTTACAGCAAGCTGAATTAATGAGAGCATTCACTATTACAAAAGCAGGGTTAACTTAAAGAATCCTTTCCATACACAACAGCTTCCATCTCTCCGAGAAACCACTGGATCAAAGCTACCATCTCGTACAGTCTTACTACTGACAGTACAGTTAAGATACTATTGCCTCTCTTATTTTAGGTGTTACATGCTGCAAGAGCTCCAGATCAAATGTCCTGTCTGCTTCACGCTTCCCAGGAATCCAGGAAGGGCTGGCAAACAGCACTGTTTGGGTCACAACCAGAACCGATGCCCGTGACTCTCAGCCCTGCAGCCCCAGCACAGTGCTGACCACACCTCGGCTGCCTGGGAAGTGTGACAGAGATGTCCCTTGTGGTCTCTATAATCTTTGTACAAAACACAAGTGGTATTTCACTAAGAAGTAGCTTGTGAACTAAAACTTCCGGTGACAAATTTTCTTTTAATTACATCTACAAATCAAAACCTTCTAGTTCATCTCTATCACCCTCTGCTCCCCCTCAGCTATTGAAATTTGCAGCTGTTCACAACCTCTTCATAGTCCTTCTCATGTATCAAACCTTTTCTTGGAGCAGAGAGAAATAAGAAGTTTAAAGCCAATAAAACGATTTGTTGCTGCAGGTACTGGCACCGATTCCCTTGCATTGATACCAGTACTTGTGTGAATCTGCAGTGAGCTGATGCAGAGTTCTAAACTGACAGACAGTAATCCTCAGGGAAGCCTTTACAATCCCACAGATTTTCAGCAGCAAATTCCCTAAACCACCACATCCTGCTGAGTGAAGGAGTTGATGCAAGAGAAGGGGCAGACAGCACTCAGCTAACCCCTCTAGATGGCAATGAGCTAACAGAACAACTATACACCTGATCACAAAATAAAGTCCTGTACATATATTGACCATACAGAGTGGCTGGTGTGGTTTCTCTCAGGGAACACAGACATTTAGGACAAATGAACTATTAGCACTTAAAATCTCAAGTAACATTGGACTCATTCAACAAACACATAAACACTGCATAAAGCAAAGTCCAGCATACTGCACTCTTTAGCCTTCTCACAATTCACATATAAAAGGAAGAGGGTACTTAACACAAACACACAGTTATGTCTTACCTAGAAACAAAGTGGTTCCAATTCACATTCAAAAATCCAAAGAGGTGATGCTAAACATTCAATGTCCGTCTGTCATGAAAAACATTCAAGATTACACTTGGTGTCGGCTTTGCTCTTCCTTATCTCAATTTTGCAATAAAACTTCCTAGTTTAAAAAAAAAAAATTTCCATGAGAAATGGAAGTTATTCTATTGAAAGTGAGATTTGTAACATCCAAAAATTTTTGTAGTCATACCATTAAAAAATGCAGCTGGGTTGAAATGACCAGGTATTCAAACTAAATTTTATCCTATATAATTCTGCTGAATAGATTCAGCAGATAAGTTGGATTTGATAATGAGCTGTTGCCAAGACTGATACAGCGAAAGGAAAATAATGTGCACTGATAATGGTATGTATTATATTAAGAATTAAAAGATATAATAATGAAATCATGGAAATGGAATACATTTCCAAAACATTTAGCAATTTCGTATAAATTGCTATATTTATTTAAAACAATATTTATATTGAAAAAAGTCCAGTTAAAGCAGTTCTAAGTTCAGAAATTAATTTTCCAATCTTTTGAAACTACTGAAATAAAGAATCTAATTTAAATGCCCAATAGTGATCATTTCATTTTCCAAGTGTTGGGGCAGGGGACGTCACTAGAAAAACAAGGGGATCAGGTCCTTCATAAGGTTCTGTACAGACAGCTATTTTAATGTTACTTTTTAAAGTCTCTAAATAACATAAGAGAGATGCAAGCTTGTTCCCAAGATAAAAGTGAAATTAACAAGGAAAAAAAAGCCACTACAGAAAAACTTGGAAGTGAACTTCAAATTCAGCCATAACTTTAATAATGGTAATATAGCTCCACAAACACTTTTCCCAAATACTCAGTTTCACTATCCTCATAGCCTCAGAGGTCAAGCCACCCAGTACATAAATCAGATTAATTCAGCTTCATTAGGTTTTGGCTTTGAAAAACACATAGTTGTGTTTCTGCAGCTATATTTATAAATATGTGACTAAAAACTGCGTTTAATCTAATTATGGATTTTTATTCATTTAACTTCAAAATCATAACCTTGATTGCTGCCTAAAGAGGAATTATCTCTTGAAATTTGTGTGGTGCTGTGCAGATTGTTTTTTTTTCTTTTCCTAAAAATACATTCCTTACTGCAAATTGTAACAATTCATAATAAAAGCAGATTAAATTATATCAAAATGTAACACTAATTTCCCAAGTAGAACACCCACACAGGGAACTAATTAGGAATAGCTCCTCTGTGTAAACAAATCTTTGTACCAATTAGTAGCTGGTCAAGTCAGGGAACTCCCTCTCTCTAGGGGAAGAACAATTTTTTTTTTTTTTTTTTTTTTTTTTTTTGGTTTTGTTTTTTTTTTTTTTTTTTTTTTTTTAGGATTGATTTATTTTGCTGCTGGCTGCAAATTCTCTCCAGTTCTGCAGCAATGCATGGTATTTGCAACTTATATTTCTGACACTTTGATGGGAACTTGGTCAAGATTTGGGAAAAAAAATGGTAGTAGAAGACCTATAAAAATCACAGAACTAGGACTTCAAACGAGATGTGAACAAATTCTGCTCTCTGCCTAAGCCAATTCTGTCCCAAGGGTTTAGACAGACCAGAACAATAACAGTGAAATGACTCAAAACAAACAGTGGAGTAAATAAAAAAGTACATGGGAAGAAGAATTCTCAATTGTTGTTCTATAATAAGAAAAGCTAACAAATAAAACCTCAAGGCGAGAATATTATGCCCAGATAGCATTCTGAAAGCGTCAGTGAGGTGCAACAGTAAAACTGCATAAAGGATGGTATTCAATGAGGGCTGAGGGTTCATTTATCATTGATGACGTTCAAATCTGCTCCACAGCTGTTCTGTGGAAGTCTGAAAGTACCAGAGTTGACTCTTACCTTGTTGAAGATGATCCAGAACCTTCCCAATACTTAAACAGAGGCTGCAATCTGTGAATTTTAAAATTTATTTAAAAGGATTGTTATTAATGAAACTGTTTTAATTAAAGAGTAAAAATCAGAAAAGTTACTTAAATGCCTTCAATAGAAAATAACTTTCCTTTTTTCAAAAGCAAAGAGTACTCTGCGAGGTGTCTTCTACTGTGCATTACTCCTAGAGCCAAAGGTCAATAAATCTCATACTAGCGCACACCAGGGTAGTGAATGACTGCTGCAGAAACACCTCAGGACAGGGAAAGGACTGGCAGCACTGCACAGAACCCAGACACTCACCCTTTCCCACAGAGCAATGATGAACTAAGAGACAACTCCTGGCCCTCCAGTGCTACAGGGCTGCAAAAATCAGCTCTAAATACCACTGTTTAATACAGCATTTAGTGCTTGAAGATGTAAGAAAACACGTCCCCTTGCCTCTTGACCCAACAACAACAAAAATCACAGGTCTGAAAGACTCTGGAATTCCAGCACTAATTACATTTATACAGAAAAACTAAATTTTGGAAAGAAAACCCCAGCAACTATCAAGGAGAACCTTCTGTTCATCTGAATTATAAAACTACAAAACCTTTGCAACTTATACAGAATAGCTATCCCTCAGCACAACTCAAGTAGTAGCTAGGACTGAACTAGATTTTTAATCAAATACAGCATTCTAGAAGTCTGCTTTTTAATATTTTAAAAAAATTGTCTCAGATATCTAAATTTCATTCAGTATAAAACAAAATGAAACACAAAATCAAAGGGGATGTAAAAACAACGTCAGTGTAATTTGCGGGGTTAATGTGATTAGCAGGTACGAAATGGGCATTAAAAAAAGACTACAAACAGATGCCAGAAAGCCTTTACTGTCTGTGAGCAACAGCTGCATGGAACGGGCTGCAAGGCAAAGTTCACTGAGGTATCACATTTGGATTGAGAGAGATGCCATTGAGTGAGAAAGCCAACGCTATGGGCGGGAAGGAGGATAAGCAACTCTGAAAAATTTAGTTTCTAGTTTGGTATCTTTAAAATATTCCTTTAAAAGTGGACATAAACATCCCAAGATTGGCATCAGAGTTTTCCACAGGAAAGCTGAGGGAAGGAAGAGGAACAACACTTTAATGAGCTCAGAAAATAACTAAGTATCAAGACACTTTCTTACAACACTGTGACTTAACCACAGGGTGAAGAAATGTATTTATGAGCAACTGCTCTTGTTCTTGGGAGAATTCTCAAGTCAGAAAGAAAGGAAAGTGATCATTTCTTAAACACCAGCCTGACAAAAATGGACTGAAATAAATAAGGCACTCTGAAACTTTAGTAAAATGCTGCTCTAAGGGAAGGATTTTAACAAGGAGGCAAACCATCACATATTAACACAGAAGAGAAAATTTCCTTTTACTATTTTGGGAAGCTACAGCAAGTCAATTTATCTCTAGTTAAAAAGCATTTATACAATGAAACACGGGAGAGTCAGTTTGGTTGCCTTAGTGTAGTAGTCTGGGGGACCTGCTGGGAGCAAAGCTTATTATCCTCCCAGGGATTTGAGCAGTCGTAGTTCACAACCAATTTGACTTAAGGAAAAACACAGCTGCTATTTTGAAAGTTTCCTGCTGTGTAAGAAATAATTAAGGCTGTACAATCAGTATTCAACAAAGCATAAATAGCAGAGATGCTAAATTAATTCTATTTGGAAATAAGGAGTTAAGTGAAGCTGCATTACAGAATGGACTACATAATGTTCAAAGGCAAAAGAGGAGAGTTAAAAGAGAGGAAGTGTGTGTCAGAGGCCAAACTCTCTATCCTAACTAAGCAACCATAACATTATTTCATGTTTTAGAAGTCCTTTACTCAAGAAGTAGAAAGTACAAGTTCCAAAATAAAGCAATGAGTTTTATTCTGATTTAAAATACAAAAACAAAAAAGGGGCAGAAGCTGAACACACTTATCAATGTAAAAGCTGAAAAAAGCACAGATTCACTAAAACCTCTACTACAAATCTGGTACTATTTAAATCTTACACAGAAAAATGTGAGAGATGGCAATGGCAATACCAGTAATTCAGGGCAGTTCATCCTTAGAGCACCCTGACCTGAGCTGTGATTCTCTCCCCACACAACCCTCAAAGCACAAACAGCACCAGGAATTCCCAGCCCAGGAATGGCACTGTCTGTGTGGGGACTGGGAGGTCAGTTTCTGATCTCTGGACCACAGCCAGGTGGAGGAACACATGACAAGGTTGCCAAGAAGCCTATGCCATCCCAACAGCTATTCCTCATGTCCTGTAGAAGCGAGGTGGTGAGACAGATGGCTGTGCTCCACAGACTACAGTCAACCCCTGAGTTGTCTGTTGGACCAGACACTGTTAAGTCATTAGGATGCTAATAGCTTTAACACTGCTTAAAGAAAAAAAACAAAACACCCACACACAAAACTTCACACCCTATAGTTTTTGCTAAATATAAGGTTAGACTTGCACCTCCTAGACAGGAGGCAAACAGACAATTAGAAGAGGGCTGAGACATCTGCTGAAGACAGGGATTCCCTGGGGAAAAGCTAAGGATCATGACAACTCAGGCTTGCACTAGCACTGCTCCTTTAGCTAACAGAAAGCAAAGTTTAGGTTAGAGAGAAGTTTTACTCTACTGCCAGGATACACATCCTCTGGTTGAGGACATTGTAGATGCCATCTGCTTAATATTCAGGTTACTAATTTTGATTTAAAATGCCAGGCCATAATTCTTCAAATATATATATTTTTTTTAAACAAGTGCTTTCAAAATGGCTGATTATACTTGTGTATTCTCTGGGGCTTGTCTTATAAAAGGAATATGAAACTCAATTATTCCATGATTTTAAGTTGCTCTGGCTCATTTTTCCAGCTTCCCAGACAGTTTCTCACTTCCAGGCTTGAAATAATTTTTCTTCTACCTTCCTAAGCACACATTGACAATGCTGCTACTGCCTCCCCAAAGAAGCTGCTGAATCCCAGCTTCCTGGAAAGCAGGATCTGTGGCCACATATATGTCAAAAAAATAAAACAGCCCAGGGCACACAGCCACGTTCTGGGCTTGGAACCAGCAAACACGTTACAGCTTGTAGCTGGACAACTAAAATCCTATTCCTCTATACAGCCCAGCCAGATCCAAACAGACTTTTGGAAACAGTCCATCGTCTCTCCCAACCCCAGAACTATGCTTGGGCATTATCTGGGAGAGTGTTAGTTGGCATAGAACAAAACTGTGTCATGAGCAGGACTAAAAATGTAACAGTAGAGTCGCATGCCATACCCATTCCTTATTTAGCTCCTGCTATTAACATGCATCACAAATACAGTACCTAGTTGCTTCTGGAGAACATAATTTTTAGAAGTTAATTCCATAACCAGCCAAATACATTTAAGAATTAACAGATCACCTTGCCTAGGTGGCTGTTGCTTTCAAATCAGGGAACAGAACCACATAATCATGTAACATCTGAGCATTTGTGTTTCCACAAGTATCATATGCAGCACACTCTAGGTTTTGGAGCTTTTTAATGTGTTCAGATGGACTGAACACGAGCATCTGATTTCTTAATTTCAGCAAGCCTGGACTGCTGCAACATTAGCCCTGATTGTCAGCTGGTATAAAATGGGCATAGCTATATCAAGTGCATTCCAATGCACAGCTAAGATTCTGCTTCTCCAAACTTCATCCACATAGGAGTGATGGGCAAGGAAGAAATTCATCTTACAAGATCAGCATTTTAGGAAAAAAAATATGTGGGTTTATTTCAATAACTCACAAAGTTATATATGTCTTCACAATTTTGGTTTTTTTGTCCTAAGTCAGAATTCCCAAATTAATTCCTTTTAAAAAATTCACGCAAACCTGAATTGAAAACATTTACCCTTATTTTGCACGAAAAGGAACACAATCACAAAGTTGTTGTAAAGACAAGAGAGGCACATAAAACTTTCCAAAGGAAAACACAACTATCATGGTGCAAATATGGATGTAAATATTGTACTTGGCAAAAATTACCGTGTGTAAAACTTTGTATAGAAGTGATTACACAGTGTCATAGGGGACTGAAAAATCATTCTGACAATACAAAAATATACAACACTTTCACAACTGCTGATCCACAGAGCATCATCTTCAGTGCCAACTCCTCACCTTGGAGTCTTAAGTGCAACAGCACTGTGTCTTGGGTTTCCACTGTATTGGGTTTCTGTGGCCAAGTTTTGGTAATGGGGTGGGCAGTGAAGGGGAACAGGATGGGATGATACAACTTGCCACTGGCCAAGGCCGACCCCATCAGTGATGGTGCCAGCACCTCTGGGATAACTGAGTTAAGAAGGGGAAAAAAAACTGCTGCAGAAGAGCAGCTGAAGAGAAAGTGTGAGCATGAGCACAACAGCCCTGCAGATCCAAGGCCAGTGCAGAAGGAGGGGCAGGAGGTGCTCCAGGTGCTGGAGCAGAGATTCCCCTGCAGCCCCTGGTGCAGCCCATGGGAAGGCAGTTGTGCCCCCAGAGCCCATGAAGGACCATGGGGGAGCAGAGATCCACCTGCCACCCATGGAGAACCCCTCAGTGGAGCTGTGGGTGCCTGAAGGAGGCTGTGACCCTGTGGGAAGCCCACCCTGGAGCAGGCTCCTGGCAGGACCTGAAGCCTATGGAGAGAGAGGGGCCCATACTGGAGGAGGTTTGCTGGCAGCACTTGTGACCCCATGGGAGACCCATGCTGGAACATCTGTTCCTGAGGGACTGCATCCCTTGGGAGGGTTCACACTGGAGCACTTCATGAAAAACTGCAGGCCATGGGAAGAAAAGTTAGAAAAGTTTATGAAGAATGGTCTTGTGTGGGAAGGACCCCATGCTGGAGAAGAGAGAGAATGTCAAGAGGAAGGAGTGGCAGAGATGGGCTGAACTGACTGCAACCTCTATTCTCCTCCTTCCTCTCTCATTTTTGAGGAAAAGAAGTAGAAAAATTGACAGTGAAGTTGAGCACAGGAAAAATAGCGGGGTGGGAAGAAGGTGTTCTAAGATTTGGGTTTATTTCTCATTATCCTCCTCTGATACGATTGCTAATAAGTTAAACTAATTTCCCCAGGTGGAGTCTGTTTTTCCCATGACAGTCACTGGCAAGGGATCTCTCTCTGCCCTTATCTCAAGCCACAAGCTTTTCATTATGTTTTCTGTTCCCTGCCAGCTGAGGAGAGCAGTGACAGAACAGTTTTGGTGGGCACCTGCCATCCAACCAGGGTCAACCCACATCAATATTGATAAAACTGCTTATTACTCTGTAAAATCTTGAGCACCCATTTCTAACTGTTGCAATACCAGCTGCCAATCTGGTCCAGTGAGTCCACCTAATAATCTACCTAATAACCATCTGCTCCAACCTAGTAGTCCCAGATGAACTCCCACACTCTGATTTACCCGTGAATACTTTAACTATAGTGCCTTGAACTACAGGAATAATTTCAGTCTTCCAAAGAGATGAAAAGATGACAAATACATCTCAACAATGACATCAATACTCAGCTAAAGATCATCACTCCAATAAACCATAAAGCTGTCAGATCTTTCAAGAAAAACAACCAGAAGTCTACAACACAATAAAAACTCACCCACCTATGTGAAGCAACAAATTTATTAAATTCCAGTGATGATAACACTACAGGCATGAGACAGACATCTGTTTTTCACAGATCTTGGCCTACATCCTAGTTCTGATGTAAAAAAAAAAGAAAAACCAACAAAAACCAACAGCTAGAGAAAAAAACAAATTGCTTTAGATCCATAATTAGTATGGTCCTTTTGCTCTCTCCCCAGGATACCTACAGTGATATTAGAAAAGGGTGATGCTAGGAAATGTAGGATATGACTGTTCATTACTAAGATCTTAATTTTCTCCAGCTCCCTTTGGACTCCTTGACAAAATGCTTCACCTTGTATGAAAGTAAATGTTTGGGTCAAAGATCTCCACTTTTCATAGCTGTCAAAGAAAAAGTCTGGTTCGCACAGACATTTTTGCTGTGATTTCTAAAACACCTTGTGTTGGACTGAGCAAGAAGAGAGACAGCTGACTTGTATGCCCCCATGTCAAATCACTTCACAGCATCAGTAAATAAAGGGAACAGCAAGGCTGACTAAACCCAAGCCGATCAATACTGTGAATCATCGACTCAGAGATGGCTTTGAACACACACACAGGACTTTAGCTGGCAGCCTGGTTGGGAGTTGACCATCCTGGTGCTTGCTGTGCACTTCGATGCAGAATCAGGAGCCCATCAAACACCATCTAGTAACCCATGCCAGAAACTGGGTGGAACTCATTTGGAGCTGCTAATTGCCTTTGCTCTGTGGAGAAACTGTGACCCTCATCAGTGGGAGGGCTGTGCTTTTTGTCAGAATATGTCAAAGGAAGTCAGGCAACTCTTGCTTTATTGTAAAAGAAAGTCACTGGGAGACTGCAGAGTAAGAGAGCTCAAGGACTTTGTGAAAAGGCACAGAGCTGTCCAGATTTGATCTCTGAGCAAATCTTCAGAGAATCACCCAATTAGTCTGCTTTCTGGAAAAACTGGAGATGAAGCTTTTTAACAGTGCAAAATTAGGCAATGAATTCAGGCATGCCTACCTACAGTCACTGGCACAAGATGGGAGAATACCACATACAGTCATTCCTTAACAACCAGCAGGAAAGTGTCTGTAGGTTTGGAGGACAGCCTAATCCCTAAGAACTGAAGTTATCTCCTTCCAAACTCATTTATATCCCTTCCCTTCAGAATCTCTTATCCATGCAGAAAGCAAAAAAA
>VZRH01005201.1:599465-678660 GCA_013397555.1 Urocynchramus pylzowi
GGGATGGGGATGGGGATGGGGATGGGTCTCCCACCCTGTGCAGACCGTACGCGGGGACCCCCTGGCTCCCCAGCCGGCGGGTCGGGGCGCTGGGCTGATCGCTCAGCGGAATCAGGGCGGGGGGCGTGTGACTGTCACCCGCGCTGCGCCCCGCCCGGGGACATCGGCGCTGACCCAAACCCTCCCCGTTTCGCAGGGAACCCACCCCCGTCTCTCCGGTGGCCTCTGTTGTGGGGTGGGGGGAAGTGCGACAGTGTCTGTGTGACTCTGTGACTCTGAACTCTGGAGTTCACAACTTCACATACATTTTTTTGTGTTTCTGGCTTTGCAGAAGGCAGCGCTTCCTCAAGACGTCAAAACCAGATCTGAGCCCATTCACAGCTCATGAAAATACTTTGTACTTCCTCTTGCTGTGCTGAGGGTTAAATGAGGTTAAAGTCGCCAGAAGGGCTGTGCAGCACTTGGTTTTCCCCTTTCCCAAAACTCAGTCTGCGCGTCATTTAGAGAGAGAAAGCAAGAAAAGAAAAACAAAACAAAAAGTGACAATATTAGAAGTACAGTACAGAAATACCTGCTCAATTCTTCAAAGGGCTTTGCTTGCTGAGCTCTTTAAATGTGAGAAGCTGTGATGCTGACCACAAAGCCATCACAGCTCTGTGCCAGTGAACCTGAGAGTTCACAGCTGCGTTCTGCCTCGGGCAAATATGTTGAGGAGAGCTGTGAGCTCAGAGAGGTGTGATTCTCATGAATAAGGCAAGTTTTGGAGCGCTGAGAATGGAGTGGTTTGGTGGAGCTGTGAACATGTAGGGCCTGCTGCTGCTGCCTTGACCCCCTGGCCTGGCACTCCCTCTGAGCAAGCACTCCAGAGCAGCATCACTTTCATGATTTAACTTCTTCCTTTTACCCAGGCTTGATCCAGATGTCCTTGAATGGTTCTTTTTTTGGTCTGAAAATTCCAAATTGTCTAGTTAGAAAATAATTCAAGTGACATACTTAGTCTATTAAAAGGCTGTGTCTCTGTTGCTGTAGCACATTTAGTATAGCTACCCTTACAGCACCCAGCTTAGTAGAACACTGAGCTGCTGGCTTGCATTTTTTACCCACAAGTCTCAAAGCACCTTTTAAAAGAAATAAATAGCATTGCTCCACTTTCAAGCGGGAAGAACAGTCACATGGAAAACTTGAACCAGGAGAATGAACTGAACCTCAGATTCCCAGCTAGCAATGTAATGTCCCCTTTTAATTATTTTTCTGGGGCATGCATTCTGACTGCTTTATAATGGTTGTGTCTTGAACTGAATGCTTTTACAAAAGAGGCAGCTGCCACCCATCTCTTGGAAATATCCTGACTCTATGACTGCATGCTATGTATGCTCTCATGTTGTCTGCACTGAATGCATCAAGGACTTAGCCAGAAGAATATTTTGATTCTGCATACAGGTAATATTTAGGAGTTAGAAAAATCCTACTTTTGAATCCTGCCAAAATAAAGGGACTGCTAGATATTGATGAAATGAACTGTAGAAATTCCACATGTTCACATACTACCATCTACATCACATACTACCATAAGACTGAAGTTGATCAGCCTGTAGGGGAAATGGCAGGCAAGTGATAAATTTCGGATTCTCAGCTTTGGACAATGACAGTAGAGACCAGGAAACAATTATTTAACTGCCTACTGTCAGCAGCCAAGCCACAACTGTCTGTGTGAAACTGTTATCTTAGTGCTTGCATGAGACAAATTCAGTTTGCAGCACATTGGGTAGGGATCCAATTTCAATACTGAGATTCCTCAGTAAAGTAATTTCTTATCACTTAGACCCTGTGAGTGATCTCACATATAACCCAGTTTTTCTTTGAAAAGATTCAGGAAACCCATGATTTTCTGTCTTATCTCTACCAGCCCCATCCCAATACCTCAAGCACCCTAAACTTTCTCAGGTGAAAGGATGTGCTTGCATTTACACTGGCGAATTGTGCCTCTAAATTTGGGTATACAGACACCTCTATTTCTTAGACATTATTTAGGTGTCTAATCTCCCATTACAGGCAGTACTAAAGTCCAGGTCTGGTGCTTTCATGAAGTAGTTTCACACATCACAAGAAGCAGGTTGGCGTCTAAAATCAGTTCTCTGGTGAGCAATGCAATGGGCCAGTAACAGTCTGGTTATCACAGCTTAAAACTGCTCCAGTCCTGATCCAGGGGTGGGATAAGCACAAACATCCAGAGATTTTGAATTTACCCTTGGGTATCTTGCCTTATTTTCTATTTGTCTTCCAGAACAAGGTCCTGTGACCTGTGGATGTAGGTCAGAATGCCCATTGCTACCTAAGTGAATCTGTCATCACTGCAGTGGAAATTTGAGTCACTTACCTAAAGACACCTGCTGACAGACATCCAAAACTTAGGAGTTTGAATCTCACACTAAATCCCATTCAAATCAATTTGCAGTCTGAAATCTGAGGGGATTTTAGCACATTTCACGGTCATGACAATGTATACACAACCAGTTGCCGTGGCTCACCTGGGACATAGGAGCATAGCAATCTCTGGATTTTTTTAGGTGCTGGTCTTATAACATCTGCTGAAATTTGAATGGTGACATAGAGTCTTTTTTTAAACAGGAATGATTAATAAAAGTCATCTGCAATACTGGTAAATACTTGTGTTTTTATCTACCTGGAACAGTGCTGTTTAGTCTTTTGTAGAGTATGGTGTCTTGCAAGTCCTAAAATTCATTGCTTTATGCAGAATTGCATACAAAATCACCTGGATGCAACCAGCAGTCACCAAACAGATGGGCACACGAGTTTTCAGCTTTTGATATTTAACTTGCTAAGCAGAACTAATGTATTTATCTAGCACTTTTCTCCAGTATAGCATGAGGGAATTTATTTGTAGAATAAAGGGAAATCTTCCTCAATGCTCATTTTAGCTCTGTGCAGATTGAAAGGAAACAGGTTATTACAAAGATCATTTTGAGGAAAAGAAAGGTTTAGAGCTCTGTTCAGAAATTACCAAATTCAAAGGAGAGGGTCTTTAATTTCAGTGCCCATTCCATCAGCCCCTTAATCATTTCTTCAGTCTGGAAGCCCTTTATTTTGGTGGTTAACACAGAAAAAAAAAAAAAGGATAATTATATATTCTATGAAGTAAATTATATGAATATTCAGTGCGGTCCTGTCATCACTTGTATAATTCACAGTACCACTGATATTGTTTGCAATGGCAACTTGTGAAGAGGAACCTCAGCGCTATTTTATAATTTAGGGACATAATAATATTTTTCAGTTATGTGACTGAAAATTAGGAGTGAAGCCAGTAGCTTCCAAGACACAACAAATCAAAAGAGGGAGGAGAGGAGAGGAGGGAGTTAATCTATAATTTTACAACTCCAAATTGTGTCTGAAATTGTCTCCTATGAAAGAACAGGGATGCTGTGGCTTTGTCATTATTTTTCTCTCCTATCAAAGAACCAACCATTAGTCAGGGGGTAAACTTTCTCATCTCAATTGTGTCAGGTATCTTCAGCATGAAGAATTTTTTTTTCCTCAGAGCACACTGAGCCTTGACTGTAGTAACCTCCAGTTTATCTCTTGTATCAACTGGCACGTGACATTGGCAGAGGCATGGGCAGCCAGCCCTTTGCTGCCAAGGGACCAGCCATGGCAGGTTAAAACAACTACACCACTCACCAAAAAACACTGGAGCCTCATCTGAATACACCTGTAAGTCTGATCCCTGTTTATCTACCTGTTTGGAAGTCAATATATAGGATACGTAATCCCCTTTTAAAGACCTGTATACAACTTGAATGGCAAACAATAAAAATGTATTTATTTTATGCACTAAGTATCTTCCTTAGGCATTCAATGCAAATTAAACAAATTTACTCCAAAAGGTGATGTAGTTTAACTTCTGGTACAGGCTTTTAAAATATTGATATGCACGTGTACAGCTCAAAAAATTAAGATTTATAAAATATAATCCTTAAAATAAAAATAAATTATATTTTTGTCATTTTTAGCAAGCCAGAATAATCTACATTAAATAAGAGTTTGTCAGTGTCATTGTATAGAAATGTGGTTAGATCCTAGGACTATTTTTTGGTTATAGTTGTCAACTATAACTACTTTACCCACATATTATGCATGGACAAAGCACAATAGTAGTTTTTCTGTACTGATAGATGCTTGTTGTTAAGGCTGTAACACTGAAAATCATAAAAACAATTAACAAGAAACTTACTATTTAAATTCAAAAGTTTATAAAGAAGCAAGCATGGAATATTCACTTTGAATGCTGCTTCTACAGTAAAACCTCAGGGTATTTTGGTAGAATTACATTGTACAACCATTAGTTCAGATTTGCTTGAAGGAAAATTCCTTTTGCCAAACAAATATTAATAATTTCAATAGGTCACTGGATATATAATGTTTCATTTATCACTATTAATGTTAATAAGAAAATGTCTAAGTTCCAAACTACTTTAAGCTGGTCGGCACAAACCCATTTTCATTTGCATCGAGCAAGATGTATCCTGGCAACCGTATATTTTTGGATTCGTAACAATTTATTCTATTCATTTTATGCAAATGAGGTAACCAATACTGCAGGAATCACGAGAATACAAGATGGATAACTTCCATCGTTCAGGGCTATAGATAGATGATTAGGAATTTATGTGAATTAGATTTTTTTTAAAATAATCTGTTAGGCATTTTCTTCAGTGTATTTATCCAGGTTAAATGTGTATCTGGTGTGATTCACACATTTTTTTACTCAAGCATGGAAAGCAAGCAGCAACCCCACCTGAGTCCCATGCCGTCATGATTATCCCAAACCATAGCCCTGCTTCTTCTCTGTTATTTTCTGTGTTGAAAATCCTGTATTTTTCACCAAACTCTCATATAACTTATGGAGACAAGCTGAGGAGCAAAGGCTCTCAACATTCCCACACCTAGGAAAGCTGACTTGAAAGCTTGAGAAGCTAACACAGCATCTACAGCAACATGAAGTTGAAGCTATATATATGTGTGTTATATCATGTGTGAATGTCATTGAAAGGACATTTTTCAGAGTGCTGTCTTCTGGTTTTGGTGGTTATGTGTCAGATATTTTTTTTACATTTGGTATAGAAGGTGGTTTACAGAAACGTGTGTATCATTGATATATTACAGTATTACAAAAAAAAATTGTTAAAATTTTTGGTAAGATCTATGGAGTTCATCAGGGACAAAGCTTGTTTATAGAAATGTACCATGTATAATACCCTATAAATGAAGAACTATTTATAAAAACTGATTATTCTTTCCTGCTTTTTTTTAATTAGTGTTCCTCAAGAGCTCTAAGTCTGGATCAAAATCACGGAGTCTGAATACTCTGAACACTCTGAACAGCCAGGCCTATGTGGTTCCTTTCAAAGCAACAACAATAACTGAAGCTTCTTCTAGCAGCATGGCTGGCAAGCTGAACCACAACTCTACAGCTACTTCTCAGTGAACATGATAGCTATTATTGTTCTGCTCCTAAAATTATTTTCCTCAGCTGACCAGTAGGACTCAGTTATATCCACAATATATTCAAATTAGACAACTGAAATGGTCCTCAGTCATTTTTCCTGTGCTCGTGTCAGAGTTAAATCGACATATAGCAAGAGAACTGTCTCTGAAGCAGCTCCTGAGCCACTGAACTCTTCAGGTGACCTGGGACCCTTCTTTCAATTTACATTCATATAGCTGCTGACCAGCACAATATTCGGAACATGCTTCAGCATACTGCTTATGCTACTCCATAAGCAGTAGAGCTTTCCTTGAGTACAGCAGGCTCTTTCAAAGGAGAGGAGGACAGAGCTGATGGAAATGGAAATTTCAACCATCTAATTTTGCTCCATTGCTACACAGCAGTCACTGAACTTCAGTTGAGCTGAAATCTTTGTAGGTAATTTAAAAGGCCAGGACTCCAATTTAAAGATGTATGAAGTGATGAGCAGTTGCTGTAGGAAATTACACAAGTGTTTTGAAGTAACAGTTGGGTTGCTAAATTAGATTCCTGTCTTTTGTAATAGGAAAATCCAGGCTTTGAATTTCCTATATTATATCCGCGTGGATCCAACTTATGCAAAATCCATATACATGAATGCCCATTTTTTTATAAACCAATTCCCCTAGCCTCTGCTTTTCAGCCAGAAAGAAGGGTAGGTGCCCAGCTGGACTATGGGAAATGTACACAAAAATCTTGATTCTGATATTTCCTAATTCCTAAAATCTTAACTTTGCAGCTTTAAATACTGATTTTAGTGAATGCTATATGTATGCAGCACCATTGTTTAAAGAATACATCTAACCAAATATGATCTATTACCCTGTCTTGCATAAACTATTTGGAAAGGATTTGCAGGATCCAGGCCCTCCTTTGCAGGAGCATTAAGGTGTGAATGGTTGTCATCTTCTCAGTTCCATTGTATTGGTACCACCACATCACCACTCACAGCTTGCCTCTGTTTATTGTCCCCAAAGATTTGTGGGGGTGATTTGCTATCATTGTCAAAATGAGGCAGGTTAGATTAAACAGTTAAAGTAGTAGTTCTCTCCTGGGTCACTCCATTTTGACTGAACCATATTAAGATGTGCTCACCCTGTCAGCTCTAGAGGAAGATGTGAGTAGATGTGACAGCCTCCAGCACAGTGTGGAGAGAGATGGGCTGATTGTTCCTGGAGTGGGCATCTGCTTAGTGCCCAGCAAACTCAAGGAACTTAAAAAACTGAGTTCTCCTACAATTATTTGGCTCTTCTCCTATTGCAAATAACTTAAAGCACATGCTATAGCTTTTATCAAAGTCACTTGGATTTGTCTGTTCTTTGCTGTATCAGGATGTATAAAAATCACTTGGTGTAAATCTAGTGAGTTTTTTTCTGCAGGGCCCTTTTTTCTCTTTGTCCATGTTTCACAAAATGTAGACCATCTATACTACATGCAAGCCAGTAGGAGATTGGCCTCACTCTTTTTTCTTTTTTTTTTTTAATTTATCTGAGAACAAGGAAGATAAGTTTAAAGCTGTCTTACGTGTCATTTGACAAAAAAAAAAATCTTACATTCCTATAATTATTTTTTTTCATCTAAAATCTGAAGACTCAGGAATGCCACCTCTTTAAAAGGAGTGCAAAAATTCAAAGAAAATATAAGTGTATCAGTACTGTTAGATTCCATTTGAGACGGTGCCAACATAAAAACAATTTAAGCCCTCTACAATTTAGACATTCCAAGCCTAGACTATCATTTGTCTAGCATGTAATACAAACAGCACAGCAATAGAAGTGTTAGGAACATTGAGATAATGCTTTCCTCACTTCTCAAAAGTGCATTATTCTTTTTTCTGTCTAATTAGAATTAGAATGAGTATAGCTTATATACTATCCTTTGGCTAGATGATGTTAAAACTACTTTAAAAAAAAGTAAATATCCTTATTCTTAGTAAAGTATTTTGGCCTTTTCTGGCATCTGAACTAGAAAACCTGAATATGATCTTCTGTGTTCTCTAAATAAGCTTACATCTCTCCCTACAAGCATTGTAAATGAAACGAAATGCGTAAATAAAATGAAATATCACTAAACTGAAAGGTAAATACAGTGGTAATTATGGAAATCAATAGTCAGCAGTCCAACAGATGTTTATAATGAACAGTAGTTAATTCTGAGTCAATTATAAGGATAAATGGAAGGTTCATTTACATGTGTGAAAAAAGACCTGTGTCCACAAAAAATTGAAAAATCATAGGCTTGCAGGATCATAAAATAATTCCTCTTGGAAGGGACCTCAGGGAGTTTCTAGTCCAACATCCTGTTCCAAGCAGGGTCAACTCAAACCATGTTGCTCTGGTGTTTATCCAGTTGGATCTTGAAAACTCTCAAGAAAGTAAAGTGCACAGCTTCTGTGTGAAAGCTGTTCTGCTCGTGGCTGTCCTCATGTTGAGACACTGCCTTAAACCAGTCTGAACTCCTTTTTTCAGCATACACGTGTTGAAACTCCTCCACCTGCCATGCACCACCCAGGAGAGCCTGTCCCTCTCTTAGAATCAATCACAGAGTAGTTTGGGTTGGAAGGGACCTTAAAAATCATCTAATTCTACAAGGCCATGTTGCTCAGGGCTCCACATAACTTGGCCTTCCAGGGATGCAGAAGGGATGGGTCTTCCTGATAACCTTCTCAAGGGCCTCAGAGAGCTGCTATTAGTTCCCACTTAGTACAGATAAGCAACAGACAGTAAATGTTTGCCTCATTTTCCCCATCAAATGCTATGATTAAGAAATAAATACCTTACACCATCTCACTTTCTTCTGTTTACCCAATAACATAAACTTTCCTAATCTCATCCCCCTCCCTGTTTTATCTTAGGAGATCCATTCATCCCAAAGCCCACAAAGCCATCTTCCATGATGATGTTGCCTTGAGGTTTCATTCTAGGGAGAGGAGCTTCTCACCACTGGTGACAAGAACTCAGAGGGTCTCCTTGCATTGGCATTGCTTCTGGCAGTGGTCCTAATTAGACATCCTGCAGTTCTGCCTTGTAGAGTGATTTCAGTTTGTCACTCCATTGCAAAATAAAAGTATTTTTCAGACAACAGGTTATGCAAACAGTCTTTTCTAGCTCATTAATAGATGGCAATAGAAAACTATTTCTCCTATGACAAAAGTTCTGTTCATATAGTTGTTAGAGGAGCAACTGAGCACTGAATTATAGAACAATTGATTTTGCATAAAACAAATGAAACATAAAAATGGAATCAAGCATGTTCTTTAAGTCTTTCAGTGTATTTTCTGCATGTCTTTCCTTAAAATAAATGGTTACTGCTGCTGGTATCTCTTTCAGAAGGATCTGTTAGAACCAAGAGCTCTGTCTCAGTGCAGCCTTAACGAGAAAATGCTTAACAGCACCACAGCTTGCATCAGGATGAAAATTGAAAAAGGATTAAAAAATTTCCTAGAGAAGACAGCCTCTATGTCTCAAGGGTGGCACAGAAGAAGTCAAGTAAAATAGCTTTTCTTGTCATCATTACTAGATCAAATCACAAGCAAATCTATCTGCATCACAGAGTTTGAAATTCAGTTAAAATCTGGGGGAAAAATGTGATTTAGTTGCATGCTAGTCTTCCTAGTAACACATGCAGAGCAGAAAAGAGCCCTGCCTTTTTCTGAAGTTCAAGATGAGGGAATGAATTTCCTTTCTGTGTGTGTTCTATTTGTGCAGCCATGATTACAGATGGTATTTTCTTTATCCTGAAAGCTCAGCAATAATAGAGAAAGCCATGCAATTGACAACACTTAATGTGCCATTAGAGTTTTTTCCTTCCCAAGCATTAGTTTGTATCACATTTTGTGCTGAATTGTACCAACTCCTTCCCACCAAGTAAAGCACAGCATTAATGCAAAAGAGTCAGTGAGGTAATTAGTATTTTATTCAAACAGGTTCAATTCATGCAGTACCAAGTAAGCATTTCCAGCTCTGCTTCCCTGACAATCTTCACCATTAATTGAACACATCTAGCTTGCAGTTTGCTGAATAGCACAAAGATGACGCCATGGGCCACGCTGCTGCACATGGTTTGCAGTCCATTGATTACCCTACAGCAAACAGAGGGAAAAAAAAAAAAAAGAAGAAGGTTAAAAGTTGTATTTTAACCTCTTAATGGCCATGAAACCTACAGAGTTTAGGGTCTGTTTCAGGGTTTCAGCATCTGGCAGTAGCAGCTTTCAGATCTCTAAAGGGTTCCTCTCCCTTGGAGGGGAACTGCCCTGTGAAGCTCGGGGAGAAGCACAGATATGCATATTCAGTCCTGGGCACAATAGCTCCATTCTCACTGTCAGGTCAGCAGTCAAGTTCAGTGTAACTCCTCCTTCTGTTTCTGAATCAGGACTTTATGGAAATGCTGAGGATTTTTAATAAAGCAACTCTGCTGTGAAACAAATCTGCCCTTCGTGACAGCTCTTTGCTAAGTAGCGCCACTGCAAAGCTTATTAAGTCAAAATTTTAAAGTTCAAAGGCAGCATCAGGTTTCAGTAGGCGTCTCTCCTCATCTGCTCTTCACAGCAATATAATTTGCTACCACCCATATTTTTATTACACAAGTAACGTCTACAAGCTCTTGCTGTTGTAACACTCGATCTATTTTAGTAACTAGTGAACCATTCACACATTTTTTTTTTTCCAAAGCTAGAACTTCACATCTTTATACTGATTCTCAGCCTTTTTGTTCCTAAATTCAGGTGCACTCAATGGTTTCTAATTAGTGGCAAGCTCTTCCATAACCCTGGAAATGGTCATTTTCAGTGATCCGTACCACTGCGCAAAATTAAATTCATGCATCACAGAGCAGAGAAGAATATTATTCCATGATTCTAAATTCAGTCATTCGTATGAGCTGACTTATGGTCAAATCTTGCTTCACAGGATATAATTTATCATGTGGGTAAATGACATCCTTTTAAATTTTAGTGTTATAGCCTTTGCAAAAGAATGGTTGCAGCTGATTCTGGGGTGCAATTAGCATCCAAAACTTCCATTTTTAAAACAAAGATGAAAAGCTTGCCATTTCTTGCAGCACTCAGATTAATAGTTATTTTTTTATTGTTTTTTAGAAACCCTAAAAATATCTTTTAAAAAGTAGTCTTTGCACCAATTCATGGGAATTTCTCCCAGTTTTATATTAATTTCAGTGCTTTGAGTTGCAATCACATTGAGCCCAATTTTTTAGTGCAGAGGACTTTAAGGAGAGTTAAGTGCATGGAAAATTATTTCCCTTAAATTTCCAGTTCTTGTGGTGCCCATCTAAAGGCAAAGTAACTGTAAGCCCTGCAGTCCCCCCATTGTTATGAATCCAGCCACTGGCTTGAATATGGTGTCTCCAACACAGTGATTGTGTCTCTGGGTACATTTTATGAAGATTTATTAATGCAAACTTACTGCTGTCCTTCTTCATCCCACAGTAATCCTATAGATAGCTGCTGAGAATCATTGTCCAATGCCACTGGATGTTACTCCTCTGTCCAGGAATACTTCCTCAGCCACTGCCAGAAAAATCAATCTTAAGTCATAATTAAGAGGTTTTGTAAAATATATTTTGGAGACAGCCAGTCCTCTCAGTGAGTAGAATGCAGTGGGTTTAAAAGAAAAATTGGGGGTTTTTTTAATTACACCCAATAATTCTTCACAATCCTCTGTGATCAAGTTCATATGTGATCAGTAGGCTTAGTAGAAGCTGGGTGGGTAGATCTGAGGAAAGATCTCACTGATATTTTTTTTTCCCAGGGTAAACTCAGCTGCTTTTTTTTTTTTTTTTTGTGGTCAAAGTTTCCATTTTCTGTGCAGGAAGTTTTCACTAAAAGAACTTTGGTGCCTGAAATGGCATGTGGCATATCATGGGAGGTGACAGTAGAGTAAATAGGATGCCTGCTAATGAAAGTGAGTTTCCTTCTACACAGTCATTACTTTTGTCATGCTAACTTTCCATATCCTGTAAATATGAATCTCACCTCGAGCAGGAAACACATGTGCACACGTTCTTATTGAAAAAATTGATAGGAGGAAAAGTTAGCTTGCACTGAACTTTTAGTTTGCAGTGTTTAGAAAAGTCACAAAAAAATAAATTTCTCCAAGAGGAGATTTTACGTGGAAAACATGAAACATGAAGTTGTAAAGTAAGAACTGAAAATGAGCAGCAATATTAATTAGATTTTCTTAAATAAACCTGAGCATTCTGATTCCCTTTCCTTCTGGTTGTAACCATTTCTTGTGCATATAACAGAACCTCAAAAAGTGTCTAATAGTGAGAATTCATCTTTGAAGTCTTAAAATATTATGAAACTGTATCTAAATAGTCACGTAGCTGTCAAGGGTATGTTTATGTTAGTGCAGGCTGATAAAACCCAAACTGCAAACAAAGTACTTGCATGTGTACAGTGACGTGTGTTCCTGTATATACAGAAATATTAAAACTACTTTAAAGCACAACAAAAGCCCATCACTTCACAAACAATTGTTCTCAAGGGGACTTTATACCTTGCACAGAAAAACATTGCACAGATTGTATTTTAATAAAGTTTGGGAGTGGAACTTCAGGGAGCCATGGGAGAATCTAATGAAGAAAATCTCTGGTAGCTTTAATTACTACCTGCATGCAGTAAGGAAAAATGTGACTCCATCCCTGATTTCCCATTCACAGCTGGAGCATTAGTACTGTGCTGTGCTATGTGCATCTCAGCAAGTCATAATGGCTATCATGGCCTGGATAAGTTGCTAAGAACAGCAATAAAGGGCTGGGATAATTGACATAGCTATAGCAGTGATATGAGCAATGAAGGAAAGAAAAAAGAAATTTCACAATGTATTTCACAAAATCGTACTATGATTGTAGAAATATTTTTTTTTTTTCTGTAGCAGATGTCACCTCAAGACATATAGGTGATGCTCGTAGTGATAAGTGCAAGTTGTATTTGTGGCTGAAATTAGACATCTTAATCTGGAAAGCAGTTCCCAAAATCCCCACTTTATCTCACAGATGCTGCAATATTTCATCAGTTGTGCTTCCTGTGGCCTTGGTTTGAAAACCTTTCCTTAAAATTACTATAATTTTAGAGCAAGCATCTACAAATCAAGCCCATTCTAGGAACCAGAAGAGACTCTCTGCTTCAGCCTGGTGGTGAGCACAAATTGTCAACACCTTCCTGGTGCCCCTGGAGGGTGGGAGCAGAGCTCTGCCTGCCAGCCCAGCCTCTCCTTGGGATCCAAGCTGCCCTTGGAGGTCCCCTGCAAAGGACACAGCATATGGAGCTTCTTCCATTCATTTTCTGCAGAAGGCACCTTGGGAAGGGCTGGGGGTTTCTGTGTTTCAAACAGACTGTCATGGAGCAGCAGGGTGTGGGGCAGGGGTTGATTTGGGGAGCACTGAGGGTGCCCTTGCTCTGCCAGCACCTCTCCCCAGTGCCAGAGCCCAGGATGGGGGAATAGGATCAGTCATGGCCCCTGCCATGGTTCCACGTGGCTAAGGCCAGCAAAATGCAGTCCTGTTATAATTATTTAACAGTATATTTCTGTTAGAAACATGACTTTTAATGGAATTTAGTGTCTCTCAGGCTCAAGCAAAAAGTTTTCTGAGAAAAGCAAAGCTCCTAAATTCTGTCTTCCCACTGGTTATGTCAGAAAGTAGTAATTATTTTTCCTAACAGTTACTTAAAAATCCAGTGGCTCTTTTTTGTACATGTCTGTTCTAAATATTCATCAGAGGCCAGTGTTTCTGTCAGACCTGCAAATGCCTGCAGGAACATTTCATCACTTTTGCTCAGAGATCCATATGTGGCACTACAGATATTTGAATGTAGTGTGAGGTCTGTCACAAGTCAAGTGTTTGTAGGCAGTTGTAAAGGCACAGATTGGTTCTTGATCAAACCTTGTATGGCTTTTCTTCTTTATAGATACACACTTGCAGTTACTCTTGTTTATAAGCATGCTAAAAGAAAAGGAACAGAGTGTAGGGCTGGTGGCCCAACTGCGACCAGAGAGGTCACTTGAGAGAAGGCCTAACTGTTCAAAGAACTGGCAAATATGGGTCTTGGCAGCTTCTGTGCAACCAGTTCTAAAAAGCCCTTACAAAAGATCTAGTGAAATAGGATCTTCTTAAAAAAAAAAAAAATTAAAAATTACTGCACATACTAAAGTGCTGATTGTAGAAAGTGACACTAGGAACATTAGATGTCTGTGTCATAGTCAATGAGTTCAGCCCTTAAGAGTCATTGCACGTCCTTAAAATGCTGCTACTTTTTTCCTTTTTTTTTTTTTTCCCCTTTGGGATGCCTTGTAACAGAGTCAGACCAGTTATGGTAGCAGGCTTAGGCTGCAGGAGGTATTCATTCCAACTGCGACAATATTTGTAATAGAACATTCCTGGGAGGTCTACTGGCTTATTTCAAGATGATCTTTTTTATAGATACTATCTTTCATTTGAATATATGTTCAAAGCTATTTTCCTTTTGTTCCCTTTTTTTTCTTTTGTGAAAAAAGCTAAGATGCAAAATTTAAGACAGTAAAATAAATTTAATGTTCACAACTTTCCCAGAGACACAATAGGTATAGATAATACAGAATGCATGGAGGTGCAACAAAAAATGCCATCTTACAATATTCACTAATGTGCTTTAAAAGTAGAGCCAAAAATAATTTCTAAGGCACATAGCATCCCTTTTAATAAAGACTCACATCTCCCTGACTACTGCAAACCACAGGTTATTTTTGTTATCTCTTTTTCCTGTCTATGAAGCTTTTTTTTTTCGGATCTGTCAGTTTTCCATTCACGTGAAAGAAATAGCAAGGTGTTAAACATAACTTAACTTGAATCCATTACTGTGGTGTCCAAGTCCTGCAAGTTCCAGGCTTTGGGGATGTAGAACCAGGTCATCCAACTGGGAGCTGCTAAAGTGAGTAGCCTTCTTGTTAAGAAGGCATACAAGCAAAGGTAAACAATACTGCCATAAAGGCTTAGAAAACACAGTTTTCATGTAAATACTAGTAACATTTATGTAACATTTATGTAATATTTAGATTCTAAAGGTTTCTCTCATCCTTTGTCTGACTAACTGATAGATACTTCACAGTTCTCTGGCTAAGGATATTTGTATACCTCCTTCAGTATTAAATCTCCATGCTGCACAAGACCTGGCACAAATCTAAAGTTGTGAAGTTTTTCTAAACTGCATTTGAAGGATATTCAGGTTTAGCTCTCCATGTCTTTTCTTCTTTAAGGATTTCTTGGTCCTCAACTCCATCAGGAAGGTATTTTCAACTTTCCTGTCGTTTTGTGGTTGTTCAGCCCCTTAAGCTTTAGCAGCTTGCATATGCATATGTCATGGCCATATGCAGTAATTTATTGCCTAGCAGTAAACATGTGGCATTTTCTTGACACCAAAGCCAGTTTGACAGTGAAGCTCCCTCACCCTCTTCATCCCTGCTTTCTACACTTTCTTCTGCTCCTGTTTGCTGAACTTTTAGATGCTGCCAGTTATTTTAAACTTCCATAATTTTACTGATCTGTGTACAATCCAGTTTCACTAGGAATTGTATTTGCATAAAGGAAGATTTGATGAATTTGATTTTGTATCAAAAGTGAAGAGGATTATTCTATGCTGAACAAAGCACTTGCTAAAATATTCATCCCAGCAAGGCCTCATTCAACTCTCAGTCTTTGTTTAGAGCACAGAGTAAATTTAGGTCTAGGACTTCTAGTACCAGAACAAAATAATCACACCATAATAATAACTATTCTGGTATAAACCAGCTGTGTAAATTCAAGCCTTTTTAAATGATTAATTTATGTGAGGCATGGGCCTTGCACTGCTAGGTTTTATGCATAGTAAGTCATTGTCTATCTTGTCCCCCTTGTGCTTGCTGTTCTCCTGTGCTCAGAATGGCAGAAAGACATAAAGCCAGCAAATTTTGTGCCATATGTTTGAGACTAATGCTGTGAAAGCATGATTAGCTGCTTCTTTTAAATCAAATAATTTTAAAATGCTCAGTTGAATATTGATGATTATATACCTGTTTTCCCACAGTAAAACTTTTCACTTATTGAGACTTACAAAAAACATGCACATGCAAAATGATGATCATACTTCATACAAATATGCAAGTGGAATTAATCTTTCTGACCTCTGACAACACTGTGGTAACAAGTCACTTTGGAAGGAATGCAGCTCCTCCCTCCAATTCTGTCCTTGAGGGATACCACACGGCATGATTCATCTGACCTGACTCTAGATGTGTACACCTGAATTAGCCATACTGTATAAACAATCAGGAGAAAGGGGCATGTGATTCATCTGACCTATTTTAACCACGTACTTTAGGACACATTTAATTGCAGTCTAAAAATGTGTCGTAGCCTCCTTGACTAGAAAATTATTCTACAAGATCAGATCATATAAAAATGTGTAAAATAGGACAGATGAATGCCATTTGAACTATCTGAAAGCAGAGACCAGACTATGTAAGACATTCCACAAAAGAAAGGGGGAAAAGGAAGGACACTAAAGTTACTTGGTGCCAGGAAAATTATAGATGTTGGGTGCTTGCTGATTTTTGTGCTGTAAAGAGATACTGAAACTCAAAATATCCTCTGTTCACTTGCTCACACAAAAATATCCACTGCTTTTTTGGATGCCTTGCATATTTAGAAGCCATGAAGAGATGTGTCAAATGTAAAGGTGATCCAGGCCATTCTGCAGTGGTGGGTAGGGACCAAGTCAACACTAACACCAATCTAACAATGCTAGAAGTCAAGGCATGGACAATCACATCAGCTCTCTGATGGTCTTCTGGAAATACACCTGGGATGGAATTCAGCTTGAGATGGAGGCATCTGTGCTTCTGTAGGAGTCTGTAAGTGTGCTTGGTGTTTACTATTGTTTGACAAGACTATCCAGTCCAGAGGATGTTATCAATGAAAGAGACTTTATCAAGTGAGGTACAGACACTGAACCCTCCCCAGGTTCCTGTCCAGCTGAGCTAATTTGTATTATTCTGTATAGAGTTATATAGCAAATGGTATTGACTACACCTTGATCTCCAGTGATGCCAGTCAGAATCTTTTTGCTATACACCTACCTTGGCATATTTAATGAATAAATAAAACTCCCATATCTTCAATAGCACCAATTTTATCATGATGGCCAAATTCACACCTTTCAATATGTCACTTGAGCTGTTACTATCTTCTGTTTATTCTGTGCTACAGAATGTTGTTTCTGTGCTATAAAATTCAATCAATTATAATTGATTTATTTGGTCATATTGAAACGTTACCAGTTACCTTAATGCAGGTATAAAAAAAGAAAAAAAGTCCAATTTTCAAGTCCAATAAATACTGGCTTATTAGGCTTATTCCTAATCTTCAAAACATTGGTTCTCCATTTTGAAACATGATTTTGTTTCTTGTACAGTTTTTAATTAATGTTGTGAATGACCAGAAAGATTTAAATCTGTGACATTTTTTATTTAAAAAATATAATTATGTAAATATATTAATATACATGGAATAGGTGTAACATGCTTCATATTTGCATGTGGCAATTTAGAAGTGTACTTCTAACAGAATTATGAAATGGTTTTTTTAATAATTTAACTCAATTTATTTCTAGATTTAGAGTATGCATTTATTACTATTTATGTAAGTGTTTCATGTCATTTAGATCACAAGCACTGGAAAAAAAAATATATTTTACATAAAAGTATAACACAAATGAATATTCCATAATCCAGAGATTTCTGCCAGCACTATCCTCTGAAAAATATCAAGAGGTGAATTTTTCAGGTAAAGGGCATTGCCCACAATTTTGAGCATTACTCAGAACTCTGAATAGAAATACTTTCTAGATAATATATGAATATTTAAAAATAATAAGCTTTATGAAGGCCTTCATGCCATGACAATATTTATTTCCCTACTTACTGTGATAAGAAAGAAATCATTAAATAAAGATTCAGATTTAGCTTAAAATTTCTGCACATCTGAGGCAATTTACTCTCTGTTACTGCAAGTGCATTTTATAGATCTTGTTGCTTAGAGACATGACAAGGCTGGACTATCTGCCGAATAGGAACTCTCTACATATTTCAGGGTCCTGAGCCAATCTTCCAAACACTATGTCTGTTTTTCCCCCCCTCCTGTCTCTCCTCCCTTCCCAGCAAACACAGAAAGATCTGAGCTGAGAAACCCTTGCCAAGATTCACACTTATTATTCGCTTCCTGTCTTTAATAGATTAAAGTATTCCAAATATCTGATGCTACTCTTTTTTTTTTTTTCTTTTTTTCTGCTTTCTTTCTCCGTGAAGGCTACTAAAATAATGCCTGAAAATCTTTTTCCCAATAGTAGAGGTGAAAGGACTTTGATCAATGAAGTCACAGCTTTTCAAGACAGACTGTGCCAGTGCACTTCACCACAGCGGGCAGTGGTGTGGGTGTCAATCTCTTTTCCCAAGTAACAAGCAACAGCACGACAGGAAATGGCCTCAGGTTGCACCAGGGTAGGTTTAGATTGGATATTAGGAAAAATCCTTTCACTGGAAGAGTTGTCAAATGTTGGGATGGGGAAGTGAGTCACCATCCCTGCAGGCATGTAGATGTGGTGCTTAGGGACACGGTTTAGAGCTGGACTTGGCAGTTCTGGGTTGATGGTTGAACTCAATCTTAAGGTCTTTTCCAACCTAAATGATTCTACTATTAAGAAAGGGCTGGGAAATATTTTAGAATTGTTGGCCTGTTCTTTTGAGTTTCTCTAAGCCTTCTGATGTTTACATTCTTGTAATGGAGTTTCTCACGCACTTTCATGTAAATAATGATTTTTGCATTCTTCTCTGTAGGAGGAGAAGTTTGATGGACTGTTAGTTTGACCAGTGTCGTTGGAGAAGTGGCAATGCCATTCTCCAATCCACTGTCACTTTTGGAATTCTATAAATGTTGAGGTCTGAAAAATAAAGTTCTCTTTTCCTGTTCCTGTTCAGATGCTGGAACAACTTGCATGAGTTTTACTAGTTCTTGTTGTGACGGTGACGTAGAATAGCAAATTAATACTTTTTAGAAAGGCTTCTAGCAATGCTTATCAAATTTGATGTTTCACACTTGAGGTAATATTGATGTACACAGACATGCACATTTTGTAGCTAAATATTTTCTTTTCCTGCATGTTTCAAATACAGAGGTAAAAAAAAATTACGGGTAATAGTAAAATAATCCAAAAAAGAAAGAATTTCAGACATTGCTTTAAATTCAGCATAGATTTTCCTTTTATATTTGGCTTTATTTGAAGACACAGCTCTACTTGAGATGAATTGCAACTCAAAACTCAGTCAAATGTCCCAGGCATGTTTTTCTAAGACATGCCTGAAAAATATTGTAAATTGCCATTTTCCCACGAGAGAGAAACTTGCCCTCCCCTGCATTGACATAAAGACAGGCTGTACATTAATTAGGTGACATGCTCCCAAGCAGGACTTGTACACAGAACTTAAGACTGCTAACCAGGCAAAGATTTAATGGCCTGCATTTTCCCAGTGAAGTTTGTGGGAATGAAGGCCTTCTTCCATAGGCCTTTGGGAACGTAGTGTTCCCTGAGAAATGCAAAGAAGGTCTAGGACAAGACCTTCCAGGTAAAATTGATCTTGACATTCATGAAGGAATGTGAGTAATAAAGCTACTTGAGCTTTATGGAGCAACCCACTAATAGAAGAGGCACAACTTTTTAGGTCTGAATAAGCATCAGCTGTCTTAAGTTTCAACCAACAATACCAAACTGAATGTATTGGGTGTGCCCAAGTTCTTTTGATCCACCTTTCTCCCAACTTGAAAAAAATTCCTGTTCTCCGGGATGGAAACACGGCGCTCTGTGTCACTCTGTTGTTCTGGGAAGCTTGGGTACAATTCCTCTTAGGCCTGTCAATAATGTTAATACACACACTCTGCACAAATGTCTAAGTGCCCATACTGCAGAATTCCTTTCTTCTGCAAAATACTTTGTCTGACCAGAGAAACCAGTGTAGATGAATTTTATCTTTCAAAGGAAAGAAAAAGGTTGAGGAATGCTGTGGGGACAAATATTCCCTCAATATTAAGTCTTACAATGCAAGCTTTCATACTAGACAATCTTAATGAGTTCTTTACTTCCAGGCCCTCTCCACCTCTGGATAACATTAAGGCATGTAATTCCTGAATGAGTTCTACTCTATTTCTATGGAATCTGCTATTTATCAAACTTTAAATATTTTTTCATTTATTAATATAATTTTATATTCATAAGCCTATACTAGTATCTTTTGCTGGTTTTGTTTTATCATCTCTGTTAATCTATTAGTAGTTTTAGGACACTTAAAATCGAGCCGATGGCATGAAGCAGTGCCATCTTGTGGCACTTATCACTTGTAAGGTTATTTCCTTATCTTTCTGCTCTATTACTTTATAAAGTTGAAATTTTCAACACTGTTTATTTTTGTTGTGATACAATAAACACCCCTAATTTTAAGGTCTTTAAGATTATTCTTGAAGTGTTGTCTAAGAAAACAATAAAAGAAAATCTCCCTTTTCACGCAGGAACAAATTTTTGTGATCTTTTATTTCACTTCAAAAGAAATTTCATATTATTAAATAGAAAGAAAAAGTTCTTACAGCTTCTAAAAGATAAGCAAGATTTGAAGATAAGCAAACTGTATTATCATGCTGTGAAAATATGTGGTTGAGAAGGCAGCTTGACAGGTTGCCCTGATAAAAATGGTGTTCATGGGATATAATTTATTTGCAATGTGTGAAAAGTGTTCTGGATACCAATATATTGTACATAAACACTAAATATCTGAATTACAAAATGGTTAAAAAAGCCCCTGCATACTATGACATCCATCCACTCTCTAGCTGACTATTTTTATTCCCCAGAACTGTGGAACTAACCAATTTTCCCCCTTTTTTACTCTGTGTTGCTCCCATCGGGAATGTTAGAACCTGGGTAGGAGGAATCCTATTCACCGTTTATGAGTATGATATGCATAAATAAATTAAAGGATTAGGAGAGGAGCCTTCTTTTGACTTCTGTTCTCTGCTTGACCTTGAGTTAGAAAAGGTAGCTTGAGATTTTCAAAAGCATTTAGCCTTGACCCAGTTCTCCTCTAATTAAATCATTCCTAAAACTCCCACTCAGTAAGAGGTCATTTAGGCCATAACTGCGGACTTCAAAATTAGTTCAGTTGCTTATTTATGCTTCAGTTCCTCCCCTCTGCATATTGTAATAATTATCTGCTCTGTAGGAGTTCTACAAACTTCATTAGTGCTGGATAAAAGTGACTGCAGCACTGCAAAGGGGTGTGTGCTTCTACTGCGGTTGCATTTGCTGTGTCTTCCCACATGGTATGTTGTTGTATAGGTAGGAGGAGGGATTCTCCAGCTTACAGGACTTTGTTAAGATATCATCTTTGAAATAGATAACATGGCTTACATGTAATGTCTATTAATTAAATAAAAGCTGCAATTAATGACACATTTTCTCTGGAAATTCAGTTACAGTCCAACAACAGCATTACAATTATATTAGAGCAACACAATACCCAGCAGTGTTTGGTTTATATGCATCTGGTTTGTATGTATTGCAGCAAAGCCTAAGAACATCAAGGACTGTACTAGTAAGACCACAGGCACAGGAAGGGGGATGTGATAGTTGCTGGCTATTCAGTGTAGCAGTCCCAAGACTGCCTTGAAAGTACTACATCCAATTTTGTGCTTCTCAGCACAAAGAAGACACTGATTAATTGAGCTGAGTATGGCAGAGGGCCATCAAGATGACTGGGGGACTGGCACGTGAGAGATGGAGACCTTTGTAGAGAGATGGGTTAGTCCAGCCCACAGAAGAGCAAACACACTGCTTTTTCTCCAACAGTTTAGTGAGTGTTTACAGTGATGATGGAGCCAGATTCCTCTTAGAGATGAACAGCCTCCAGGGCTGGGGGAAATGGGCACAAGCTGCAGACAGTTAAAATCCCAATTAAGAAGTAAGACAAAGCCAATTACTCTAACGAGGATGATAAATAGCTGGAATGGGTTGCCCAGAGGGGCTGTGGGATCTTGATCCTTAGATACAAAGTTTGGCTTGACAAAGCCCTGACCACCTTATGGTTTCAAAGTTGGATTCAGCTTTGCAAAGGGCTCTACTTTGAGTAGGGAGTTGCATACATGACTTCCAAAGATCCACTTCTATATTATGGCACAACTCCCTGATTTTACCTCAGTAAATGTATTTTAATGTTATCAGACACTGCAAGAACATTTTCAGGCAATAAGAACATCAGCTTCCTCAATCTTTCCATAAATCTTAAATATTTTTGTTTCTAATTCAATTGGATCACAGTGGCAATATAGCTGTGCCATCTGGAGTAAATTATTAACAATAGTGCTGTTGAGTTCATATTTTGATGATGGCGTAAAATGATTTCTCACTTTTTTATTTTGACCCCCAGCAATCTATTTCTTTGCTTATAAACCCCTGAATATTATCTTTTGGAATGCTAGAGCAATCACAATGGGATTAAGGAAGGAAAAAAAAAAAAGCAACATTTTATTAATCTTTTTCATTTCAGAAAATAAAGTCTCTAAGGAAATTATGAGGGTGCTTTAACATTCACAGTGATGGTTCTTGATGTACCCTTTCCAGACACATACTATTATCTAGACTCTCATATTCTTCATATAGTCACAATAAAATCCAACCTAGAAGGAATTTATTTATTGTAAACACTGTAGAAGGTATATTTGATTTGGCCTATATATCCTGTGCTACCAAAGGAAAAAGAACAAGTGGAAATTGTCCTGAAGTGGTTTCTGTTTGGCATGTGCTCTTTATGGAGTAAATGGCTTGCATTTTAGGGCACATGGATAGAATCCCTCTCAAATATGATTCAAGACGTTCTATTTTGCTCCTTCCCTCTGCACTATTTGGTTTTGCCTTTGCCCTTAGAAACATCTCCATTTTGTCTCAGCTTTCAGGGATAAATCAGGGGGATTGTGGCAAAAAATAAAAGACAATTCTGGAAGAGAGGTTCCTTCTTTATCCCTCTTCAAGGTATAGCTCTGTCAAGGATACTTTTCTGCTCAAAAGTGTTTTGTTCTCTTCATAACTGTACCAGGTCCATACAGATAATAATTGTATTTTAATGACTCAGCACAGATAACAATGTACAATATTGCTATTTTTTCCCTAAGATTTGCATGAATACCTGCCAAAACCCCTAATGTTTGCAAAATTGATATAAAAAAAAGTTTATTAGCAGCAGCTAATAAAGACCAGTGTGGACACTTTGATGTCACAGCTTGCATACACATAGTTTGAAAGGCTTCTAAAGTAGGTGTCTTGAGGTTTACAAGGTGAGATGAGATTGTGTTTTCCTTATACAAGACTAATGGGCTCTAATGGGGAGGTACTAGAGTCAGTGAAACCAGACATTTTGGAGAAATTCAGTGGGGATTTTCTGAGGAGCAAACACATCAGATTGTGGTCACAAGGCAAGGCAGTAAAGCCTAAAACAAAAGCGGAAGGTTAAACCCCTCTTTTTGCACCTTTTAACACCAAGTAAACATGAGTCTGATAATTAGGATTAGAGCTTGTCTTTGTCCAGACACACTCTGTGCTTGTCTGGAGGTAAGAGCAGATTAGTGCCTGATACAGGAGCACTCAGCTGTGCCACTGACCACTGATTTATTTTAGCACTTCAAACACTGATGCAATCCATGACCCACTGAGTGCCTCTCGTGTGCTTAAAAATAAATTAGAAAACATATGTCAGTTGCCTGTGTTTTATGAGGATCAGGAGGATATTTATATAAAAGGTGGAGTCTGTATGTGGCAGGAGGTCTGCCTCACTCAGCTTGTGTGTGTGAATAACCTGTTCTCAGTCCCGGGAGGGATGTTAGTGCAAGCTGGCAACATCCAGCAGATGGTGCTCAGAACAAACAAAATGAAATATATTAAGAAAAAAGAAGAAGAAGAAGAAGAAGAAGAAGAAGAAGAAGAAGAAGAAGAAGAAGAAGAAGAAGAAGAAGAAGAAGAAGAAGAAGAGGAAGAAGAGGAAGAAGAGGAAGAAGAGGAAGAAGAGGAAGCCAGCAGGAAAAGCTCTTTGTTTATTTTCCCTGTGACAAACAACAGCCTTGATGGGTTTTATGGGAAATTTGTTAATTTTTGAGCTTTTAATGTTTGTTTTGGTTTGTTTTTTAGATGTTTCTTTTTTGTTTGTTTATTTTGTGATTTATCATCCTGCAGCAAATATTCTGATTTCACTGACATTTTTTCATAATTAGTTTTAGGTGGTCGATGGGTCAGAGGAAGCTTTGACTAGTTGTTGACAGGTCTTCTGCAGGCTCCTTAATGGCATCCTCTGGGGTCCAGAATGCTTTGAAATTCCTATAAATTCCCATAGGCTTCATCATAACATGAGTGGAAAGGATTGTCAACTGCTGTGGAAAAGCACGAAATTTTTAAGGAGAATTTCTGCATATCCTTTAGAGGTCTAGTCCTAGTATAGATTGTTCACTATACTATCTCAATATTTGGCAGAAGAATTACATCTGTTAATTGCTTAAAGCCAGTATTAACAAAAATCCTTGGGAATATTCCTTGAGATATTGATTAAAATAAAACTTAAGTCAAATATTGTCTATATTTACAAGTGATGTGTTTTCAGTCATATTAGATATTATAAAGTAAAATCAGGGATATATCAGATGTTTGTTTTGTTTTCATACAAGAAGGCAGAGCCTTGAGGTCTGTTGTCAATGGCATCAGACAATGGCTTGGAAACTGCCTAGCAGGTTTTCAAGAGGCTGGAGCTGTGACATCTCCATGCCTGAGGGACAGTGCAGGGCCACTGGCAGCAGGGCAGAGTGGTGGAGTGCATGCAGAGGACAGAGACTGGCTTTTCACTGTCCCTGATGCCACTGTGGAGGCAGCTGTGCCCTTGCTGGCAAACACAGTGAAAACTCCTGGCTGTTGCCCTGGTGCAGAACTGCCAGGACACTTCCTCAGGGATGGTCATTCCCTTTTTACTGCACTGCTGTCCTGTCCCATGGCAGATCTAACTTCATGTTTAATTCTGACCTTTTAAACACATCACTGTGTTGACATTTGTTCCTCTTTTTCTTTTCCTCCTCCATCAATGCAGAAAATAACTGTTATATTCCCAGGCCTAGGGAAAGATAGGGGCAGATGTCCAAAGTTACTGATAATAAAACTACAGCTCTTGAACCCTCTCCCTTCAGTGGGAGCTCAGATCTCACTACATTTTAATTGCATGAAATCTTTATTTCAGTCTGTATCCTAACTATGTAAATTGCAGAAGCAGAATAAAAAGTGTGGAACAAAAAATGTGATTTCTTTTGCTAAAATCTTTGGAAGCATGAAGCAGCTGTATCCTCCTCTTGAACTGAATTGGGGCAAAGAGTGAGTGCAGGATCTTCATGACAGCTCCTCGTTTTAAATAATGTTGCTAGTGCCTAGGACCCAAGCACTGGATGCAGTAGATATATTGCTGTGTTCCAAAGCAATCATACAATGTCATAAGGTAATTTAACCTGTGTAAACCCCCAGAATCTGTCCACTCTCAGCAAGTGCACTGGTGACATAAAAAAGCTGCTAGAAAAATGTGCCATTGTGAGAGCCCGTAGAAAATTGGGATTGTGACAAATTTTCCATTGACAATATGCTTTTATTTGCTAAGCAGTAGCTTTTCTCAGTTGCAATATATGTATACAAGCACATATGTATTTTTCAAACAAAAAGAAATGTTAAGATTTCCAGGACTGGCATCAGCAATATATATAATTGCACTGAGGTAATTTTCTGTGTCTTTAAGGCCAATGCTAAGAAGAGTTTCACTGGTAGAAATGGATAATATTTTTTCTTTGTTTTGGGGGGGGTGATTGTGAAGGAGTAAGAATAATGAGCAAATTAAACTCATTATTAAAACAACCCCCAGTCCTGATCTATCTCCCTCTGTGACAGACTGCGTGTGACTGTATAGCACAGCACCAAGCCACATGTCCACATCTGATGACCTTATGGCCCAAATAACCCCATTTTTGCAGTTTTACTGCAGGTATGGTGCAACCTGCCTGCTGCCTTGCATGAGTGAGAGTTAGGGATGCTTGCATTTGGAAATTAGTAGATTTAGTGATATTGCCTCCTAGCAGGCAGACTGTCCCCCAAGATTGCCCTAGGATTTGTCTTGGAGACATATTATTGGAGATTTCCAGAAACAGGCAGGGAAAATAACAGTGCTGAGTGTAGGAAAAGGTCTCAGTGCTGAGTGTAGGAAAAGGTCTCAGTGCTGAGAGTAGGAAAAGGTCTCAGTGCTGAGAGTAGGAAAAGGTCTCAGTGCTGAGAGTAGGAAAAGGTCTCAGTGCTGAGAGTAGGAAAAGGTCTCAGTGCTGAGAGTAGGAAAAGGTCTCAGTGCTGAGAGTAGGAAAAGGTCTCAGTGCTGAGAGTAGGAAAAGGTCTCAGTGCTGAGAGTAGGAAAAGGTCTCAGTGCTGAGAGTAGGAAAAGGTCTCAGTGCTGAGAGTAGGAAAAGGTCTCAGTGCTGAGAGTAGGAAAAGGTCTCAGTGCTGAGAGTAGGAAAAGGTCTCAGTGCTGAGAGTAGGAAAAGGTCTCAGTGCTGAGAGTAGGAAAAGGTCTCAGTGCTGAGAGTAGGAAAAGGTCTCAGTGCTGAGAGTAGGAAAAGGTCTCAGTGCTGAGAGTAGGAAAAGGTCTCAGTGCTGAGAGTAGGAAAAGGTCTCAGTGCTGAGAGTAGGAAAAGGTCTCAGTGCTGAGAGTAGGAAAAGGTCTCAGTGCTGAGAGTAGGAAAAGGTCTCAGTGCTGAGAGTAGGAAAAGGTCTCAGTGCTGAGAGTAGGAAAAGGTCTCAGTGCTGAGAGTAGGAAAAGGTCTCAGTGCTGAGAGTAGGAAAAGGTCTCAGTGCTGAGCGTCCCTCCCGGGACATTGCTCGTTCTGCAGTGCAGACATATAAAGACACCATGGAGAAGGAGAAGGAAGAGGAAGACAAGAATGAAGAGGAGGCAGTTGTGGATTTAATATCCCAATAATGAGGTCAATCCACCAGAGCTGAGAAGATGTCCAGATGAGGCAGCCTGCAAGAAGTCAGAAATTGAGAGACAAATTTTCCTTATTCAAATCCTCCAGATTCTATCCATAGGCAATGGAATGATGTGGGGACCCCTGTGTCAGGGGCTCAAAGTGATGAGAGGTACAACAATAGATGAAACAAAATCAGTTCAACAGGCCATATTAATCAAATCAAAAGTATTTACTGAAGAAGATCTTTGGACACTTCTGTATTGCAATGGTCATGCAGAAAGTAGAAGTCTATCAGATAAGAAGTCTTCTATTCCCAGAATAATTCATAGCTTTTAGGAACGATATCAAATATGATTAAAGTAGAATTGAAAAAGACTGCTATGGTAGAACTATGTTACAATTACAAATTACATTATATTATATTATATTATTCATTTAATTATATTTTCAACATCAATCATAGTCTCACTTCACTAGGGAGAGTCTCAGTAGCAATAGACTTATTTTAAGACCAGAAATAAAATGTTATTTTGGGTTAAGGTAGAGAATGATTGTAATCTGTAGTATTTTTTTCCTGAATACCAATGTATTTAGAAATCTTCATTAGGGTATTTTATCACCTATTCAAATTGTTTCAGAAATTAAATCAACCTAAAAGTAAGATTCAACAACAGGAATACTCAAAAGGAATTGTTAAATTAATTTCATGTGCAGACAAGGTCCCAAGAAGCCAGTAAAAAAGTGAAGAGTATCAAAGAGTGTGCTGAAAGGAGGGGAAGAAAATATTAAATAGAAATACAAATGGAATCTGACAGGAGGTTGAGTCTGAGTATTTATAGGTGACAGGGTGTTAATGTATTATGCAAAAGGAAATACAAAGCTGGTTTCTTTCTCCAGATATTACACAAAAAAAACCAGTTTAGTAGGAGCATATTCTATCGACAATGCCATGTTCCTTCTACAGCTAAAATGGAGCAGTCTGAAGAAATGAAGTTTAAATGATCTTTATTATCCTGCATAATTCCTCAGGTGAGTGGGGAAAGGCTGGTAAGTGCATTTCCTGAGAAGATGCCTGAAACAGCATGACCATTATAATGCTTTGTGCCATTCTAGTGTTGACTTTTGCTAGTCCATCTTCAAAAATCGGTGAACCTGTTTGCTAACAAAGGTGAGTCATTCAGAGAGTGTTAAGGGGTTAATGCTTTATGACACATGACTGGAGGTTTAACTTTAGAGCTGCTTAGTGGAAGAGAAGCAGATGTTAATGTCTGAAATTGTGTGGTCAGTTACTAATGGACCAAATAAGGCATCCCATAAGCAAATCTTCTGCAACATAAAACTAGGGTTCGCATGTTGTGATAAACCACTTAAAACTTAAAAGGTCCCAGTGTGAGTCTATCTGATTTATCATGCTCTTTATGTCATATGAAACATGCTGTAGTCTAATACTCAGCTGTTGCTATGGTTCCCACCATGGTTTTAGGTGTGGCACAGAAAGTCATCCCATCCTTTCTTCAATGCTCCCTTTCCCTGGTGGCAGTTTATGGCAAAAACTATGCCAGTGCTGGTATGAGACTTGCTCAAGAAAGGATTGCCACAGCTTTTAATGTGGATTCGTATTCCAGGTAATCTGAAATCAATTTGACCCAGAAGTATACTTTGGAAAAAGTATCATATTTGCCCTCCTAATAACATACAACTATTTTTTTTAAGTTATCCTGTAGAGCTTTTCACTTTCTTTAGCTCTAAGATGAACATCCTTTTAATGGAAAATATGGATGCTGCAGCTTTTCAGCATGTTGTCATCCCATTTGATTAGCTATGTGAAAGCATACTGAATTTCTACATGAAAACTCTCATTTATATAGAAACAGTTTATCCAACTTGTAGATCAGACACTGGTGCTTGCTCTGCTTGAACTTCAATATGAGCCCAAGCATAGTATCCAGTATATGCATTTATTTTGCTTCCAAGGCAAGCAGCAAAGCCTAAGACAACTGCCTGTCAGTAACAGACCTGTTAGCATAGCAGTAAGCTGTGTTCCTGGAAGCTGGAGTTCTCAAGGTTACAGGGAAGAGACAGCTAGCTCTATTCCATGTCAACTGCTATCCAGAAAGATTTCTTAATTTTGCCTGAACACAAGCTCTGCAGGAGATGTGCTAACTCCTGCAGATCCTCTTGTGGGCGTTACTGCTAGGAAAAAAATACAGAAAATTCATTCTACAATGCCATAGCACACTTGGAGTTAGAAGTAAAGAAGGAAAGAAAAACAGCTTGTATTTTTCAGACTGAAAAAATAATATTTTCTTATAAAGTACTTAGCCTTAAACCCAAAATCCTTTCAATGAACATTTCATGTCTCATATATTCACTTTTTTTAATGCTCTAGTCTTGTTTGGTATCATCATTCTCAGAAGCACCTCATTTTCTGGAAAGGAACATTATTACCATCTTCTCTCAAATCTCTAATTCAATTGTATATTTGTTACAGTTTAAGCATTAATGTGTATATAAATTGCAGTTTACTAAAAACACCATGGCATGACAGTTTCTTAGAATCTTACCATAGTCAAAGTATGCTGACCAATATATTAAATAAATATGTAGTTGCTTGCTTCCAAGCACTGCAGCTTTGAGGAATCATGTGATTACAGGAAATATCTGTCTTTTATAAAAGATGTAGGGTCTGAGCCCTCTTGATATTGGAGAAAAGGAAAAAAGAAAATATGATGAGGTGCAACTAAAGGGTGCAAAACCCAGACTAAATGAAATGAGGAATACTAACACTGCACTGTAGGAGCACTACAAACACATACAAACTGTCATATTGAGCTGCTCATTTATGTTGGGGTCATTAGGTTTGTACTTAAGGTTGAATGTTTGAGAATATCCTCTACATGTATAATTCTAGGGCCAAGATAGAAAGACTTAAGTCTTTAAAGTCCTGTTTGTAGCATGAAGCTTGCAGCCAGACTCACATGTCAGAATGTGAAGCCTGGAGCTGTAGAAGGTTAACAGCCTCTATACTCTGAGTCTTTGATGTTTATTAAATAGAGTGAGTTTCATAGAATTAGTCCTCTAAAATTGCTGTCTCCTTTAGCTGGTCTCTTTCTCCAGCTTAGTCTTCTGTTCCTGTGCTTTGATAATTCTGTTCACAGAGCAGCCTCATGAAGCATGCAAGAAATGTGCATATAATAGAGCTATCTTGAGCAGTTGCTTGGTAACTCTATGTGTTAAAATGCTTCTAATATTCAAGAGATACATGGATTACAATAATAAAAATACAGGGATACAGCAGGGAATCACTAACAGCTGTTTGGGATTTAACACCCACATCCAGATGCTTGAAAAAAACATGTTGTACTAATAAGCAGTGGATTATTAGCTGTTTGAGTAATTGCTTTGGATTCAGCATAATGATGAATTTTCAAAAATCTTTTGCCTTTTTTCACACTACCTAAAAGAATGAATATAGGATTTACCTTCAGTTACTGTACTGGATCCTTGCCTGACTCTGGAGCTTCTGTGGAAGCAGCCACAGTCTGCAATGGGGCACCTGACCAACTCTGCAGGGTGGGGGTTAGGACAGGCCCCTGAGAAGACAAACACCTGCTTTTTAATCCATGCTCCAAAGACTATTAAGGTATAGTCCAGATCAGTCAGGAAAGATTAGAAGGATATTGTACACTAGTGGCCAAGATATTATTGTAAATTAAAAAAAGAAAAAGGCCTAAACTGGAGGAAGAAATTAAACTCTGTCTAACTTTCTAACTTTTTAACTACTTATTTGCTGGGACTTCAGTGCCAGCTTCAGTTTTTCATGAAAGATACCGTTTTGTGTGGTTTATTATCGTATTTGCAAAAATATCCAATATAAGTTTCTTCCCCAAAAGTTCATTATCTTCTGTGTTGACATATCTGACAATAGCAACAGCAACACAAAGAGTATTCCAGTCCTCTTTTTAAAGACTTTCCCATAGGTCATTGCTCCTAGTTAATCTCCAAGATTTTTCCTACTAGAAGATTGAGTTTCACAATGGGAGGATAACCTTAATGTCTACTGACACTTTTGGGGAGACTTTGCTTCTAATTTGGGTTAATTTTTTAAAGTTAATATTATGAAATATTATTAAATATGTTTGAATAAATTTTTCCATTTTTTTTGTCAGTTATGATGAACACATATTTAGTGGCAAGCATAGCCACAGAAGCCAATGAAATCCCTGAACTCTCTCTGCTAAAAGGAGAGAAAGGGTAGGTACCTCCTCCTAATGCACTTCATCATTGTGAGCCACATGGTCCAAACAAAGAGGATGAGTTATATTCTGAAAATGTGCATATGTGTGGTCTCAGTTCAGACCCCTAAACACGTGGTTTGGGATGTCCCACTCTGCCCAAACACCTGCATGGTGCTGACAGTTGCAACACTCGTCTTGGCACGTCAGGCACCATTCTGTAGCAGCAGCTGGAGGATCTCTAGGCTAACTCAAATGGACAGGAATGCTAATGGTCAGACAGCTGAATTGTCTGTTGTCTCTCTGTTTTGGATAGAGAGCAAATGTTTTGGACTTGTTCTCATAACAGAGGGTCCAGTAGGGAGGGCTTCTCCGAGAAGCTGCCCGAAGCTTCCTCACATCCAACAGAGCCAAGGTCAGCTGGCTCCAGTTCGGCCCTTGGCCTGCTGGCCAAGGCCAGGCCAACCAGCAGTGGTGGTAACAGCTCTGTGATAACATATTTAAGAAGGAAAAATAAACTTATTGGGCAGAAGCAATTGTGGACATAGAAGAGTAGAGTGGGGTGAAAACACTGAGAGCAACAAGCCTGAAGATCCCAAGGTTGGTGCAAAAGGGTGGGCAGGAGGTGCTTCAGGCAGAGATTGTCCTGCAGCTCCTGGTGCAGCCCCTGGTGAAGCAGCTGTGCTGCTGCAGCCCAAGGAGATCCATGGGGGAGCAGAGATCCACCTGCAGCCCGTGGTGGACACCCACAACAGAGCAGTGGGTGCCTGAAGGAGGCTGTGACCCTGTGGGAAGCCCACCCTGGAGCAGGCTCCTGGCAGGACCTGTGGCCTATGGAGAGAGGGGCCCATACTGGAGGAGGTTTGCTGGCAGCACTTGTGACCCCATGGGGGACCTACAGTGGAGCAGCCTGTTCCTGAGGGAATGCATCCCTTGGGAGGGATCCACTCTAGGGGCCGCTCGCAAGGAGCTGCAGCCCATGGGAAGGTCTCAAATTGCAGAAGTCCTTGGAAGCCTGTCTGCTGTGGGAGGAGAGGAAGCACTGGAGCAGAGGAAGGACTCCTCTCCCTGAGAGGGAAGCAACAGGAGAAACAATACATGATGATGAACTGACCATAGTTCCCCTTCCACACCTCCCTGAGCCACAGGGAGGAGAGGAATAAAGAACTGTGAATAAAGTTAAGCTAGAGAGGGAGGGAGAGGTAAGGGAAAGGTATCTTAAAATTTGTTTTACTTCTTATTATCCTGCTCTGCTTTTGACTGGTAATAAGTTTAACTAATTTCCCAGGCTCAGTCTGTTCTGCCCATGACAGTCACTGGGGAGTGATCTCTCCCTGCCCTTATCTCAACCATAAGCCCTTTGTTGCATTTTCTCTCCCCTGCCCAGGTGAAGAGGGCAGTGATTGAGTGACTTTGGTGGGCATCCAAAACACCACAGCAAGAGATAGAAGTCAGGAAAAATAAATCAAATTAAATGCATAGAGAATCAAGTGAAATTGGTGTGATGGATGGCAATGTTGTGTAGATGTGATAAAAGTTTTGTACTATAGAAAAAAACTCTCCCTTCTTTCCCATGTACTTTTTCCAGAATTAATTATTTGGTTACTTTAAGGTCCTTACTTATCTTTTATTACAAAAGATGTTGTGATAGCACTGGAACCAGTGAATATTGTGAAGAAAAATAATTTCAGTTTTCTTAATTTTTTTTCACAGAAATGTAATGTCAGTAACATCAGAACTATAGAATGCTTTCACTTGTCCCCTTTTCTGACACTCAGTAATTATCCTTTCCCATTTCACTATTATTCTCTGTTGATAAATAGTACAATAGCAATGCCATCAGCATTAGGCCTTCCATAATGCTGAATAGGGTGTAACATAGTAGACAACTATGTATGTAGTTGAAATGTAGTTGAAACATTGTAGTTTCAACAACTATGTATGAAATAGAGGCCAAGATGATATGGCTGAATGGTACAGGAGACAGAAATACAAGCAATACCTACCTGTCACATGTAGTCACCCTTTTATAGGAGAGGTTCTATGCAAATACAGAATACTACAGCAAAAAATCATCTTAGCTGTCTGAACTCTCATAGCAATTACAATTTATTTACTCAAGCAAATAAGAAAATTAAGATTTAGTGAGCATTTACAGAGGCACAAAATCTAACATTTTATAATATTCTTCTGCATGTTAACTGTTAAAATATTCTACTGTTCCATTTTAATGCTTCTTGCAATGGAGTCCAATAATGCTATGTATACTAGAAGTTATGGACCAGATAATGAGACTATATAGAGAAAAACCCAACTTTGTTCTAAGAGTACTGAATTTTTATCTGGAGCTGCTAGAGCTCAAAGCTATTTAATGAAAGTATTTTCCTTTTATGGATCAAGTGATGAGAAATGCATCCTTGCACAACTCATTTTATGAAAGAGATTGCTTACATTATAATATATAGACTTGACTGTCACAGATACAGCTTTTATTTGCTGGGCAAAGCTAATTCCCATGTAATTGTCATTAGATCAATCATAATATACTAACAATAATTAGATATTTTAAAAAATTGTTCTCAAATAAAAACCCCTATCTTTGATAACTTTATCAGCCAGATAGAATCAAAGAATTCATATTATTGTAGCAACTACCATAGGTGGTTCTACCTTAATGAAATACTTTGAATGTAGAATGACAAAACTGTAGAATAGATTTGCTTTAAAGGGACTATGAAGACCATCTAGTTACATCCCCTGCCATAGGCAGGGACACCTTCCACTAGGTCAGGTTGCTCAAAGCCCCATCCAGCTGGCCTAGAACACTGACAGGAATGGGGAATTTAAAACTCCTCTGGGCAACCTGTGCCAATGTCTGATCAACCCCATAATGAAGAATTTCTTCCTTATATCTGCTGTAACCCTGCCCTCTCTCTGTTTGAAGCCATTTACCCTTATCCTATCACCACATGTCCTTTTGAAAAGTCCCTCTCCAGCTCATTAGAATCCCCTCCAGGTACTGAAAGGTGCCATAAGGTCTTCCAGAAGCCTGTTATTCTCCAGTCTGAACAACCCCAACTCTCTCAGTCTGTCTTCATAGGAGATGTGCTCAAGCCTTCTGAGCATCTTTGTTACCTCATCTGGACTTGCTCCAACAGATCCATGTCTTTGTTATGCTGAGAACTCCAGAGCAGGACACAGTACTCCAGGTGAGGGCTGATGAGAGCCTTGACCCACTGGTCACAGAGCTCATCACAGACTTGTTGAGTCTGGAAGAGATATTCAAGATAATGTAGTCCCACTGTCAACCCAGCACCAACATAATCAACCCTAAACCATATTCCCAAGAGTCACATCCAGACACCTCTTGAACACTTCCAGAGATGGTGACTCCCCCATCTTCCTGGGCAGCTTATTCCAGTGCCTAACCCCTCTCTTAGTGATTTTTTTCTCCCCATTATCTAATGTGAGCCACATAATCTTTTGATACAGCCCAGGAAGTGGTTGGCTTTCTAGGATGTGAGTGCATATGTCCAGGTTTTCATCCACAAACATTCCCAAGTCCTTTTTCCCAGGGCTGCTCTCCACCCAGGCTGTACCTGTGCTCGGGATTGCCCTGGGCCAGGTGCAGGATCTTTCACTTGGCCTTGTTGATTCAACTTCATGAAGTCTGCCCAGCTGGTTGATCACATCACACAGCCTGGTATCAGTGTCATCAGCAAACTGGCTGAGGTTGCACTCAATATATTTACAAAAGTATTTTCATTACATGATTAGAGAAAATGCAAGGGCTATTTATTGGTTGTATGTTCAATTTTATTTGTGAATAGTTGACAAATATTCTGCTTGTGGCTGTTTTTTATTGTCATATTTGCCAAGTTTTGAGTTGTTTGAATCTACTTTTTCATCAGTATGCCATGTACAGTCATCAGATAATTATGGTTTGGTCATCTGGATAAAGATATTTGTAATGACACAGAGAAGGGAGATTTAATTAACAGTCCATAAATCATATCATTTGCCAATGTGATATAGTTACACTGGAAGGCTTTGAACTAATCTTAATTTCTATACACACCAAGTCAAGTTTCCTTCTCTTTCCCCAGTCACCAATTGTTTTGGTACTATGACAGATAATAATAAATCGTGTACTTATAGTAAAAGGCTCTGAACAATTCCATTGCTGTTTTCACCTTCACAATTTCACACCTTGATTTTCAACTTAAATTGTTAATAAATTTCACAAAAAGGTTTCCTAGCAAATTTTTAGTTGGATGACTCCTGCCTGCAACAAATTTGCATACATGGCAACATGGGAAACTCTTCTGTCTGGTGCAGGTTTGTTTATTTGGTACACTTCAGATGGCTGCAGACAGAGAAAGAGGAAAGCCAGAAAATATAATCCCAAAGAATGGAAAATTCAGTATTATCTTTAAAAGTCATGTAGAATGTAATTTTTACTTCTGCAGTAGAAGCCAAAGAGTTCATTTGGCATTAACTGATTATTTCTAATCACCTTCTCTCTTTCACTAAAAAGCCATGTTGATATTTTCTCCAGTACTTAGCCTGGCTAGGGTCTAACTAAGCTTAGGAAATCTTGAACATTATTTTAAACAGAGCAGAGAATTCTGTAGCAAACCTACAGTATTAACTTTGGTCTTTCTAGTCCTGATTATGTGCATTAATCATAACATTATCACTATTCTTATCGGCAATTTCTCAGAATTAGGTCTGTCTGAAAGGTGTCAAAACTGTTAATTAAAACCAGAGATAATCATAACAATCTGGGATCTTTGACAGAACTGCCACCCCCTCCCATCCCAACCCTTTTCAGAGGGAACTGCTGGGAAATGTACTATAGTTCTGCAAGAAACATTTCATCTACAGAGGAAAGAGAAATCATAAATCTTCCTTCATATTTGTCAAGGAGCATAATTGCTTTTTTCTTTTTATTTCTTCTACTATGGTCTGTATATCCATGATATTTGACATTGAAGCTGTAAGTCATTTATCAAAGACAGAAAGAAATTACAGGAAAGGAAATAGGACAACATTCTAGCTTTAGAGTTCTAATGGATGGATGCTTTCAGTAGTTTGTGTGAAATTTACTGAATAATAAGGGAAATAATTCATGTTTCCTTGGTTACAAATTTCTCTACTTAAGGCATTAGAATTTGAAGGTCAAGTGCAGACTAAAAGAATACAGGTTAATATAGTCCAGACTGAATTTCTGGATCTCCTTCCAGAACAGGATAAAAATCTATTTATGTATTGAATCCCAGTCAGATTCTTCATAAATAAGAGGTCTAATATTTGAGATGGAAAATATGATCATCCCCCTGTCTCAGGCAGCAGGATCATTTTTCTATAACCAAGGAAGTAGCCAAACTGGCAAAACAACTTGTAAATCTTTAAGAAGTCCCACTCATAGTGTCCAGAACAAGTATATCACGAGCACCAGCAATAGTGAAGCAAATCAGAAAACAACAACAAATCAAAACTACAACAATCTGATCTTCAGCAAGGTTTTCTTTAGCCACTACTAAAGATAAGGACACTCAAGTGTGTTGGGGTATTGGGATAACCAAAAGTGTCTGAAAAATAGCTCTAGGGAGGAAACTCCTCCAGCCATGCTCCAGGATTGGGGATCATCTCTCCATCTGGAGGGCTCATGGAGCAGGGAAGAGCCCGTGAAAGCCTCCCAGCAGGAACCTGTGCTCAGTACCATGGCTCCCAGCAGGACAAAGAGGTTGTGTACCCATGCTGTGTATCCATGTTAACCCAACTGGCTTCTCCTCCCCACTGCACCATCTCCACCACAGCCCAGGGAAGTAATCTCATTAACAAAACTGCAAATATCTGTGATTTAAGTGCTATAGTATCCAAATATATTTACTGTCCACACAGATATTTGTGTTCATGTTTGACATATGCAGGGTCTGATGTACTTAGGAAAAGGGGAGCCAGTGGGAGCAAATCTAATACAACTGCAAGTTCTAGGAGCTTAGAGACAGGAAATGAATGGTTATTCACCACTTTGATCCTTTTTGGAGATGAATGCTATTGAAAAACTCTCAGATCTGTGTGAGGAATCTGCAAGTGAAATGTGCTGACACTGTGACTGCTTGCACTTTGAGAGAAAGAAAAGACAATTTAGAGACATCTTTTCATGTGGCTGCTTGCATTAGCATGATCTGTTCAATACAAATTCAACATTTTCCACTCTTTTGCATAGAAATGATTTTAATTATTTTTTATTTAAATGCAAAAATCTTAATGAAAAGTTTTTCAGATTCTACTTGACTTAGAAAAAGTATATAATTAAGCAGGGACAAAATGCCAAAGGAAACAGAAATTATCAGTGTGATGGAAAGCAATCTGCCTTTTACTTATCTAGCTGACCCTTATGTGTTGGCTGAGCACTATCTCTGAGCCTCCAGTATCTTATTGGCATTTGTAACCTTGCACAGAGAGCAGTAATTTGCAGTAAATCTCCTCACACAGGGTTATATTCAGAGTGAATTCTTATCTGAATGGTGCAGTGAATACTGATGATAAAGTACCAAGCTTTCATGCCTGCCAATAAGAAACCAACAATTTCACAACTTCCCTCCAAAAGATAAAGGCAAAATCAACAGGTGGGAGGCAAAAAAGAAAAAACAAAGTGGAGCTCAAAGATTAGTACCTAGGAAGAACCAATGAAAACCAAGCAAGCAAGCAAAACAAAGCACAAGATATAAATAGATAATGACTCAAAACACAACAATGTCCTTTTGCTCTTGATTCCCTTTTTTTCTTACCTATTTCACGTGACAAATCAATCCTCTGGCAGCACACATATCCATACTACCATTCTTCTTTTTTGGCTTCAAACATAAACAGAAGGCCAAGGGTCTTTTGCTGATCCCACTAGCAGGTAGCTCAAATATTCCTCATTTCCTTCAGGCTGCAGTGAGGGAATGTGACCTGAAAGCAGAAGCTGATCTAGTGATATTCAGTTTAATCTTATACAAAACCTGATTGCTGTTAATGAAATATTTGCAAGTCTTCTCACAGAAGTATAAATTTCACCTAGTGAATATTATTCTTGTCCAAAAACATTTACAGGAGTAGCTTTTCCCTCTCTTCTCATTTGCAACATCTATGCAAATGAAATAGATCAGGCACATTTGTGATCATGATGCAGTCCATGTCCTTACAGTGGGTCTTCCTTATTTCTACAAAACAGAGGGTTCAAACCCAAACTTTCTATTGCTCATGGTCCTGGCAGGTGCTGACCTTGCAGCACATCCAGGCACTGAGGAAGCATTAGTGAGCTGGAATGAGACCCATGCCATGGATTCTACAGGTTTAAGAGCTGGAATAATCACATGACAGAGTGACAGAGCTCAGGCCATTCCCTGCTCAGTTTACCAGCACAGAAGCAACAAGGCCAACTATGTTGTTTGTCAGAAAAAGAAACCCTAGAATTATCTGTGTTGCCCATTCTCTGTAGAAGAATAGAAATAGAAACATTTATGCAAAACTCCCTAGTTTTCATTAGAAAATTATTTGGCAAGTTTTTATTAACCCTTTTAAGACCTCTGTTAAAGTGTTTCCCCCATGGTTCCACTATATCTGCTCCAGAGGGAAGGAGGGGTCATCCATCATCCAGCAAATGGGAGTGAAACTTAAACTGTTGAACACTTCTAACTGAAAGTGCCATTCCTGCTCCATTTCATATTCCTTCTGGTTTGGGAAGAAGGAATGACCATTCTAGGATATTATAGTGTACAAATCCTATTTGTGTGTGTGTATGTAGGATATGCATGACATTTCCAATGAATTCAAAATTGCTGACACCAACTTGTGTAATATGTTGACATAGTCTTGAACTCATTTTACAAACCATGAAGTCTGGTACTGATTCCTTCAATAACCTGACTTTAACAGTCTAAGCTGTGACTTCACTTCAAGCTGTCACATGTTTTTGAAGGAAGTCTGGTGTAATGGAAATCCCTTCCTGCAGATGAACATTCCTGATGTCTTTATTCTGCAAACATCTAAAAATGCAGTGTGTAATCTTGGCTTCTCTAAACAACAAGAATTTTACCCTTCAGCTTCATACAGCCAAAAATCCACCTGTTACATTGTAAGTGTTGAAGTGAGCTGCTACTGTGCCATGGACAAGTTTTATAGTAAACAAAATTCTGATTGGTCTTGATAGAATTGTAGACAAATTTAATGGACCTATATTTAGGATTGCAGAGTTTATCTATTCCCCTCCACTCAGGGTATGGCAAAACTCAGCTGATCTGAGTTGCAAATATTTCCTAACTCTCTCTCTATTTAACTTGTAAATAAATTATCAAAAATTTTGAAAGTAGCTCTATTTATTGGAGCAGAGACAAGAAAGAATCTTTATTCAGTGTACTAAATCCACTATTACTTTCATCCTGTCAAAATTATTGAATTGAATTTACTAAGAAATACAAGACGAAGAAACTCTTCTGCAGGAAAGAACCTAATTGAGTAGGAAATGCTTGGGAATTTAGGTGTTTGAGCTTTATTTATAGCTGCTAGTATTCTGAACGATAGCATCTCCTCCTCCAGATTATCACACCCGTTATGACTGAAGTGCACTTGCAAAACCATTTAGAAATGATTCTATAGGAAAATCACTGACTCTTTCTAGAGAATGTTGCTGACAGTAAGTGGCCTTCCCTATCATCTGAGATTTGATCTACTTTTTGAAACATTTATTCTGCTTGAAAAGATCCTTAAGAAATGGTATTGAACAATTGTGTAAAATTTTTTAGTTCATAATTAAGGGGTCACACACAGAATCAAACACAAAATCACTAGGTTGGAAGAAACTTTCAAGATCATCAAGTCCAACCCATTCCCTAACACCTCAACTAAACCATGGCACTGAGTGCCACATTCAATCTTTTTTTAAACACATCCAGGGATGGTGACTCCATCACCTCCTCAGGCAGACCATTCCAGAACTTTATCACTCTTTCTGTAAAAAACTTTTTCCTAATATCCAACCTAATATTTAACCCTTTAAGCACAGCTTAAAACTGTGTCCTCTTGTTCTGTCAGTTGCTGCCTGGAGAAAGAGACAAACCCCACCTGACTGCAACTACCCTTCAGGAAGTTGTAGAGAGTGATAAGGTCACCTCTGAGTCTCATTTTCTCCAGGCTAAACAGCCCCAGCTCCCTCAGTCGTTCCTCACAGGGCTTGTATTCCAGCGTGTTGCTCTCCTCTGGATGCACTCGAGGATCTCAACGTCCTTCCCAAAGTGAGGAGCCCAGAACTGAACACAGCACTCAAGGGGTGGCCTCACCAGTGCCAAGTACAGTGGGAGAATGACCTCCCTGCTCCTGCTGGCCACACCATTCCTGATACAGGCCAGGATGCCAATAGCCTTCTTGGCCACCAGGCCACACTGCTGGCTCATGTTCAGCTGGCTGTCACCAGCACCCCCAGCTCCCTTTCTGCCTGGGCACTGTCCAGCCACACCATCCCCAGCCTATAACTCTGCAGGGGGTTATTGGGCCAAAATGCAGGACTGGGCACTTGGACTTACTAAACTTGATCCTATTAGATTCTGCCCATCCATCCAATCATTCCCGGTCTCTCTGCAGAGCCATCCTACCCTCCAACAGATGGACACACTCCCAGCTTGGTGTTGTCTGCTAACATACTAATGAAGGACTCAATCCCCTCATCCATGTCATCAATAAAAATATTCAACAGAGCTGGCCCCAGCACAGAGCCCTGAGGGACACCACTGGTGACTGGCCCCGGCTGGATGCAGCACCATTCACCACTCTCTGGGCCCGGCCATCCAGCCAGTTCCTACCCCAGCACAGAGTGCTCCTGTCCAAGCTGTGGGCTGCCAGCTTTTCCAGGAGTGTGCTGGGGGAGACAGTGTCAAAGGCCTTGCTGAAATACGCACAGACAACATCCACATTCCTGCATCAGGCAGGGGTCACCTGGTCGTAAAAGGAGACCAGGTTGGTCAAACACATCCTACCCCTCCTAAACCCATCCTGGCTGGGTCTGACACCCTGGCCATCCTGTAAGTGCTGTGTGATGACACTCAATATAAACTGTTCCATCACCTTACTGGGTACTGAGGTCAGGCTGACTGACCTATAATTGCCAGGATCCTCCTTCCCATCCTTTTTGTGAATGGGTGTCACATTGGCCAGCTTCCAGTCTTCTGGAACCTTACCAGTGAGCCAGGACTGTTGGTAAATGATGGAGAGCAGCTTTGCAAGCTCATCTGCAGCTCCCTCATCACCCTGAGATGGATCCCATCTGGTCGTTCAGATTTGAAAGACCTTCAGCACCCATTCACCCATTCTGTCCCATCATTTTTCTTTTTCTCGCCAACCCACATCAAGAATATTCCTGTCACTGAGATGTTGTAGGATAAATTATTGTTGAAAGATATTTCAATTATATCTCTTTTTGTTGCACAGAGGAGGATACTCAAATTAACATCTGGCAGTGAGAATTACTTGGAAGAATACCATATGCCTCAAATACAGACTGAGAAAGATGAAGATGGAGAATATTTTGAGGAACTTGAATAAAAGAATGTCCATCTCTCACTGAAGAGATATTTTTCAACGAGAACACCCACTATAAATCTATGCAAAGGAGAACAGAAGTGAATTCTCTCACCTTTTACTTGCCAGAAGAGTCTAGATACCTTTTCCCCCACAGATAAAAACTTTCTTGTGTTTAATTTTGTCTATGCTATTCTAAATTTTAACAAGTAAAACTTTTTGCCAAGCCAAATGATGAATGCTGCCATTTCATTCCAGTAAGTTTAGGATTCAGTTATTGTTTTTGAAGTGGGAAAACATGGTGAAAGCATACTGGAAGTCTTATTCTGTGCCCTAAAATAACTGCACCTTCATTTCCAGATGAAGTCCAAACTACAGACTATTAAAAATATATTGTAAACCTTACATTATTATTGAGCAGAAATGCTTTGGCTGCTTCACCTGTGCAGAGAAAAACCACCTGTGAGTCAGAAGAAGGGAGTCTCAGCAGAAGCCTGCACTGAACATATAACTGAGTGGCAATAAACATCTAAAAAGGATGTTTCATTCCTCATAAGCAGATGTTCTGCAGGGCTAGGCACACCTGCAAATTTAATGTGTTTCTTCTTTTTATAAAAGCATTGTCCTTTATAAATATAAATAAAATGCTACAAATACATTCTTAATTTCAGGACTAGATTGACTCTTTAATTGATTTCTCCATGTAGAAATTATTTGCCTTTCCATAACAACATGCATCACGTACTTATAAGGTCTTGTAGTTCAGGGAAAAAAAAAAGAATTTCACAAAGGTTTAGAAACTAAATATCTCCAAGGTAATGTGCTGGTAAATCCCAGAATAGCAAAATATTTAGTTATTGACAGCAATTCTTGTCCCTGAAATGTCAGTATTTTAGGCTTATTCACTGTAGGAACCAGAAGAAATTGGCAAGTAGTTATTGTTCTTTGTTCCGTTTCCATAGCACCAACAGTAATAAGTTGGGGTGGTTTTATAAATTTTTTTATTTCATCTTTACAGAACTCCTTTTTCCCTTTACAATACTGGAATTTTCTGGAAATTATAATGTATCTATCCCCAAACATACAGTTGCTCTACTTCTGCCTAGGAGGAGCTCTGTTACAACAAATATTGTTTTAGTATTTATAGATATAGAGAGTTTGTTACTGTGTTGTAATGATCTTACGTAGTGACATGGTAAAGTTTACTGCTTATGTATCTACCACAATGCAAACCTACTCCCAGGTGCTAATTAATGTTCCAGTTTCCTTTTCCTCCTGTGGCAAGGAAGGAGCATTGTTGTCTCATATTGTATCACAGGAAGAAATTGAATGAGATTGTGCAGCTTTACAGCCATCTCCAAAATGCTACCTGATAAAACTCAAAAAGTGACAGCAGTGACCTCAGCCTGGCTCTTGCAGAGCATGGCTAATGCTGCTCAGCAGTGATCCTGTTCCACATGGAGGTCCAAGGTGAGCCACATCCTATGCCCAGACTTTTATGGAAAAGAATTTGGGCCACAGTGTCCTGTGTGGCAGTCAGATCCATCAGCACTGGGTAGAGTACAACAGAGGATTAGTATTTGCAACAGCTACTGACATTAGCGACACACTCAGGGATAACCTGCAAGTTAATATGCAAATAAATTAATCAAAGCTGAGAAGGGAATAGGATGGGCTTCTGGATATAAATATTCTTTCATTTCCAAGTAAAACAAGAGATTTTGTGCTCCTCTCCAAAACCAGCAGACTCAAATCTATTAATTTTTCTCATATTGACTAGCACCCAATTATGTTAAAGAAATAAGAAAAAAACTATGTCTGGACCAAAGGCAAGAACATCACTGCATAGTTGTTGGAGCACAGTCTGTAATTAGAAAAAGAAAAGATTTTGTATGATTTCATATCTCTGGTATATATTTCAAAAGTTAAACCATATTATGAACTGTAGTATAACTTACTGAACCCCAGCATGTGCTTTCCTCAAAGTAGCCCTGCAGCTTTGAAGTGATTCAAACCACAAGCTTAATATGAGCAGCTTAGGGAGTGGTATCAGGAGAGCTGTTCCAGTGAAAACCAAGCGGCTCATATCTTCCCTTCCTCTGTGGAATCCAAAACACATCCTGCTTCAGTGAGTAATTTCCCTGCAGCTAATGGCTTTATTGACAGATGCAACTCCACCAATTTTTCTGGTTTATTGAAATGGCTCATATGAGCCAAATGTATTCTATACACTTAAATTGAAAATGTCCTAGTTGTATTTGTGTAATAGCTTATACAAACGCTCACACACTCAGTAGTGATCGTTTAAAAGGGGAACAGGAGAAGGCATTTGGCATCACTACCTTCAAAGGATTATGCTCTGAATGAAATCTGGGTAAGAGCTGATTGCTTGTAGAAAGAAGGGAAAACAAAGCTCAGGTCAAATCTCAATTACTATTATAAAATACTGGTAGCAGGTAACTTCAGATGTGTCCTGTTCATTTGCATGGGAACTCTCATACAGTAAGTCACCACTGTGAGTACGAGTTCAACAGACTGCTCTCTAATGTCACAGCACTGTTGCAGCTGTGCCCTGGGGAAAACAACCAATGCTCTCCCATTCTTTTGAAAGTCAGACCCATGCAACATTTAACTCAGAGGTCTTCTTAACTTGATATTATTTCTTGAAATTAACTTTTTTGTTTTTGTTGTGACATCTTTTTCTATGTGCTATAAGCAATTTATTACCATGGGTTGTAGTGTCAACACAAAAAAAAAAACGACAATAAAAACCATCTTCTAACTGACAGAGTTCAGTCCACATGGAAGTAATTGAATTCAGACAATGACTGGTCAGATTTCCCCAGCTACCTCCTGCCTTGTGTAATCATCAATCTAAAGAGAAAATCCTGGTTTAGAACTTCTGACATTCCAGCTCAGGGATGGGAATTGAGAATTCATTTGCAATTCCTGATTGTGAAGCCAGGCTTTTGCAGAGTGCTGCAGATGTGGAAGAAATATGACTGGTTTAAAGGCTTTTGTGAATATCTTGCAGGTAAAAAGGAGAAAAGTCATGTGTAAGCTATTCAATGAGAAGTTCTATTTTCAAGGCAAGAGGTGTGTATAATTAAAAAACAAATAGCCAGTGACCAGTCAGCTGTTCTTAGATCAAATTCTAATATATAAAAACAGGAAAAAAGCACAAGTTGGCACAGAAACCAAATTAATCCAAAATTTCCTGACAGACTGTGTTTCCCAATGTCTACAGTTTTGGTTTTGCATCTTTTTTCCTCTTTGATTAGCTCACAGTATTTAATTTATTTATATTTAATAAACACCTAGGAAAAAATTGTGGAGAAATGAGATTATTTCCATGTATAAACTAATGATAATTTCAAGAAAGGATAACAAATATGCAGCTCCCCAAAATTAAAAACCACATGATTCTGCAGATATTTTTAAAATAAAATAAAATAAAATTAACAATAAACTCATCACATGCAGTCAATAGAAAGGCAAGGACAAAGAAGAGATGTGCCTTGCAGGTAAGACCAAGTGCATGGGAACAGAATTCACCCCTCTGGCAACTCAACCCAGTCTCCACTTTAAACCTGCTTCTTGCTTTGTCCTTGTACACCTGGCTTGGGGTTTGCTGCTGTGCCCACTTTGGCCTGCAGCAAAAGAATAGCCCACATTTTGTCCTCCTGTGCTAAACCAGCCTTCCAGGGCTGTGCCTAAACCTCTGTGGTCTTGCTGGTCTGCTCCATTGCTTATTTCATGCTCAGATCTGGACAAAGTGGCAGAAAAGGTAATTTCCTTGTTATAACAGGGCCCTACTCCCATTCGTGTTTGCCAGAAATGTTTCTCCCACTGGAGAAGATAAGATTAAATTTGCCCATTTCTTTCAGCAATTTAATCACAAATTAAAACCTTTTTCATGCAGCAAAACAAAGAAATAAAACCCAAACCCCTTCACATCACAGGTACTTTGGAGTTCGGACATCTGGCTGACAATATTTCCATGGCCTCATTTAGTCTTTAGCAATGAATTTCATTATCAAGCATTACTAAAGTGCTGCCCTTACACAAATCAACAAGAAGTAGGAGGTACACCCAAAAGACTGAAGAACTCATCTAGAGAAGGAAGTGCTGGTGTGAGACAGGACTAACAGAAGCTGTGAAACAGAAAACGTAAAAGGAAGGAGAAAAAAACCCAAACCCATCCTACAAAAGAAAATAAAACAAGGCAATATTCCTCTCTATAAATCTGACAGCAGATACACTCACTCTTCCTAGGAACCCTTCTGGTAAGGAATGTAAAGACATTTAATAATATTAATCTCTGTACAACAAAAGAACTTGTCTAACAGCTCTGTCAGTTACACAAGTTCAGGGACTGTCCATCACAACCTTTTCTGAACACCCTATTGGCCTCCTCTGACTTTAGCACAATTTTAACTGTACATTTGTGCTCCCCAGTCCACAAGCCACCCTGACTTACACCAGTTTCTGGATTTATTTCTCATCCAGTCACCCAAAGTAACCAAGAATGCAAAATTTACGTGCAGCTCTGGTAACTGGAATCCACTTTGAAGATTCTTACACATCCAAATAGACACATTAAAAGCAGCAATTGAGCCACTCACATAAACAAAGATTACACATGACTTTAGGAGATGCAGCCAAAAATCCTGAGAGGCTGCAGGCATGTCACTTTTTCTTTCTAACTTCTACTTTTTAAGTGAAAAAAACCACAGTGATAAAGGCAAGTGGGAAAATTAAGGCATTAGGAGTGTTGTAAGACAGTGAAAGATAGAAGAATCTTGTCTTACAGAATAAATATCCCTAAATTAAGTGTTGTTTTCCCTTCTAATTACATCCTAAATTCTCTTTTAATCACATTGGAAATGATCCAGTCCATTTATTACTTTGGGCAAATCTTCTCATTGCTCTTTCTCTATTTTTTAGGGTTTTTTTTCCCTCTAAATACATAGCAGAGATTATTAATGTTTAGATTTTTTCCCCTCAGGAGTGAAATATTATATTAGAGAAACGAAACAAAATGAAACAAACAAACAAAATCAAACCAAACCAAACCAAAAAGTACCAATACCATGAAGCCATTACTAAGAACAGACTTACATTATTATCCAGTATGCAGCTCTTGAGTAAATGTGTGATTTATTTTGAAAAAGTACTTTTTCAAATTTGAAGTTTCTTTTGAAATTTATTATTTGTATCATCCATTCCAAACCATAGGCACCAGAAATCTCAAAGCTATAAGTGTTTATGCAGCTTTGATGGGGAGACAAATTTGGTAAGTTTATGTAGCTCTGTATTTTTTAAAACATCACTGATATCAAAATATTTGGCAAGTTTTCATCAAAAATCAATAAAAATCTTTCAAATTTCTCTAAAGTTTTAGAAGGAAAGAGAAAGAATTATTTTGTGACAGGTTAAGCCACATCATAGACGGAGTCAGAGAGGATCAGAACTCAGAAATCTTGACTGTATTTCCCCATTTTTTCCATTGCTCTACCAAGTGTTGCCTACAGAACTTCATAACATTTGCAGGTTGTTTTTGGCTAAACACAAAATGAGTTCTTGGTCACCTGTACTCAAGAAGGACCTTTGTCTTTAACTAGACCACAAAGAAGAGGGACTTTTTCCTACAGACTTCATTAGGTTCTATTGGAATAATTTTTTCCTCAAGCAAAATTCCTTTTTGGTGTATTGAATGGGTGAAATGAAATGACAAGCTCATCTAGTCTTCAATATGTAGCTTTATGCTAGAGCAATGTGAGGCAAAAGCTGAGGGCTTACTGACAGCAGTATAATCTCCCTAATACTGAGATTGATCTAGTCTGCAGAGAAAGAGGTGGCTGTGGTGCATACAAATGAAGAAGCAATGCATTTGGAAATGTTGCAGTGAGTCTGATCTCTCTGTCAGCAAAGCAGGGAGGCTGTTCACTAAATATCACAGCCTTTTGCTTGAGAAACCATGTATAGGAGGCAGAAAGAAGATAACAGGAAAGATAAGTGAAGAGAAGGAGCAGCTGTGTTCTCTGTGACTGCTGTGATTAAAACACAATAGAGGAAACCATTCAGAGGCCAAAACTGTGACAGAAACTGGGTGCAAATTAAGCAATGTGGACAATTGTGTTTGTGTTCAAGCGTGCCCTTGCTTCAAGTAGCATAGCTCTAGACTGAATCCAGTTTACTGCAATGCAGTTAAAAATTCACAAAGAGCTGGTTTGCCTGAAGTTCCTCCTGAAATTGTTCCATCTTTTCCAGAACAAGAACTGGAAGGTATGCAGCAACATTTCCAGTTCTGCCAAATCACCATTTTTGGGCTACCACATAAAACTTATTTGTTTTTTTAAAAGACATATCTAGTGGATATTTCTCTAGCAGAGCCATTTCAACCCCTGTGGGCAGATAATTTCCTTAGTCTCCCATTCCTTTTATGCATAAAAGTTCACAGGGAGTTGATTTGCAGATATACCTTGTGTCAACCATTCCATGTATCAGGAATAGCATGTTCAGCAGGACCAGGGCTGACCAGTGATTGCCAGTGACTGCACTTGGCACTGGTGAGGCTGCACCTTCAATCTTGTGTTCAGTTTTGGGCCCCTTATGATAAGAAACATATTGAGGGGATGGAGCATGTCCAGAGAAGAGCAGTGGAGCCGGTGAAGGGCCTGGAGCACAAGTGTGAAAGGAACAGCTGGGGGAGCTGGGGGTGTTTACTTGTAGAGAGTGGTGAGACCTCACCACTCTGAAAGGAGGTTGTAGTGAGGTGGGAGTCAGCCTGATGACAGGATGAAAGCAAATGGCCTCCAGCTGAGCCAGTACGAGCTAGACTGGATATTACATAAAAATTCTTCATGGAAAGGGACATCAAGCACTGGAACTGGCTGCCCAGGGAAATGATAGATTTACCATCTCTGGAGGTATTTAAAAGCAGTGTAGATGTGGCACTTAGTGACATGGTGGAGTGGAGGACTTGGCACTGCTGGGTTAACGCTTGCACTTGATGACCTTAAAGGTCTTTTCCAACTTAAATTATTTATGATTCTATGCACTTCAATGCAACTGGACTTTGAAGTACCTAATTTTGTCCAGACCATGTTCACGTATGGAATCTTCAACCTTTGGTTTACTCCCCATGTGACTAATAGAGGGGACTAATACCCATTCTAAATTTTTGCTTTATCTGGACCTCACAAATCTTACACAAGATCTCACAAGATCTTACACAAATCTCCAGTGATGAACAACACAATCCTCTATTTTCTAGCCTTCGGCACACAAACGTTTTATTCTCTTTCAATGAAAGATCACGTGGTCTATCATTTCTAAAAGGAGTTTTTTTCAAATAGGAAATGAAACTTGCTTTTACAGTAGTGTGAAAAACAGCTGGAAGCAAATTGAAAGTTTCCCAGCCAGGAAAAGCTGTATCTGAAAAAATGAGCATCACATCACCCCATCACAAAAATGCCTCATTACCTGTATTTCCCAAGTGCAATCAAAATAATAATAAAAACTCTCTGTTTGCCAAACTGGGATGTGCTGCATGCCATCTTCTGACATCAGAACTACAGCAATTATTTATTTCAACTGTAATGTCTGTATTATCCCTTTATAAGAGCTGTAGGATCAGTGCAGGATCAATGTAGGATCAGTGGTGAGCTACAAACACTTGTTTCACTGAATTATCAGTAGCCCTTGGAAGATCTCTTTGACTTTTAGAAGACCTCTTTGACTCTTAGAAGATACTAAGAAAATTCTTATGCATGGTGACTATTAATGAAGATGAACAATGTTGTTACAAATATTTGAAATTATAGATTTTTTTTACACAGTTTAAAGGTTTGGGTTTTTTTTTATTTAAACTGTAGAAATCAAAAGAACTGATGTTAAGAAAGTGGTAAAATTTTGGTTGTCATAGCAACTGAGCTCAGTGAATAGAGAAGCCAGAAAAAGCTAATTATCTTTTTTTTCTCAATGTGCAAAACCTTTAGGGTAATTTTGTTCAGCAGTCAAGTAACAGTGAATCCAAACCTAAAAAAGAAGGAAAGTAATATAATACAGGGAATAAACAAGTTTAAGCTAAAGCTTAAACTCTAACTCAGACAAAACTCCTTTTGATTTGTGATCTCACTGAATCATGGTTAAGATTTTAAAGATTTTATTCTAAGAGCTTGTATAAAGTTATTTTGAAACTGAAGAACAGAAAAGTCTGATACTGGCCTGTTTCATTAAAGAATCAGGTTCCTTTATCCAGACAAAGGGTCTTGAATTTAGTATTGACAGGAAGTCTTGTCCTTAAACCAGGTAAATTATCTTGACTATACTGTCAGAATTCAAATTTGCCCTCAAAGAAGTTGAGGCAACACCTACACGTCTACTTAATCTTCTACAAAATCTTTGCTCAAAGGAGAACAATAAAAACATTTTAATTCAGTGGGAATCATTGATTTCCTAGGATAAAAAGCTGCAGGTATGCCTACAATTTTAATATAATTTGTTTTCCTCTGTGCTTCTGTTCCCACTGAAAATTAGGCCAAATTTAGTGACTGGCCTTCATGCCATCATCTCAGTTACTCATAATCCACATTTAATAATAAACAGAAGAGAAACCTTGTATTTTTCAGTAGACAATGTAGTAGTGCATGAAACTGGGTTACAACACATACCATAAATCGTGCTGCTGCTGTATTTTGCTCACTCACAAGTGAACATTGCTGCTGCTTGTGGCTCTGCTGTGCTCTGTGTGGGGAGGAGGGGATTTCTAGGAGGGCAGCTTTCACTGCTCCAGCCAGCCCACACTTCAGGCTGTGTGACACAGAGCAGCTGAGCTCCCTACAATGGTGTTATCCCCAACAGGGGAGCCCCGAGGCACCCAAATATTGCATTACATGCCAAGGCTGTCAGTCACTCCAGACTCTTCCAAACAGTGAGCACACAAGCTGAATTTACTCTGTCTCAGACAGAATTTTAATGGGGATTTAGTTGCTCTTCTTACATAACCTACTTCTGCTCAGTAAGTCTTTCTGTGTTTGCAGTGCCACCTAACATAATACATTATGACTCAACATGGTACCACACAGATGACTCAACTGATCTGCTAAGGTGACTGCCAGTTCATCAAAGTAATGCACATCATCCCTTTCATCATCCCCCCTAAATAAATATAAATTACTCACTTCCTTATTTTTCCATCCCTGAATCTGTTTCTGTAAGTGCCTCACTCGCAACAGCACAGGATAAAGTAAATTTTTTTTAAATTTTGGATTATTTTTGTTGCCAAATATATCCTTGCTACTTCACATCTCAGTATCTCCCTCTGTGTGATCACTCATGCATCCTCTCCCCTCAATTCGTAGAGGTGAAATGGTTTTTTTAGAAAATAAATGTCAACAATTATCTTTAGGAAAAATCTCATTCAGGAACAGGCATGTTGTATATACCTACAGGAACTGCAGATACGTTTGAAGTATATGTTATTCCTTCTTCATTCATGTTAAGCTCCTCACTAGCTTAACATGAATGAAGAAGGAATAACATATTCTTTGCTGTTTCCTGGAGGAACATCAATAAAGTGAAGCAGTCACTTTTGACCAGGGCCCAGGAATGATCATGGATGATAGTTTTTATTTTCAGCTGATTTTGTAGGACAGCACATACTTTGAGATTTTATCACCTTCTGGACAACTGTCTGAGGTGGGTGGATTTTGAGTTTTATGACAGAAAAATACATTGAAAGAGTAAAATTAAACTTCAAACATAAGATTTAAGAAAAAAAAATAAGGTTAATTTAGTAGCTACTAAAAATGTGCTAGTAGAGGAAAGAAAAATCATACTTCATTTTCAGTGCTTCTTAGAATATCAGTAGGTATGGTATTGAATGCTGACCAAGAAATCAAAGCAAACCCCCAGTTATTCCCATTCCTCCCTAAGATATCTCGAGCTTATCTGACATTTAACATGGAGAAAAACCAGTCTGGAGGGAAGCAGATGTAATTGTCTTACTCTGTTGTTTAGTGTGGTGTTGCAAGCCCTGAGACTTCCTGTCATTGCCAAATTTCCAGCAGGTTATCCATGGCAAACACCTTCTGTGCAGATCAGGCTGGGCTGAGTGCAGCTGCAGAGCAGTGACCTGAACAGGAGCTAGCCACATTGCTCAAGGGATCTTAAACTCTGTAGTGTTTAAGGTAGTGATGAGGAGCTCAGACTGTACATGACACATGGTTGCAAGATCCCATCTCATCAGTAGAAATGACTCCTGGTGCTGAGAAAATGAAGCAGCCATCTCAAAGTCAGGTACTCAGTTTGTTCGACTCAGAATTCTAAGTCAACACAGGGAGAAAAGTTTCTCTTCCCTCCCATTAAGGTAGGTGTTTGTTCTTTGTAAATGTCAATTTCCATACATTGATTAGAGAGAAATAATAAATGACTAAATCAAGTCTTAAATTTGTAGTTGGATAAATTTCAATGTGGTAATTTCTGATCAAAACTTATTGAAAAAATTGCACCTTACTCCTTTATTTTTCTGCACTTTGCTGATTGATTTGAATTCTAATTTTTAGTTCACTTGCTGACAGATATTAGATACAAACAAAGTTAATTCCTTTTCCCTTTAGGATATGACAGGTTTACCTTTCAGTGAGGACAGGACTTCATGGATATTTTGGACTCACCTTCAGTAAGGGAAATAATACTTTTGAGGTACCAAGGCTGACAAGCCTCTCACATTTTCCTTTGTCATCTAATCAGTGAATGGCTTAAATCATAGCAGCATTTTTAGTTCCCAAAGCATTTTAAATATTTCCTAAATTAACACTTGCAGTGTTCCACCTGTTATTCTGTTCATGCATAACTGAGGATACTAATAGGTGAATTGGCATTATAAAGTGGCTACCAATGGGGAATTTAGATAATAATTAGTTTCTGTTTAGTGCTATAATAAGTTTGGAGGACAACTTCCACAAATGCACATTTGTATATGCAGCTGCTAGTAAAATAATGAAGGACTCCATTAATTATTTTTCCAATCTGCTTAGAGAACTGTAATATTTATTTTATCATCAAAATTGCAGGTTAACTCAAAGCAACACAGGTAGATTGAAAACACTGTAGGTTAATTACTTTGACTTTAGAAGGGCATCTGGCTCAATATGCTACCAGCAAACCAACAATCCACCATGAATGTGATACTGGTCATTATTGTTGAACTTACCTTAAAACAGGCTCAGTGCTGTATCACCACTTTAGCTCGTAGAGTAGTATACACATAAAATCTAAAGCTGTTTACATAAGAAAACACTGATTTCTGTCAGAGGACTTGCTGTTGGGTCTGAGAGGACAGATGAGGACTGGTTGGTGGTGCAGTCCTGGCTCTGCCACCCACCACTGTTTCACTACAGAAGGAATAGCTCCATTGCAAACACTCATGTACATAAGCATTTGCATGAATTAGAATTTATTCACATAAAAATATGTTGTAGGACTGGGTTGTGACCTGCCAAATAGTTCTTATGAGTAGCTTGTTAAGAAACATCATAAACTGTTGGAATTTCACATATCACTTTTGCGATTTAAAAGCTGAAATTTCAATTTAGGCTTATCACTGATGCTGCTTTTACGGTAACAAGGGAGAAGCTCTTCTAGAAGCTGCATATTTGTCACCCTGATCTCTAGACATTGACATGACAAATCAATCACTGAAGACATTTACATCTTATCACTGCCTGCTGAGGATGCATGACTTGCTTGAATTAGACTGCTTGAGAGAGGATGATGGCTAAGACCAATCCCTCTCCGAATGAGCAAACATGGTGGGCTAAAATACACAGCGTTGTTTCAGTATGAATCAAGACAAATTTCTGCAGATGTTAAATAGCAAAACCTTGCTAGTTAAGTTTATATAAGGATAAAACTGATTAAGATTTTCCTCTGTAAAAAAGCATTTTCACCTGCTTCTTAGTCCACCTTAATGAAGTAAGCTGAAATTTCCCAGGAATATTTTTGAAGTTTCAACCAAGAAAAAATTGATATGTCTAAAATTAAATTTACAAAGTTACATTCCATTATATATATATATATATATAGAGAGAGAGAGAGAGAGAGAGAGAGAGATGTCAGTCAAGGTGTTTTTAATAAATCCCTATTTCCTTCTTTAGGAAAAGCTATATAATATTGCACTGTGCTGGTTAGCTTCAGGGATGTCATTGACTGCTGGCACAAAACATAGCTGGATTTGCCCAATTTATAAATCTCTATGTTGGCAAACTGGGTTTTGACACTTTGTAACTTTAAGCACTTGAACGTGTAACAATGCTACTTCATTAATGGAATTTTTAAATCCTCATCAATCAAAATATCAATGACAGTTTTGATTACTTAAATGGTAAAACACTGTAAGAACTAGTGGTTGTTTCTTAGATTTCTCAAGACAAGAACTGATAAATATTATCTCAGGCACATAATTGCAATACTGTATCTACATCTTAGGCTTTTGAAAGATGTTCAGTTTTGATTTAAAACTACAAGTGGTTTAGGGCTAGTTTGTGCAATTAATTGTCTTTAATTAAACTTTTATGTTTCAATATTAATCTGAATCCCTGCAGCTTCATTTTTCAAACACTGGATTTCATTATGGATTTTTCTGTTGGAGTATTAACCATTATTATAAATCTCCCTTTCTTGAGATGCTATGTCACCCAGATAATTCAATTGCATTAATTTTCAACTCCATATATAAAGGTCCCCTTCATGCTTGCAAACTATAGAACTTGAAAATGCAATGCAGCAAAAGCTGCCTATTTTTTTTAAGAGGCTGAAAATTCTTAATTACTCAATTAGATTGTATTTTCAAAAACATCTTAAAAATCATGAATGATTCTTGATGAAAAAAGATAAAAAGTAGCAAAATAGCAAGACTCTACTTGCCAAGGCATAAGTGCAGATCACCCACTAAACACAGAAGAAGAATTAAATTACAAATTGGAAAATGCCTAGATAAAGTTAAAGGAGTTGGTGATTACTTTTTCTTGTGTAAGGGTCAGACCAGGAACAGCTTTCAACAGGGAATGGAGTGGCTGTCCAATTATCAGGGATTCAAGTCATCTACCTCTATATTTAACTCATCTTGTGTATTTTATTATGATATATATTTGCTTACAGAGGGTATTTTCACTTGTTTTGTCTATAGTTTTTATTGTTTATAGTTTTGTATCTCTCTTTCAGTTTCAGAGAAAAATAAAGTAAATGACAACAAAACTGGATTTTATTGTTCCTGATCCCTTGACATACAGATGATATAATCCATTTTGCAAGTCTATCCTGGATCAGTGGCTGAGCCTAGGGAATAAGTAGATCTCTAAATATAGTATTATACAGAGATGTTTCATGAAGCACAACATTTATTTCATTCTGAAGCAATGGGACACAAAGTCTTAACAGTACAACTGAATTTATAGATGTAAGTCAGGTTGAATTACAGATAAAAAAAGAACAATTCCTGTTCTATTGTCAGCAGTGATCCTCTACACAGAAGCCAACTCTGACCTGATGGTTTCCTTTCATGTGTGAATTTACCTGGCAGTTATAAATGCTGACCCCTGCAGCAGTGAGGTCTCATCCTTAATTGGGTAGAGGTTTATTGTCACCAAAACTTACAACAGTAGGCTTTGCCATTTTTCTTTCTTACTTTTAGATTTGAGAAAACAACTGTATCATTACTAGCATTTCACTTGCTGAGGAAGAAAAAATTGATATATTAGCTTCAGATTGAAAACCAGCAGACACAGCTCTTTTAAGTGTACCTTCCAGTCCTTTCTGCCCTTGAGGCACATATAACTTCACAGCAAGGTGCAGGGAAAGCAGAAAGAAGCAAATGGCTAAAAGCCCAGAAAGTCAGAAAAAAAGCCCCAAATTTGTCTTTGCCTGTCTATTTTATAAATATCCTTTGGGCAGTTGATACATTTTCCAGACATTAAATTATTTTCTATTTGGTTTTATATGTATCTCTAAATGAGACAAATCTGTTAGGATTAAAGCATTACCAAAAGCAACCTGTGTCAGAGTGCCATCTCTGTTGCTGAAAAGGTTACTATTTTTTTACTGCTTTCCCTTGAGTGAAAAAAACCTGAATGACTAGTTGTAACTGCTGGATAGCAAAGCAGAACTATTTTTATTCATAATAGGCGGGTTGCTAAAGTGTATAATACTGAGAAGCTAAAAATATCCACATTTTATTTGTGTTCTTGTAATTTCCTCTAATTTAAGGTAAAAAATGGTCAGACTTCTCTTTTAGAATGAAATATGTCTGCAGTGCACACAACAAGACCAAACCAACCATACTCTGAGATCCATATGGTGCCATGGTGATGGAAATAAGCTTTACAAATTTTCCTTTGATGTACCACCATGCTATTACCAGTCTTTGTTTCCTTTTCCCAGAACCAGCTGTCCTGTAACTCTCTTGAAGTCTCTGGACTGCACACATTTCCCCCACATCTAAGCTGAGACTCCACAAGTGGAGACTGCTGATGTTTGAAGATAACAGTAAAAGCCCAACACACAGGTTTTAGATTGGTTGGTTGGCTCCCCATTTGAAAACTGGAACATCTAAAATATTAAATGGAAGTGTTTTCCAAGATGTTTTCAGGTAAATGCAAAAACTGATTTAAATTTGAAGCAAATGTCCAGAAAAAAAAAAAAAGTGAAAGGCAAAATGTTAAATATTTCTGCTTTTGTCCCTATTTTTTGGAAAGCTAGATACATGTATTATTCATCACACTTAGGTATCCTAGTAAAAGAACCTCAAACTAAAACAAATTGCAGTGTGTTCTCCTCTAACAGGTCAGGGCTGTTAGAGATGAGCTTAGAGCTGCCAGATATGAGTTTATACAGCTAGTCATTGCCCTTGCAGGCTGATTTTGCTCAGCCTGTCAATAGACCCCATTCTTTCTTTTGAAGGCTATTCAATGAAGGAACTTGTACAGCTTCTTTGCCTGGTTTTGGTGATATATCATTGCAAAGGACACATTTTTCCAGAAGTATGTGAGCCAACTACTTCCCAAACATCTGGAAGCTCTGCAATGTTTCATGTAAAATGTGAGGTAAAGCACAAGGCAAACCTTATCAGCTGCAGGGAAGTGGTCATGGCACTGAGTCCCTGTGACTTGTAGCAAGGGTAGGTTTGAAATTCTGCAGAGATGACAGCAGTATGGACTCTCATCTAAAGTTACCTTTGAATTATACTTAAAGGCTTATTTTCTATGTGCTTTATGCTAAACAAGGCCTTATTTTATCATAACTCATTTAAAGCAAACACGATCTGAATTTTTGGTTTTCATTTTTTGCTCAAAAGTGCAATAAGAAATAGCAATATGAAATTAGACAGAGGTGAACAAGAATGTGGAAAAATGGTGTGAACTGAAGGATGGTGAATAGTCTATCTTTTTATTGTCTAGGTATTGTCTACCAATAACATTTACTCTTTGAATTCCAGTAAGAGGGTAGAGACACAGATGTTGGTCAGTATATGTGGCACAGAAATGCTCTACTGCACTCCTCTATATCAAATGAATTAATTGAGAAACAAATTCCTCTTCATGTTATACAGGAGGATAAACAGGAGTGAAGTGACTTAGTCAAGGCCATGATACATAAGCCCACACTCAGGATTATTACCTAAGTTTTCAAGTACAAGAGTTACACAGATGCCAGGGGACTTGTCTTACACAAAAAAAATAATGGTGTAATACTAAAGAGCATAAGAGGGATCACAGTAACACTTTTGCCTCAGTCATTTGAGCACTTGGTATTGAAAGTTCAAGAATAAAGTAAAAGTGGATTAATAAAAATAATTGAATATTTTCTGAAAAAAATAATAAAAAAATAAGCCCACACTTCATCTATGTGGATGCAGCCTTGCCTTGCAGCCTTGCAGTTGCAACCTGCACTGTGTGCAGTGTTGGGCACCACAATATCAGAAAAATATTAAACTATTAGAAAGAATCCAAAGGAGTACAACGAGGATGGAACAGAGTCTGGAGAGGAAGCTGTGTGAGGCTGTTTAGCCTGGAGGAGATGGAGGGGAGACCTTATTGCAGTTACAACTTCCTCATGAGGGGAAGAGGAGGGGCAGGGATGGATCTCTGCTCTGTGGTGACCAGGGACAGGACCAAAAGAAACAGCATGAAGCAAGACAGGGGGGATTTAGGCTGGAAGAAGTTTTTCACCCAGAGGGTGGTTGGGCACTGGAACAGGCTCCTCAGGGAAGTGATCACAGCACCAGCCTGACAGAGCTCAAGAAGTGTTTTGACAATACTCTCAGGCACATGGTGTGACTCTTGGGGTGTCCTGTGCAGGGCCAGGAGTTGGACTTCAATGATCTTTCTGTGCCCTTTCCAACTCAGGATATTTTATGACCCTGTGTAGTTTAATTGGAGTGTGTCGATATTCTCCAGAGTTGGTATAAATCTGTAAAGAAAGGCAAACAAATATGCAGCAGGTGCACAAGAATAAAACATTCCTTTCCTCCACAAGAGTATGAGAATCCTTCCGTTGCTGATGATTCTGCACAAAATTCAGGTGGATGAATGATAAGGGTAAAGCTGTCTGAGTGGGCAGAGGAGATGGCAGTGGGCTGGCATGACGAGAAGTCCAACAAACACAAGGGCATATTGAAAGAAAATGCCAAAGAGTGCACTAAGAGCAATTCTATAGCCCACTAGCATTTAGAAGATAAGGAAAACTCCTTCATTTTTCAGGGTCAAAATACAGCTGTGCTAGTCATCTGTACAGGGTCCTCTGTATTTTGGTATTTTCAATGACCTAAATTGTAGTGCATTGAATTATATTTCATGCACTTGATCATTTGGACCCATTTGTTCGAATTCTGTCCTGGCTTATATGATAGACTTTCTTTTTAACAGGGAGACTTTCTTTTTATGGCACTGGGGTTATGTTGTTCTGCAAAATCATGGTAATACAAATAGACCATTTATGTCCTTTCCTTTTGAAATTTATTCTTTTATGTAAGTACAATGCAGAAGGATGAAACATGATGTAAAGAAAAGATGTGAGGTCTGTTTCTATCTCTGCCACGATGCTTTTGCACCATGCGGGGAGGTTACATATTATGTATGAGGTAGTATAGACAGTTTAAATTGTCCTATTTGGGATCAGAATTCTGCATGAAAAATGTGAGGTAGAAATTTCTGAGTCTGATTCAATGGCTACTCTCTTTCAGAGTCTCTTTTGGCCTTTTTTTCTAGAAAGGAATTTAAACAGGAGCACTTGTTAAACAACACAAACAATCTTAGACAGCTGTAGTTAATGTAAATGGACCTGTTTATACTTTGAAATGAAACACCTCAACCTTAAAATGGAAATTCATATTTAAACACTCTAAATATAATAATGATACCTTCATCAGCATTTCCATAGCTAACATTTCTGTCAGGATGGCCCAGGTTTGCTAATCTTTCTACTTTCAGGTTGTGAGTTTGTCACAAATAATACATAACTATCAACTTGAAAGACTGTGAATGACTTTTGTTATGGCTTTCACTTGATTTCTCAATGGTATTATGACCTTGGAGCCTTGTAACTCAGAATAAGAACAGAGGAAGTCTAGAAAGTAAATCTGGCATCAATACCAGTTACAGAATTTTACATACAGTAGTAACCAAAGTACTGGCCAGTTTTGCATAGATTTTTCAAAGGGCAAAGTAGCCATACACTCAAAATAATAACAACAACAGCAACAACATCATTCCAGTCTGATCAACTTGAAATCAATACTTGTTTTTTGGTTTTTTTTTTTTTTTTTTATTATTTTCACAGCTTTTTTGATTCCATATTCTGCTTCATATGAATTTTTCAGGCGAATGTACTTCTCTTGGCTACCATTTGTGCTAGTCATTCAATTTGCAAAAACTCTTTCACATGCAGTTTTTGTCAGTGCCAGTACATGTTTTCAACTCCAGTTTTGTATTTGAGAGTTTTTGAAAGTGTTGCCAGAGATCTGTATAAAATATTTAATCACTGAGAGTATCAAAATAAAATTGATTCTCTGTTGGGGTGTTATTAGCATGAATGCTCCTGAGCTAAAAGGAGATGCTATGGGACATAGTTTCACAGTGAGCTAGATGGCATTTTAATCTTGCAGTCCCACTGAGTATAATTGGAGACAGGTGGCTAAAGCTCCACATTCTATTTCAAAAACATTATGTTCTCTTTATTCAGACATGCCTAACAAAGCCCCAGATTCATCCTGTTATATTTTGCCAGCTGAACTTTGCAAAATGGAAGACAACATAAACTGTAAAACCTGTGTATTAATTTAGCTAAGCCCACATAGATTTTAGGTAGTTTAAGATCACACAATGCATGGTTACAGTATTATGTAGCCTAGATTTTTCACCAGAAAACACCACAATGGCCATCTATTCTTACCTATCTTTTTCCTGACCACAGCATTTCAGGCATATTTGCAGGGGAGAAGTGAATACTTCATCTTGTAGAAGAAAAGCTGATTCTGGGGAAGATGGTATTTTGCTCAATAACTAGATTTATATTCTACAAAGAGGATCATTAAAAATGAAGCATGTATAAGATGGTACATAAGAGGAATATTATATTAGACAGATTACTGTATAGCCAAAATCTGCATGATTTTGTACTGGAAATAATTATGCATTGATGTCTCAGATACAGCATTATGACATTAAGCCTCTAACACTGCTCCCTGGCAGACAGTATGGAATACCAATCTGTTCCAAGAAGGTGATTCTTATGTTCTTAACATTAAAAAAGGCCTTAAAATCAGACATCTGAATGAAGAATACTTCCTGTCCTGTGAAACAGCATCTAAAAACTGTTGGTGCACTAAAAAATTTTGGTGCAATATTTGCCAATCTTTGATTTCTGTGACAGAAATTTTTAAAATTACTTAACAAGGGAGACCATGTAATGTACATTATTGTTAGACTTAAGCCATCTGTTTCTCATGGAAGCCATCTCAAAGGTATAAAGCCAGATTTAAATAATTTAAATCTCAAACATGTGAAACATTACTTGCATTTTAAAATCAAACATATTTGCTTTCAAAAACCTGCTTTTAATAACCCAACTTTGTGGACTAGACATGTCTAGGCATTAACTAGGCATTCATTTACCAAGTCTGTTGAGTCTCTTCTACCTGTCCTAGAAAACTTACATTGGATTTAGTTGGCTGAAAAACTCACTGCAGGGATATACCTTTAAAACAGCATAAATATACTGCTCTCAACTTTTATATTATAAACTATGATTTAAAGCATTTATCCTGAAGAAAATAGACCAGTTGAATTCCCTCTGCAGCCTTGAAGGGATTCAAGCCCAGAATGCTTCCACGGCTGGTAACAATCCTAACCAAAAGTCTATTGTTTGGGTCAGGTGAGGAGAACCATTAGACAATTACAGTCCAAATCTCACCAGCAAGGTCTGCAACAAGGTACAAGGTGTGCTTGGAGCCTCCTGTTCTGGCTCTCAAAGTGAGTGGGTGGAAAGGCTGCATTCCAGAACAGTTGGTTAGCTCACAGCTGTGCTATTGCCATCTGATGTCCCACTGTGCAGTAACACAATTTTTCTCCTCTGTCACATATGAATAAATATTTTTGCTGTACAACTGACCATTTTTAGTGAGAGCAAGGCAAGATAATCCTCTCTGGTTTTTTTTTCATTTCAGAATGATCTGAGGGAAGCATAGTCTTTAATAGGCAGATTTGGGCCTTTGAGTTTTTTCAGGGCTAACAAATGTATTGAACTCACCAATATTCTTTTCAAGCAAATGATCTTTGAAATAATTAGTATATCTTCAAACATGATAATCAACACTTCTTTAAAAAAACCAAAGACTTTCTCATCCTTATGCCTACATCCTTATGCCATTACTACATGATAGAAGAAAACAGATTCCAGTTTTTCCCCAGTCCCCATTTTTTTGAGGGGCTGGAGTATCTTGGATAGTATTTGTCAGGCACTTCAGTCTTTGTGAAAGGGGCCACATCTGTAATAGAGCACGAAACATGGTGCTGAACTGCTGGCAGAGTCCATGGCAAAACTGTGGCCAGTGTAACCTCATTGTGTTTTCCAAACACTTCTTGGTCACTGCTCAAGGGTGAGGAGGGACTGAGTACAGTTCAAAAGAAAGCAGACTGGATGCAATTACCCTGCTTTGGTAGGGAGGGACTAAGCATAGCTGCCTGAATACAAGCCACTCGTTGCTACCTGCCCTGTCTTCCTGTTATGAAAATGCAGGTGGGTGACTACACTGATTTCTTGCAAGGTGGCCAAGATTCATAATTGCAGGTATGGGATTTTTATTAGTCTGTGGCCTTTGGTACATCTAGCACAAGTTCAGCACAGTGAACAACTCTGTTACAGGAGTGAGAGTGAGCTTGCAAGGTGACTGAAAGGCCTTGTGCCTTCTTGTATCATTCAACTTTGCTGTTGACAAAAATCCTTGCAAGAGTCCTTTTATGTTGAGAAATGATGATTAGCACCAATTATCTGAAATTGGTGGATTTATGTACTGATTAAAGCACTGCTCAGTATATTGCTAATGAAAGCCTTCTTCAGCAAATTGACTAAAGCAATGTTTTCAAGCCTCCTAAGGATTTACAATGAAAAACCAACCAAACAAAAGTCAATTAGTTTTAACCCCCACTGGAAGTTCTTTTATCTTAAAACTTGCTTACTGTCAGCAAGTAATCTATGCAATAATAAACAGATAGTTCCTTTCTAAATTTATTTCAAAGCTGTTTGTGTATACTCAATTTATCAGCCCCATAAGGACAAAATGCTTTCATAAAACATACACAGAAATACATTCTAAGGAATACATATGGTTTTTGACTTTACAGAGGTCAAAACTGAGACTAACTAGCTGATAATAGTTTATTTTTAATGAAAAATATGCAATATAAAAATATGTATTCATATATATACTTAGTTTGGAATTTAAGGGGAACAAATAAGACTTGCTTTGATGTGAAAAACAACATATGCATTTTATCTCCTAGACAAACTACATATGATCTTGACAGTCTTTGAAGCTCTGTACTAGTCAGAGCACAATTTGTAGCTGTTCTGCCAGCCATCAAGTACTTTCCCACAGAGATGCTAGAAGGCCTGGCTACATATTCCTGTGCTACATATGGAGTGGGCAACGGTGTCCTGCACTTGGCAAACCCAACAGATGAGGTGGGTCACACAGTAAAGGAAAACTAAGATCTCCTTTAGAAGAGGAATTCTGCTCCCATTGATTTGAAATGTTTAATTTGGATGATGTACTTTGACTTTATAATTTTGAATTTTATTTATATATACATATTTCATATAAAATATATTTTGTATAAAAATAATATCTAATATTTCATCTAGTCTGCCCCTTCGCCCAAATGAATTTCAAAACTAAACAAGAGACAGAAATTCTTTACTTGTCAAATGTTGAAATAAACATATTCCATTGAAACACATTCCCATGTGAAATCTGGTAGGACTCTACTTTGATTAAAGAAATGGAGCACCAAATGAATGATCATTTAGATCCCAACATCTAGCTCATTTAAATCAGTTCTAGTCAAAATTGTAGTGGTATAAACTGTCCATCTCCTTTCAATTGTAAAATACAAATAATTCATTATGTCCCATTAAGAATTGAAAATTTATAAAAAGAGGATTTTTTTATTAATATATCCTATTTTATACCTCTTAAAGATCAGGAAGGATGTATTAGTTCATTTTGGAAAAATAAAATAACGAGACAGTTGCTGGCTCAAAGGTTATGTTTAACAGGAAGACTTTCACAGTGCAGATGCACAGCACCAAATACAGTGACAACATTCTCCTCCCTCTGAACTTTATTGAATTATGTTTCAAAACATAATAAACAAAATAAATTTTGAAATATGTTTCAAAACATAATTCTAATAAATAGAGATTGTCTTCATTCTAACCTTTCATTTGAGAATATAAACCAAAAATAAAATCTTTTTGTGAGCCTGGGTCCTAACTTGCGATTCTCCTCTAAGAATATATGTAAGTTCCTTCTCATAAGGTAAAAATAATCTTGACCACTGTTCCTTTTGTGGCTTTAGTTTCTTCCATTAAGGTTCTTAAGAAATTCAATTAACAGTCATCCACATATTCTATTTTTCTAGTGCTACAGGATGCATAGGATACAAATATTAATAAAATTATTATTATCGGACTGGTTAACAGAATTTAGAGTTTGTGATTTCCAGGTTTACACCTCACATGAGTTCTAATTTAATAAGCTTCAAGCTCCCATTCAGTTTTGATAAATATATTACCTACCCTAACTGTAGATTGGGATCCTAACAGACTTTGTAACAGGCTATGTGAACAACCTCATCTGCACAAATGTTCCTTATATCCATGCTATTCACATGAGACAGTGGCTAAGACTGTTAGAAATGACACCACCTAAAGAAACTTTATTATGTTTATACTTATTAGAAATTTGCAGTCAGTGATGCTACCTTAAGATGTTTAATTATCTTTACATTCATTAGAGTTCCACAAAGCTAGCTCTCCTCCAATTACTAGCAATTTACAACTTTCATTATTTTTTTTCATCTAGAGCTCTGTCTCATCAAGGTCAAAGCCCTTGCAGAGTCACGTTGTGCAGCCACTTCCCTAGAGGTGTCTCTAGATGAACATTTGGGTAAGTTCTGTTGCTCAGAAGAATCCAGGCCAAATTTTTGAACCCCTGAAACTTTCTCATAAGTGCAAACAACAACGTTTTAATGCTGCTTAGATGTGATTAGTTTCTACAGAAAATATTTTCATCTTTAATGCTGCTACACAACAAATAAATACAACATGATGCTGCACACAGTGTTGCTACATATCCTTTCAAATTTCTTCATGATTGCTGATTTTTTTTATAGTGTTATATAACTGTACTTCAGGACATAACTAGCATTACAAGTCTGGAGCCCTATGATTCTGTAACAGCTACAGTGTTTGCCATCACTCCAGTAATCCCTTTCTCCCTCCCACTTGTGATGTGAGAACACCTGGACCAGGCAGAGAAATTGTTCAGAGGAACAACAATATCAGAGTTATGCAATCCAGTAACTTTCCTCAGGACACCAGTGATTATTCTGTCCTCATTTTGAGGACTGCTGTGCTGACTAGAACAGTAACAGTAATAATAATTAAACATGCACTTTAATTTGCAGGAGACAAGAAAGAAATGTAGAAAAAAGAAAGATAAAAGGAAGAAAGTTTTAAAAATTTGTCAAAATATTGATTTTCTATGTTCTGAGTATGTTTGCCCAGAACTATCATTGTCTCAGTTTAACATTAGGAAGAAACTCCAGAATCACATATTCACGTTAGAAGGAGACACTAGAAAAAGTAGTTGTCATTGCCAAAAACCTAGGGGTTTCAGAATAAAGATTTTTGGGGTTTTTTCAGTTCTTTGATTTATATGAAAGCATCCTTCTTTTTCAAATACAAAAATCCTAGATGTCAGAGTCCTCATATAATGAGTATTAATAACATTTTACACAATATTACTAAAAAATATACATCTGAGGTATTTCAGGGGCAAAAAAATGCCTCAATTTTTTTTCCTATGGAACTGGAGTTTCTTTAAAAATACTTAAGCAATTCTGGAGTAAAAGTAAGAAAAATTGAATTTAATACCAAATTAAGAGCTGAGGGACTGAGAACTGTTAGCCATGATTCCTGGAGGAGGTATTTTAAGCTCACATATTATCACCAGCTTTTTCTATATTCAGAGTTTCTAAGGAAGTATTTCTGCCCCATGTCTTATTTTGATATAGAACAAATGAACTGACAAAGATAAAGCCCTCAGTGATTGTAATCAAATGATCCAGAAAAAAGATGCAGTTGCAGCTAATCCTTCAGGCATGACACACTTTGGAACTTGTGGCAATCTCCTGTCATGGAAGGAACATTCCTGCCCCTACTCTGGCCATAGAATTGAATGAAAAGTAAAAGTCAGAGCTCTAGACTAATTATTAAAATATCCAGTAGAATTATTTGGGGTATGTCTATTGCAATAAAATGTCAAAACTCACACTGAGTACTACTTATGGTGAATTATTCAACAGGTTTTACTCAAGTGCATGATCAGAAAGTCAGCTTATGGCAAAAGGTTCACAGACTGTTTAGGCTGAGTTCTCAAAACCTGGGATATTTACAGAAAACTCAGGAAAAAACATATAGCCTGTGTATTTAGTCTAGAAGCTATACATTTAGTGTCCCAGTCTAGGATATGAGCAATTAGGATATGAACAACTGTCTTCAAGATGTAACATGTAGAAACTGTTGCTAAAAAGAGAAATGTATTTTAAACATCAGAGAAAATTAGAGCTTTAGTCAAGAAAAAACAGAGAAAGAAAATTGATCAGAAGTAGTTCTACAGTCACTGAACAAAAAAGTACAATTTACCCTAAATTACCCCAAAAGAATTTCATAATGGTGAGAAGCAATTCTGTTGTGACTTCAATACAATCTGCACTCCCTGAGCATTAAGTTCTCTTTTTCTCTAATTAAAGCTATGCATTTTCTTAACTATATTTCAGATAGCTACTTTTAAAAGTGTAGCTCTTCCATGGTGATTCAGACTAAGTATTTGGTGCAAATGTACATAACCTGTGCTAACAAACAGTTCAAGTGTTAAAACCTCCACGATTTAATTAGTAAAATCTAAAGCAAGTAAAAGATATTGTCTCATTACTGAAAATGCTAATAATATACATCCAATATTATAATTTACTTCCAAAAACCATAATTCAGCAGATGCACAGCTATGTTTGAGTTGCATTTCTTTTATATGTAAGGGAGTATTGTTAAAGCAGTGAAACTAAAGCAAGAGACCAACAACTCAGATAGTCATTGCCTGCATTTACATGAAGTTCAGGGTCCACGTGACAGGAAAAACCTACCCCGAACTAAAGAATAGTCAGAAGTTTAAACTCAAAACTGGAAAAATACCAGCTCATGCATGTGATAGATGAATAATGTGATGATTGACTCTCACAATTAGAAGGCAAATATTATATATATAAATATTATATATATGGTAAGAGAAGTTTTATAGTGATGTTNGGGGTGACCTGGGTTTGGGACATTTGGGAGGGTCGGCTTCTTACTATGGCAGCACCTGACCTCCAATCAAGATGTAAGGGAGTGAACTCCACCACTGGATGGCAAAGAAGGAATCGATGGACAGAACTTTGGGAGGGGATAATGGGTTAAAAGGCAAAACATCCATAGTGTGAATGAGAACATGGTGGGAAAAATCCTTTCCTCCCGGCGCTGTAATATTTTCTCTATTCAGTCTTCTGTTGTATTTTCGATAAGGTTTTAATAAACCTTTTAAAATTTTTAGAAGTGAGTATCATTTCTCACATGCAGGAATTGTCACTGAAATACCAATTCCTTGAATCAACTGCCCTGGACCAGCACCTCATGGCAGGTGCTGCCCAGTCATGCTGCAGCCCTCTGTCAGCCCTCTGTCAGCCCCTGCCCAGTGATGCTGCAGCAGGGCTGGCTCCCAGCTCCCTGCAGCCCAGCCCTGCTCAGGATATGGGTGCCAGGGCCCAGGGCTGGGGCTGCCACCAGCACTCCTGTCCTGTCCTGTCCTGTCCTGTCCTGTCCTGTCCTGTCCTGTCCTGTCCTTCTCTGCCAGGCTGGGCCAGGCTGGGCCGGGCCGGGCTGGGCTGTGCTGGGGCTGCCATCAGCATTCCTGTCCTGACCTGTCCTGTCCTGTCCTGCTCTGCTGGGCCAGGCTGGGCTGGGCTGGGACTGCCATCAGCATTCCTGTCCTGTCCTGTCCTGTCCTGTCCTGTCCTGTCCTGTCCTGTCCTGCTGGGCCAGGCTGGGCCGGGCCAGGCCGGGCTGTGCTGGGGCTGCCATCAGCATTCCTGTCCTGTCCTGTCCTGTCCTGTCCTGTCCTGTCCTGCTGGGCCAGGCTGGGCTGGGCCCCGGCTCCCAGCCGCAGGCTGCAGTGCTGGCTCTGACTTTCAGTGTAATCCCTGGCAGGCACAGTGCAGCCACAGGGATGAGGTGGCTTTACTGAAGTGTTGTTTGCAGTAGCAAGCAAACCCTTTACATGCCTCACTCTGTTCCTGCTGCCCGTCAGCCTCCCAAGGGTTGCTGTGCCAGGGTGGTGCCGGCGCTGCCTTGTTGACGTGTGCTCAGTCTGCTCTTGGTGCGCTGCTCTCTTTCCAGCAGCAGCCGAGCGAGCTGCCATGGCCCCGGCCCAGGCACGGGGAGTCAGAGCAGTTCCTGAGCGAGAAACGCTGGAACGCCGCGTCCGCCTCGTCACCTGGAGAGCTGAGCTCCTGCGGAGAGCTGGGGACAGGCCTGGCTTTACGAGAGTCAGAGGCTGGCGTCAAATGTGGAGAAAGCAGCTGAAAGCCAATCCCTTCTAAACGTAAGACAGTTTTAGAAAAAAATCTCAACAGCTTGGGGTATCATCCCGCAAGCTGTGTTGCTTCTTCATGAACCTATACCCAGTTTTATGATAAAATAGATCTCTTCAGATATTTTCCAAGTGTAAAACAGAAAAAGATGAAAATTAAAGTAGATTAAAAGTTTTAGGAATATCATGGAACATTAGAAAACAAGCATTAGGGAACTTTTGAATCTGCCAATAGAGTGAAATGAAGCCTGACTAAATCCAGAAATAATAAGTTTCTGGATTTAAGATTCTCAATTTTTTATAATAAGCCAGATCAAATAAAGTCCTTGTGTTTATTTGGGAAAACAAAATTGTTTCCACAGAGCCATCTGATACCAGGGAAAATCAGTGAGTGAAAACCCTCATGGCAGTTTTATTCTCTCATTTGAGCAGAACACAGCAGCTGTGTTATCAAATTTATCATCTGGTAACCTATAATGTATTCAGATTTCTGAAGTAAGCGTGCACCTCTCCATTAAATTAAATTAAATGTTTGCTTGATTATAAATTCATGGAGATAGCAATTAGAGGTCAGTGGGTGAAATAATTAAAGGTATTTTTAGTTGCCACATTTATTTTGGAGGGAAGAAAGTGGTTTTATACATCTAGCAGCAGAGAACATAGTTTTGGGCTTTAATTTAATGAGAAGAGAAACTAGCTTTACACATCTCTTGAGTAGAAGATAGATTGAAACTTATTAATTCCCATAGTTTTAGACAGCTGCAGGAAACTGCATAGTGCAAGGCTACTGATTATACTTGTAGTCACACAGGGAGCAGGGGTTTAGAGGTGGGTACTCCTCCAAAGAGGAAACTCCTTGGGTTGCAAATGTGTCACCACCAGAGGCTGCAGCCTGTAGCCTTCCCTTGCTCATTGCTGTTCCCTCTCCTCCTGCTCAGTGCCCTCCGAGCCTTTTGCTGCCACCTCTGCTGACCTGAGCAAGTTCTGCCATTTGGAGAGGCTGGAAAAATAAACAGGTCTTTGCTAGCTCAGCTTATTTTGACTGCAGCAGTGAAGGAACCATTCATAGGATAGGGAGGTGATTTCCACAGGGTCTGGGTCAAGGCAGTAGCTTGTCAAGCTGCTGGGACTAATTGGAGTCTTCCCCTAGCAGTCAATCACTTTGGCTCACTCAAAGGTTAAATTCTCTTGTCTGAAGCAAGGTTCAGATGTGCAAGCACAAGACAGCTTTTATTTTCCTCTGTCCTTTTTTTTTTTTTTTTTTTTTTGACTGGTATAAGAAATTTAAAAGAATAGCTTGTTTTTTTCCTAGAAATTTCCAGAAAAAACCAAATTTGTTCATTGCACATTAGTTGTGTGAAAACATTCAACATCCAAACATCCAGCAGCTCTGCTTTTGTAAATCGGGATCATTTTCTGTATATAATGGGGATGTTTCCATAGCTAAATCCTGGAAAATACTATAAAGTTGACATTAAACATGGTCTCAGAGGTCTCTTACATGAGATTTTCTGCTGAGAATATACTACCCAAGATTTTATTTTTCTTCTACATCATTATAGTAGATGAGACTGAATTGTCAGGAAAGAATAAATACAACAAAATCCAGCTGCTTGTTTACTGAAAACTAGTAACTTGAATGATGTGACTCTTCAGGGGTTCATAGAGCTGCAAGAGAAAAAATACAGTTATGGAAGTGCATTTTTTATTTCTTCCACATAAATAAACCAGGATTCAATCCCTACCACCTTGTAACTTCTCTGGCTTAGGGGAAACTACAAATGATAAAACCATAAGAAAAAGAGGAGACACATAAATCAGACTAACAGACTTTATGTACTGTAGGCAAAGGGAGAAGCATGAAAAAAACTGATAGAAGAAATGCTATTAATTTTATTTTTTATTTAGTAAAATGTGTTATGAGATATAAGAGTGACAAGAAAAATACAGATGAAAGCAGTGGGGAGAGGAGGATTTCTCACACAGCTGATTGATTGAGGTGTCTTTCAGCATAATCCTCTCACTTTGATCATGCTGAAGACCAGAGGTATCCTAAATGTATTTTGTTCTGTAAATGATTTCCTGATCCATACCACTTTCATATTTTCCATAAAGAACACTTAATCTAGGAAAAATAAAAATCAATCTGAAACATACTGGCCTTTATTTGAGGAACTTCAGTATGTAATCAGGCCTCTGACTCAAATCGCATCCTCCAACAGTTTCCTGATTGGGGATATTACCTGAATGGGTCCTGGTGAGCCTTTTTCTTTCTCAATCAAGCATTCATGGCAGTTGTATGCAGCCTTTTTTCCCTCAATTCCACCACCATCCCCCCCCCACCCCTTATCCCCTTTTTCTCCATCAGTACATTCCTTTGGGTGTTCACCTGTTGGAAATCTCTCATGTCTGCCTAAGGACCCTCTGCATTAACGAGGGATGGAAGGGGAGCACACAGGAACTCACATGGATGTTTATGCAAGAGAACTTCCAGGGAGTCACAGAGGAAGCAAATGTCTAATGAAGGTGGCTGTCTCCAGGCAGGTGAGAGAGGAAAGACAATTACCTCAGGTCAGGAACCACCTTTTAAAGAGGACTTTCTCTGTGTATTCATCAATACTGTGGTGTCTGAATTACTCTAGGAGTGTGTTTTTTCTCATTTGAGACATCTGTTAGACTAGATGAATCATCAACAGAAACGCCCATTTCTCTCTACTAAATTTAAAGGTAAATCTGTTTGGGCTTCAATATTCAAAAGAAGATTTTTTTTGTTGTTGTTGATAAGACCTTGATTGATTTATGAGTTAGCTGGTGATTTGAAGAATGAAAAGTGTAACTAAAACTGAGTTAAACATGGCAATCAGTTTTTAAATATTGTAAAGTCAAGTTTGTTTTGCCCATGACAGTCACTGCTGAGTGATCTCTCCCTACCATAATCTCTACCCATGAACCTTTTGTTACATTTTCTCTCCCCTGCCTAGGTAAGGAGGGCAGTGACAGAGCAGCTTTGACAGAGCAGCTTTGGTGGGCAGCTGCCATCCAACCAGGGACAGTCCAACACACACTAAAAAGTAACCCAGTAATGCTGGACCTCTTATTTGAGTGATTCACCAATCAGGATTCTCTCCTTTACTCTTTGTTCTCAAATATGTACAGGCACTTTACCTTAGAAATAAAATGGGGTCCTGTTTTCGTATGTAGTTCTTGGCAGGGGGATTAGGGAGGGAGAAGGAGAAGAAGGAGATGGAAATTTTATGCTGTTTCATTTTCTTCCATATTTACAGCACCCTCAATTGCAAAGATTAATCTTGAAATTGTCAAAGTTTTTGTTTTTCCAAAGGCAAAATGGACCATTAAAATGCACATTTAGAATAAATGAACCAAGTCGCCTGCAGACCTACTGTGGACTTTAAAAATGATTAGTTTTGCTGGTGTTCTAAGCACTGACTTTCAGTTTATTGAAATGCTAATGAAATTTTGATTGTAATATAAAATATAATTTTTTCCTCTATAACATTATTAATGCCATTTCAGAGACTGATGTTGCAACCAGAATGCTTCATTTTTCATTAATCCTCCAGTTCAGGGCTGAATTTACTTATAAATCTCCCCCTTTATCTAGTTTATGTCTCACAGCTCCACCGAGTTTAAATTGTATCTAAAATTTTATGACAGCAGAAGTATATTACTGCAATTAAAATACCAATGAAGTAACCTATAGCAGCATTTTCATTATTTTTGTACCACGCTGCAAGACACAGGACTAAAGTGAGCATGGGCCCTTCTATGATTTAACTGTGCACAGGGAGAATCTAGCCACAGTGCTTGAAGAGAAAGATCTGATAGCATTAATCAACACAGATAGAACAAAAGCAGAATGGATACTGAATTCCATTAATCATGAAATTAATTTTCACAGTACCCTTTCCCCCCTTTCCTGTCTTGGTTAGGCCACATAATGAGAATTAGTTTTGTTACCATGTCTGTATTGCCTTTGGTTCTGCTGTCACTATCAGCATCTAAGTTCCTGCCAGTTGTTCTTTAAGAAGCCTAACTACTGTTTGCCATCTGGTTTTCTCTCTTACTCTCACTAGGCCAAGGAAATGTGGAGGAAAGTGTGCTTTATTCCAGAAAATTGGACTTTTTTTCAGAGAAGGATGACATTCTTCCCTGTGCTGGGTGCTTAATTTGGATGCACATTGTGGCTTTCAGAATTGTTACCTGCTATAAATTCTGCTGTGGAGTTGGCAATGTCAATGCAGGTTGATAAAGGTTTTAGCTGTCTTACATGTCCTCAGAGTAAGCTTGGGGGAAAAATGTTGTATTTTTCTTGATCTGTTTCAGTGTTTTCTTCCCTCTGGAGAGATCTGACTTACTTTTCTCTGACTTTTACTTTTTCTCTGACTGTCTCTTATTGTAGTGAAAATTGCTTGAAAACCCAAATCTGTGTGGGAGATGAGAAGGACTGTGTGAGTCATGATTTGGTTATCAAGACTCTTGCATATCAACACAATGATTCACTAAACTCCTTGACTTCTTGTTCTGTGGGTGGAGTCTTTTATCAGGTATTGATACTTGATTGTTCCTCATGCCACCTTTTTGATCTTTTTGATCAAAAACTAACTTGAGATGTACATTGTTTAAACTAAATATCCTAATGAGTTCAGTCTGCTCTAGAGCTAGTCAAGCTCACTATCATGTCAGTAAAATTTGGGTAGTGAAATACAAAGAATATTTTTACAGAATGAGATGTAGTCTTTCAACATCCAGTGCATCCACAATGTATCTCAAATTCTAAATTTAAGTTTTGTCCTGCGTGTATTAATGGCAGATAAATATTACCCTGATATCACTCATTTGCATGTGGGAGGCATTAGGAAGGTAAAGGATATTAGATGGAGTGATATTTGTTGTCTGTCTTCAAAGTCAGGCACTTGAAAGGTTTTTGTAATAGTAAAGAATTAAGAGCATATGTTTTTCAATTACATTAAGTCTAATATTCTGCCTTTTAAACTCCTCTTGGATAGGGCTTTTCACCTAAACCTGGTAAGCTGCAATTCATGATAATGCAAAGTTCTACCAGGATTCATATTTTTAATAACAGAAAGAGTAATTTTTGGTTAACTTAAACTTGATTTCTTTTTTTTTTTCTTTTGTTCAAAGCTTTTTCTTTATAAAAACTAACAAATTGTCCCACTGATGCACCAAATTTGTCCTAGAACACTCCAGATTCTGATTTAAGTTTATATGAGAGTATTGAAACTCCCACTGACCTGCGAGAATAAAGAGTCACTTTGCTGCTACCAACTGTAGGATATTATTTACATTGCTGTTATCTGGGAGAACGAGCACATTTCCAAGATTAAATGCTGAGGCATGGAGTTATTGCAGAGAGCATTACCAACTTTATTCTTTAATGTAAATCTTTCATTCTGTGCATGGTGAATTACTGCGCAGCTTTTAATCTTCATTTATTTCAAAGTGCCTTGAATGTAAGTGAGCATTCTTTGGTATTTTTCCTGTCTATTCCTCATTCTTCAGTTCTGGCTCTGTGCTGTATTCTCATTACTGACTTCTGTCTTGCTTACAGAAGTTTTTGTTCAGCAACTGGATTTCATAGGACTTCATGGGTATCTGCAACTGGGCTCACAGATGTTTGTCTTGGTAACCCAAATAGCCAAGGGATGCATGGGAATGAAAGAAAAAAATCCTGTCTTGGTTTGTAGTGTAGTGATGGAGCTGCTTCATGCTTCCAGCACAGCCTTGCAGCTGCTTTGTGCTCCATGAACAGGGTTTAGGATTCTGAAGGAACTGTGCCTCTACTTACTCCCTCAGCTTTTATGACCTCTCTATTTTGTGACAAGTCAGAAAACAAACCTGCCACTCGTATTTCCTGCTGTGAACAAAATTATCTATAATTTGTATTATCTATAACACACATATGATTTTCTGCTCTCCTTGCTAAGTCCTGTCCTAAAGCATTATCCTTAGGACCAAGTGAACTACTGATGTTTCCGCATGCCAATGTGATTCTAGGGAATATATAACTGTGTCCTTAGAATTACTCTCCATAATTTTGCTACAGCAAAAGCTGCACTAGTATTGAAACCACAGAAGAAACCTGCAAATCAAGAAAAACTAGGAAAGAAAGCAGATAAAAGGACTAATCAGGGTGGGCAATTAGAGGCCTGATAACATAATTTTGAAGAGTCTCAAAATCATAATTTCATGAAGTGATAAATAGAGGTGAAAGAATATGATGGAGTTGAAGTCTGAGGAAAAAAATCCCATCTAAAATATACTAACTCAGAATGATCAACAGTTTATTTCCAGGTTTGCAGGAGTTATATTAAAATTCAGGTAGAGACGATGAATTCTGAGGACAGAAAATAAATAACATGTGGCCTTTACTTTTGAGGGATGAAGTAGAAGAAATTCATACTAAACTCAGCAACTCCTCCCAGACAACAGAAAGCACATGAGTAGATAAATAGAGCAAAGAAATAGGATTGCTTTCCATGGCTCCTTCTAACATGCTAAGTATGTACACTACAGAACTTTATGGAGTTCTTCTCTCAATTAAAGCTCAAATAGTAGACTGTCAGCACTGCATCATTTTATGACATATTGCTGTTGCTGTTTTTAATTGATAGATTTCTGTCAGTAAGTTAATTCCAAGAGCACTTTCTGCTATGTCACTAGCAAGAGTGACAGTGTTCTGTCAACAGTGTAACTGCAGGAATGACACACACTTGTTAATTCTGGCAGCACTGCACTTGCTGGGAATATCTTGCTTTTCTGCCCGGGGAGGTGGAGTCACCACCCCTGGATGTGTTTAAAAAAAGATTGGGATGTGGTACTCAGTGCCATGGCTTGGTTGAGGTGTTAGAGCATGGGTTGGACTCGATGATCTTAAAGGTCTCTTCCAACCTAGTGATTCTGTGATTCTGTGATCTGAAACATATATCATCCCATCTGGTCCCACGAGTTAAGCAGGGGTGGTATAAGACAGTGCTTTAACGAAAAACTTTTTATAAAGAATTTAGGGCCTTCAACTCAGTGGTGTGAGCTGCTTAGATATTCTTTTTTTTGGAGGCAGTAGCAGATGTGCAGTGCAATAGTAGGTTTAATTCTGTCTGATCAATCTGTGCACAAAATATCCCTCTGCGATCTTGTTTCAGAGATGCAGTGATGGAAATACCCTCATCATTTTAATCCCCAACCTCTTTGCAGCATGAAAAAGGATGATTAAAAAATAAAGTGGAGAGCCATCACAAGAATTATCTGCAGGGGAACACATTCTCTTATGCAAGCTGCCTCTCAGGTCTTTTGCTGTGCAGCAGGTTGTGCTACTCATCTGAGAAACCAACACACAATGGCACCCTCGGTGATTATGAGATCCACGTGACCAACTTCTCATTGCTTCAATGCCTGTTCATTACCAACACTTTTGACAATGAAATGTACCAATTCACCAAGTTTCTTATCATGCTCTTCTCAGAAATGGAAAGGAATAATACCTTCAGTTTGAGGCAAACTGGCTTTCAGTTAATGCTTTCATTTCCTTACTAGGAGGATTTAAATGTTTTACTTAAGAATGAGCTTGTGGAACTGCATCTGCACAGCACCTTGTGGAAGCAGACTAGCAATATATGGTATTTAGTCATACTTTGTAATTGTAGGGTTATATGAATTATTCCAGGGCCCCTCTCGTCCCAGTGAGAGAGAAGGGAAGCTGCTGTAGGTCCATGTTCTCTCTGCCCCAGTGGGGCTGAGCATGTATTCCCTGCTGGTGCATTTGCACACACTCACACAGGAACACCTGGCCAAGCACACAGAGCAGCACAGGGAGAGGTTTCAGCAGCCACACAAACACCCACAGCACTCACACTGACAGGAAGGTCAGAGACAGCCTCGCCTGTTCATTTTTCCAGGACAGCTGGGATTGGAGTCAGGGTATATACACACCCTCACTCTGGATTCACAAACACACATCTTGAATCCTAACACACATTTGAAATTCATCTAATATCCCTGTCCCATTCCCACACACGGACTGCAGCTTTAGGTATTTCCCTGTATGGATCTCTTCCTACCTAACACTGGTCTAATCTGAAGTCCAAGAGCAAATTTCACCCAGAGGCTCAGGCAGTAACCCAAACAGAAAATAATTAGAAGGTGTTTAATATGAAATTACTGTGGCTGTGGTAATCAATCATCTGATTTACCAGGCTTATGCCTACTTTTTCTTTTTATTCCACTTTTTTCTTGCTGACCCAGCTTGATCCATCTCTTCCCCTACTTTTGTTCCTTCCTCTAAATGTTTCACATGTTCTTACAGTCCCCCTGTAGACAGCCCATAGTTTTATATCATCTTCAAATTCTCTCTCTTCTCCCTCAAAACCCTCTTCTACCTGCATCTCAAAATAAGTACTGTACTCCTTTGGAAAATCATCTCCCTTGATTTGTGTGGTATTCCAGGAAGACAAGCTTTCCTTGAGTTGTCTTGTCAGATGGGACAAGGGATAATGAACTAATTGTTCTTCTTTGAAAATCTTAAGATATCTGATTTAGTGTGTTCCATATTCACTTACCAGATACTTGCTGGGTGCCTTGGCCTTCTGTTGTTCCTTGGATGTTTGATGAGTCTTTGTTTCCACTGTGTTTAGCTTTTTAAACGTAACCTACTAAGAGCAGGTGGTCTCAGCTGTCATCACAAAAATACATTTGAATATAAAATATGTATGTTTTATTAGAGGAACAAAACCAAGCTGTTGTTCACATGAGGAACATTCTTTTTACATCTTTTCATGCACAATTTTCCAAGAACTCTATGTCTTAAAATGTTGAAGACATTTTGAAAATCTTGTCCATATGAAAGTGTTTGTCAACACTGTAGAAAGGTATTCTGATAATCACAGCTTTCATTTGCAGTCTCTTCATAATCTTCAGAAATTGTAAAACTCATGCATTTTCAATTTTGCTTTTAATTCATGTTAATTTCATTTATCAGTACAATTTCCTATATGAATAATTTTTTTGTAATTAAAATGAGCATTAAATGCATCTGTGTCTGTAAAATACTTATATCTTCTTTGTATCAAGGAAGATAGAATGATAGAATAAAAATTAATTGCTTCAAAAAGTTAAAAAATAAAATTGTTCATGCCCCTTCTAAAATTTTTTCACAAGTCTCATAAGTCTGATGAAATACAATAAAAATGCAAGACTGTGACTGCATAATTTCAACATACAAGGGTGGAATAATTTATGAATTTAGACAGTCAAGCAGAAGATAGCAGCAGAAATGACTGCCATATATCAAAACAGTCTTCTCATGACTGCTGTACATCCTCTTGAAGCTCTCTTTTCCTTACACACTAATTATGCAATAACAGCAAACTTTGGTTACTATGGAAAAGCAGTCTTATTTTATCTTGCAAGCCTGACAAATCAATCAACTTGTTTTTAAGAGTCTTAATTCAAAAATCCTTCAGCACTTCTCTTTTTTAATTTATGCAGTGCTTCAGGATTCAGACACAGAAAAAAAGACTGCAGTGCAATCCCCAGTGAATAACTGATATGCTCACATGCATTTAGGTCAATGAATGCTTTTTAGAATTTATGCTGGTGTAAAAAATATGGACTAAATTTAGCTGAATCATCACTTCTTTCACTATTCCTTTTTATTCTTACATCAGACATGAACACAGGCATTTTAAATGTGGTTTTCTTCTTTTCATAGATGTATCTTTTGAATTTCATGCTTAATATTTTTGTCTGATACATCTGTTCTAGCTTCCACTGGATATGTATTCAGAGGCTAAGGGGAAAAAGCCCCAAAGGGTTATAGCAACATTTTTCTGAATAAGAAAAGATATCATCTGCAAGGTGATATATGAATACTGCCCTTTACACTTATGTTCAGTGTCAGACTTTAATGGCAGAATTAGGTTCAAAATTAAAATGTCTAAATTTAGTTGTTCTTCTGACAAGACATTATAGAAAATTTTCTGGTCAGACTGCATTCATTTGTTCTTGGTATCTTGAACTGTATAAAAATAATGGACTTCAAAATATTTGGGGCTCACCATCAAATTAGTGTTTGGGAAACTAGATTCACAACATTATCCTGAATTTTTCAGCTGTCATTTTATAGCCCCATTTCCATAATTTAGATTCACAAAACCATTTTCAGCTACCATTCAATTCTAGAAGCAGCAGAAGCTCTCCAGTTTCCAGAATTTTGCATAGAAGTCATATAAGCTATTTTCTCTTGATGTTGGGCTCAGCTTCATGCCCACCTCTTCAAAGTTACAAACATCAGTATATTTTCTGTCCAAAGCTGTTGACAGACTCAGTCAGGTTCTTAGACACAGTCTCTACACACATTACTGGAATGAAGGTGATATGTTTTGTCCAATATACTCAGTGATTAAAAGTGTCAGAGGTGCTGTTTCATTCCTGCCTTGAGCCCACTGGGACTCAAACCCCCATCTCATGTTCCTTAAAGAAGATGAATCCCTATTCCCTCTTGCAACATTAGAGAAGATGCTTAAATCCTAGTACTGTAGTTGCTAAATCTCTTTTGAGTTCCATTGAAATAATTCCCTATTTTCAGTTCTGGAAATTGTCTCTGTTCCTAGATGACTCTCCCCTTAGAGTTCCTGTGAATCAGTGAGGTTTTGCAGTAATCACTATTGCACAGCATAAATATATCTTCTTGTATCTGCCCACAGTTTTGTTTTGTAGGTAGTTAAATTAAATAGCTCAGTTTGTTTCAGCATTCTTATGTCCAAGAAATGAAACACTGAAAAAGCCATTTAGCACCATGTTGCCTTTTCAGAGCAGTGCAACATTATTCCCTTTTGAGCTCCCTATTGAGTATATTTCCAGCAATAAGCTATATGTTCTTTTGTTATACTTGTAAAATTGGTTCATTCCAATATGCCTGACTATCCTTTAATGAAAAATATTCTCAATAGTATTTACATATCTAGAACTGAAGGATTAAAACCAAATAAATATACTAATTTAAATTCTCATGCTAGTTAAAGGAAAAAACCCCACTGTTAATGAACTACATATATTTCTATGCATATCTTGGAAGTATGCCTGTGGTTTTATACAAAGGATGCAAAGGAACATTTTTCCAAATGAAACCAGTTTCAATTCTTTGTAGATCAGTTATTTATATAGCTTGCATTTGGCCTGTAATCCTTTTCAGCTTTTTTCCCCCCGCTTGCAACACAAAGCATGGTAGAATTAAAATTAAAAAAAAAAAAA
>VZRH01005201.1:678721-697199 GCA_013397555.1 Urocynchramus pylzowi
AAAAAAAAAAAAAAAAAAAAAAAGCAACTGCTGTATTCAGAAGCAGTTTCTCAAGCCAAAAAGAAGTTTTCATCTATGTCATAATGTAAAACAGAAAGTGTTCAAATCACTCAGTGCATGAAATGACAGATTGGTGACCTTTTCAATATACCAATGGTCCCACATTTATTAAACTAAGACTAAATTACTCAAATACTTCTCAAACAAATCTGAAGGAGATTACTGTTACTTGTGAAATATTTATAATTTTCTTTCATCAGCATGTGAGAAATAGACAAATTGCTCCATTTGAGAAAATATATTCAATGACTGGTAAAACTCATTCTGAAAAAGAGCATGTTGACTGATGGGATGGAGGGGAAATATTGGTTATCTATTTTTTACAGTCATCACTCCCATAATAGTTCTTAAAATTCAGAAGGGAAACGAATAATGGTTTTGACCCTTCCTTGTCACAAATGTACATACAAAGAGAATTAAGTGTTCCACCTGGCTCCTGACTTGTCTTGAATATATATTGCAAATACAGATGTATTTGTAAAGGCACGTGGAGCTTGAAAAGATTCCTCTTATAAGCTTAGCACTTGAGTTATGAGAGTTGAAACATTCCAAAAAAAGATAGATCCTTTAGATCCATACAAATTCAGTCTGAAAGGCTGGACTGATATCACAGAAAATCTCAATGAAGAGCTTGATTCAGCTTCCACTGAAATATGTCTGAATGCCTCAGGTACACTGGGTCTTGATTATAGCTGAGTTTGGCTTTGCTAATGGGAAACAAATATAGAAAAGCTATAGATGAAATGAAAACAAAACCTGTTAACTTTATGAAATAAAGATATCAGAGAATAATTTTGATTGGAAAAAGGCCTATAAGATCGGTGAGTCCAACAGTTTACCTGTCACTGCCACATCTACCACTAAACCATGTCCCCAAGTGCCACATAGAACCATAGAATTGTTAAGGCTGGAAAACATCTTTAAGGTCATCAAGTCCAACTATGAATCCAGCATCAACAATATGTTCACCATTTTACCATGTCCCTAAGTGCAAAATCAACACATTTTTGAACATTTCCAGGGACTAGGACTCAGTAATTTCTCTGGGTAGGCTGTTCCAATGTTTCACCACCTTTGGAATGAAGAAATATTTCCTAAAATCTGATTGAAGCCTCCCCTGGTGCCATTTGTGGCCATTTCCTCTCATCCTGTCACTTGTTCCGTGGGAGAAGAGACTGACCCCTATCTCACTACAACCTCCTTCACTTCCTGGTCAAGCAGGATCCACTTTCTTGGCCTTAGTTCTTATCCACAAACACTCAACTCTATTCTTCAACACCATTAAGCTCTAAGTGATGAAAACACTCCCTAATTCTCTCCCACAATCCCTGTCACCTTGCTACCCCTTTTGAAGAGTTTATAGCCATCCATAGGAGCACACCAGTTGTGCGAACTAAGAACAAATTTTACATTATTATGGAATTTAGTTGCCTAAAGATAGATATTCAGTAGGATTTAACCTCCCAGAATTCTGAAGGGTTTCCCCAGGCACCTCTGGCACAGCCTTGTCTGACAGGAGTGATGTATACACTCATTAGATACCTATCTTAAAATGAATTAAATCAACCCCAAGAGTAAGACTAATTTTAATACACCTCTGGACATTTAAATATAAGACAACTAGTCTAATCTGGTCACCTAGACAGTGATTGGCAGAGAAACAGGTAAATCAGGTAAGAGACTCGTGTCATATGAAGATATGTATTCTAGAAGTGTGAGAAGAATTCCATTTTTCCAAGGACTATTAAGGGAACTAAAATCCTTAAATTAGACAAAATTTAGATAGTTAATTTTAGGTGAGATCAATCACTCCCTGAGAGACCAATAAATGAGTAGTCTATTCTAATCTACGAATGTAATTTATTTTAATTAAATCTCTGTATTCCCCAGTGGTCTAGTTGTTAGGATTTGGCACACTCATTGCTGTGGCCCTGTTTGGTTCCTGGTCAGGGAAGCAGTCCTTTGTGAGACCAATGTGTGTGGGGCATGAGGAACATGCAATGAGATTCTTCATATTCTGCATCTGTCTCAGAAATGTAGTCCCTTCTTACCAACATTTACACTATACTGTCTCTGTACAGATTAATAAATTCTCTCAACAACTTAACAGATGGACACTATTCCCCCCTTCCATGAGCTTCCACCATTCCCCTAGATGTTTATAAGGCTTGGACCTCATCTCTCAAGGCAGGTGATCAGCACAGAAGATGCAGCATATTCAAGTGTTGGGTGCAAACCCCAGCTTGCCTTGAGTCCACTTGCCCAGTTTCTTGAAAGCTCACTCTGCATCTATTCAAGTTCTTCCTGCTACATTATTTTCTATAACATGGCACCCACATCACAGACTATTTTTCCCCCAGTCTTAAATTTCTTAGAGGCACAAACTCTCCCAGTCCTTCTGCATTGGTCACCAAGTACACATGGGTCCTTGAGAAAAGACACAAAGTCTAATGAAAAACCAGTATTTAACTGGTGTACTGATCAGTTAGGTGTATTGTTATTTTTCCTTTCTTCCTATTTTCCTTTGTCTGTTTCTTTGGCTTGTAAAATTACCATTTGGAAGGCAAACTGATCTTTCCCTCTTTTCATGTTTGTGCTTCATGCCTTCTTTGTAGATGACTTGCAGGCAAGAACAATTTACAATAAAGGAATTAAATATCAATTTTCATGCTTCAGCCGTTTCTGTTCCACATTCTAAAGCAAACTATGTCAAGATTAATCACAGAATTACAAATTCACAGAACATGCTGAGTTAGAAGGGAACCACCAGGATCACCAAGTCCAACCCCTGGCCCAGTGCAGGACATCCCAAGAGTCACACCATGTGCCGGAGAGCCTTGTACAAACACTTCTTGAAGTCTGCCAGGTTTGGTGCTGTAACAGCTTCTCTTGGGAGCTTGTGCCCAGCTATCCTCTGGGGGAAGAACATTTTTTAATATCCAGCCTTCCAACCTAAACCTCCCCTGGCTCAGCTTTCTGTCATTTTCTTGAGTCCTGTCCCTGGTCAGGAGAGTGAAGAGATCGGTGTTTGCCCCTCCCTTCTGCTTGTGAGGATGCTGGAGGCTGCAGTGAGGTCACCCCTCAGCTTCCTCCAGGTTGAACAGACCAAGTGCCCTCAGCTGCTCCTCACACAGCTTCCCTCCCCTCAAGTCCCTTCACCATCCTTGTGAGCCTCATTTGAACACTCTATAATGACTCAATATATTTTTTTATATTCTGGTTGCCAGAACTGCACCTGGTTCTCAAGGGAACAGCCTTGAGGGGGACATAGCCTTATGTTATGAGATCGGGGCTTGAACAATTCTGTGATATTGAGTGGGCTGTCTGTTCTGAAGTGGGCCTTGTGATTTTGGTTTTTTGAGGTTTTTTTTTTTTGTTCCTGAATCCTGAGGCCTAGGATGATAACCTAAAAATATCATCCCAACCAACATTCTTCTGTGTTTGTGAAATAATCATTAATACTATTAAAGCCTTCCTAAAAACATATGGTTATAATTTAGTTGGTCTTTCCCATCACTAGTTTGTGCCTTTCTCTGTTATCCTTGGTGGCTTATTTGTGACTGGAATAAATGGAACCAGCTCTCTCTTCGGCATTCTGTTTTCTCACCACTGAATGTCATTGCTCCAAATTTGTCACCAGCACAAGGCAAAAAAGCTATTTTGCTACTCTTAGGTGCAATTGTCAGTGTTTAATGAAGTTATGTATTTGTACTTCAGTTTTTGTTGCCATATTTTATTTTTTGCCATATTTTAAAAACTTCAGACTTAAGAAAAAAATCTATTTTCATTTGTTTCTCCCATTCAGGACAATTCCATTCCATTTCATTCAATCATGACTCAGTGGTAGAGATAATTTGTATTACTAAACTGACCTGAACAAAGAATTATTTGCTAATAGCTTGTAAACTTTATTTCAGGTTTATCAGTAATTGTCATTCATACCATGCAATACTTCTTCCTGCAAACTTTGCTTCAGCATCTGTTTTGGTTTAGCTTCTCTAATAGGAATATTTGGGGTTTTGTTTGTTTATTTTTTTTTTTTTTATTTGAAACCTTTCATGTTTGGTCATAGCTTGGAGATAGCTAGTCTTCTTTCTTTTTAGGATTTTGTGTATATGCTGCATATAGCAACTAAGGGAGGAGATACACTGTCCACAAATCTTTGGCCTTTTATTGTCACTCCAAATCCCATAGATTCTCTGCTTCTGTGAGTCAAACACTGGTCTCAGCAGCAAGAGTGCACTTGTCATTACTACTCATCTTCAATTTCAAGCCAGGGTACAATTTATGTGGAAAATGTTTGTATTCCATTAATGGAATAACGCATACAACATGTGAGCACTCTGCTGTTGTTTATATTAATAAAAAAAAAAAATCTTTACTTCCTTCTCTAGATGTCTACTATCCTGCCATAAAATGTTCTGGTGAGTAGTATGAAAGCATCAAAGTACTTAATGATGACTAGCAATTCACTCCCAAGCTCTCTATATAATACAAAATAAATAATCTTCCCATTTTGAAACTTCATACTTTTAATTTTTATTTCTTGTCTTTGGATTCTTCCACTGTAGACAATGATCTGTCAGCAAATTCTGCTGTGACAGCAATTGCAGTTTGGCAAGTATTTTACCTCAGCAGTTAGACATTTAAAACCAGTGTAGTTCCCACTTTCTCTTCCTTTCAAACATTGTTTCAGAAATGGTGTATACAGTCATATTTTGGTCACCTTTAGAAATTTGTTGCACTTATTGATAGGAGGTTAATTCAACTTCTGAGTAGGATTTGCAGTTACCTTTGTAATGCATCATTCTTTGCAGATAAATAGATTTGGGAAGCAATGGGAATATTATCCTGATCTTTTCAGAATCCCTTGAAAAAAATACCCATTTTATGCATTAATCACAAGTGGAAGCATACTGTCCTATTCCTTTTAGTGGTAATGATCATTTGCTTTGCCAGCTATGAAGGTTTTTGATGTTTCTTTTACTTTTAATATTAACTTTGTAGGCTGCATCATTTGCTTCATTAATTTGGTGACTTCATTTCCTCTCACTATCATATTTGCCCTTTGTATACTGAGAGATTCTATTTTTCTATTTTTTTTTGTCTCCTTATTATATTTTCCCATGCCTGAGTTATGTTTTCCAGAAGTCTTATATTTATTTTTTAGGTTTTCAAATTTTTTCTCTCTGCTTAATATTTGTCTAATGACTTGGTAATCTTAGATTACCTCTTTTCTTGCTAATATCATGGCAATTTAAATTTTAAAAATTTTTCTTCCTGGGGCATATGGTGTAATTATAATGTCTGCTATCAAAAATGGCAACAGTATGTCACTCACTTCATGTAACTATGCATTTTTTGACTGTCAGATTCATCTTATCCTGTCTCAGTAGGTTCCTTGTTTACCACCTTTCTCTTGTATTGCCCATTTTACATTTTGCTGAACACATTTATGAAAGTCCCTGCTAGAATGGTTATCTAATTTTTATAATATAAATAAGCATTTTATAAAACTGTCATGTGTAAAGAAGTTAATTATTGTATTTTATGGGATCTTTGTATTATTCAGAGCTTATGCATTAGGTTAATAAGAAATCACATGTGATGGCTTGGCCATTTCTCTAGTTTATTGAAACAAACAAAGCATATAAAATGTTTTTTACACCAGCAGTCCATTTTAACTTACTATCTAGAAGCTGGATTTTTCTTTAACACTTGAATGCAAAATTTGGAGCTATCCATCACTTTATTCTGAGTTTTCTACACTAAGATAATAGTGCAATGTTTGTGTAATAAGAGCTCACACAGAAATTACAAATACAGAAATACAGAATACAGAAATTACAAAAAGAGTCATTAATATCAAATATCAGAAGGAAAACTAGATGTTAATTTGGAGCTGACTCCAAATTGTAGAAGACTGAAAAAAGATCAAGGCAATTGTGCAGCTCTGTGCTTCACTGATTAAGACATTCCAAACCAACAGTTTGTACACCTAAAACAATGCATATGAAATTATATGGTCAAGGTGCGAATTAATGATACCTTACCTGACATATGTGGCTTTTTTAAGCCACTTTGAAGAATCAAAATATTTAAACCCTGCCTATAAACACCTACTTCACAATATAGCTTATAAACATATCAATTTTATTTTAGCATTCTGGCATTTTGAGATTATAATTATATTACTGAAATAAAGCAAAAATTAAGTTTCTGTCTGAGCCTTATTGATTCTGTTCCATCACCATGGAATTCCAAATACTTGTTAGTGCATAAAACATTCAATTTTTTTCTGTTGAATGCATGCCTTAGCATCTTAAATATCTTACTTGATGTCATACCTCATATTGAAACCATTATATTTTTCCCAACTGCTTATACTGTGATTAGGGTATCTATATCTATATCTATATCTATATCTATATCTATATATGTAATCTATATGAGATGTGACATTCAGGAAATGTGTCAAGAAATACAAAGGAATTTGAGTCCATGTTCTTTTCAACAATAAACACTGACTGAAAAACAAGCCAGTGACAAAGGAGTTTTATGGTTCCTCTGCTTACTCTGAGGGATTAAAGATGGGTTGTAAATATCTAACAATCCCTGGAAGATCTGAGCTTTGCTTTGCAATATTTAAGCTGTAATTATTCCTTTTAGAATAAAAAAACTTGACTGATCAATGTGTGTGTGCCACAATGGTGACAGGCACACTGTGGAACATATTTACCTAAATCTGAATAAAAAGACCAATTGCTGAAAGTTAAATTCATGATGCCAGAAGATTCCAACTGTCAGGAAAAAAAAAGACAAAAAATATTGATCAGGTGATGCAGCATTTGATGGGAAATTATTTATGCACAGACAGTTTCGTATTGGGGTGCCTGGTGCTTGTAGTTGTTTGTCTCCACTTTTCTTGCATGGAGTAATGGAGAAATGTTGTTAAAAACCTACTCTTTTTGACTGTGTGAAAAAAACTGTATGAGAATTTAAAAAATCTGCTAGATTTCCTATCCAAATTAAATATTATTTTTCATTCTTCACAGCATGCATATATCTAAAATTTTGGAGACAAAACATTAAGTGCCTGTAATAGCAAATGCCTGCATTTCAGCATTACTGCATAAACACTAAAATTTCACAACAGCAATATTCATAAAATGGTTCCTTCATGATTGAGGACATTTGTAGATTCAGAAAACAAAATATGTTGCTAAAACAGGTGAACCTTTTCAGCTGTTTTAGCAACCTTTTCAGTGGAAAAAGCTTTTGGCTTGCAGCAGTTCTGTCTCCAAGGCTGTTGTGAAGCCGGAGTAACAGAGCCTTACTTGGTAAGCACTGATCACTCTGCAGGATTTTCCTGCTATGGAATGTCTGACATTATTTGCCTTTTTCTAAGGAGTCCTTTGCTGGCTTCCCTTACATAGGGCTGACTTGCTTATTTCAATCAGTTAATTGTCTCCTTGTCATCTATTTAATATAATATTAAGAAATAATCGTGCTTGTAGCATGTTTTCATAAAGTATTGGGTTTCTCTTATATCTCTTCAAGCAAATAGAAATCTTGTCCATTATACATTTCAAGGTATGAGCAACTCCAAACTATTGCAGTATATATCTTTTTCAAGTCTCTTTTTTAGATTTCTTTTTATTTATAATTGTATCAGTTGTTTATCTCAACATTTTCAGTATATTTCTGTGTTCTTGTACCTGACTGATATTGAATTCCCCAGGTAGCTAGGTAGGTTCAGATACATGAATTCAAATCAAAGTAATTCCAAATTCTCATCACTTCACAATTCTTCAAGTCAAGCAGAAATGTGCTAATAATATTTGTAAACATTACAGTTTCACAAGTATGACATTAAAAAAAACCCTTATCTTGATTAAAAATATTTGAAAACTCAAGGAGTAAAATATGAGATTAAGGAATTTTAATAATGTTGTAATTGTAAATATAACGAAAAATTACTTATACTTTTTTTTTTTTAATAAAAGAATTGTAATAAATTTGTTGCAGCCTTATTTTACACTGTTATGTTATACTTAGTTCCAACTTCCTCATGTGGTGCTCAGACTGAATGCAGAAATACAATACTACAAGCTGACATTTTAAGAGATTTCAAGAGTGCTGTACAGCTTAGACAAATCAGATTTTTCCAAGATGCTATAAACTAAAAAGTCAAACTGGACAAAAATGTTACTATATATGTTTCAAAAGAAAAATAATTCTATTACTTTGTGTTTATCAGATTTTCTTTTATGAGAAAAATATGGTTTTTACTATCTTGAAACTTGAAATGAAGATTGATTTTACATAAAAGAGAATTTTTTTCCCAGGAGATATACAGAAAAGTCCTTATCTGAATCCTTTATAAGTAAAATAAATGCTCAAAAAATCAAGTAAGTTTTTATTTGTAACAGAAGTTGTATTTAGACTGAAAAATACATGCTACAATAAAAAATTAATGCTTTCCAATTTATCTTTAACCAAAATTTGGTCTAAAAATCTCTGAGTTAATTAACATAATTATCCGTCTTAATTAAAAAAAAGATATTGTATGCAGATATTTGAGTTATGGTTGTTTCATTTAATGAAACAATTTTTTTTAAGTTACTAGTCATAATGTTCTGTAAATATTTCATAATTTTTTTTTTACAATATCATATAAAAAATGACTGCCCTGCGGTCTTGCACTGATAACAAAATCAGGTTAAAAAGTGTGAGTTTTCTATCTCAGACAAGCTAATCTAAGATGAACTGAAGAGTGTAATATAAATCAAAACTTAATAAGATTTCATCTCTTTTCAGATTTGAAAAATGGGACCCAGTTTGAATTTCACCAGCTTTCAAGGCAGTTTGAGACATATGTTTATCTTTCTCCCTGAGACAGGGAATCTAAATTTGGACTTAATTTCACAGGCTCATTGTGAAAGTTCTATTGTTTGACATATTGTTTGTACCAAGCTTTTAACACAAATAATTAACTCAAAGTAGCTCAGCTGTAAGAACTCTGTGAGCCTTTACTGTACTTTGAAAGCCCTGCAATTAGTAGACATTAATTTCCTGTGTATGTATATGAAAGGCTTTATCCAAAGCTTTATCAAATGTAATGTAAAAGTTCACACTAGCTTCAGTGAAAATTGAGGAATGCTCACAAAAAGGTCGAGATAAGCAAGCGTGCATTTAATGTGAAATACGTGAATAGCGACGTTGAAGGCAGAGGAAATTGCTCTCATTCTTGAAACAAGTATATGCTGGAAGAACCAGCCTTACACTGCTTTCATCTTTTCTAGGATTTTGAGGAGCAAGTCAAATGATGGCATTCTGAAATAAGGCATTGGTAGGATGAACCTGGAGAAACATGCAGATGAACATCAGACCCCATCAAAGCCTATGTCACGCCTCAGCAAATACACGGAACAATTCACTGCAACCTTCCCCAGAAAGAGACTGGGAACAGCTCTCAGGGAAGCTCCACAGCCAGAAAGTTGCATCAGTCTTCATGTCAGCCTTGCTCAGCTGAGCTGCTCTAACAGCACACTCAGAAGTAACTCCAGAAAACAAGCAGCTCCTTCATTCATTCACTGACAGTCCATCACTGTCTCCCACTGCTGCACTTTTGTGCCCTTATCATTTTTTCAGAAAAAATGACAGGAAGTACATGTACCACAAAAGATTTAGCTCAACTGCTTCTGTTCCCTTGTATTGGGATGCCCTTCTTGACAGCACATATCTGTGACAAGTAGCACTCAGTCTCTTAGGGTATACTTGTGAAGAAGTATAAAATTTTCTTTAAAAAAATGTGTTGTAAGTAATGTGTACATATAGCAACATTGCAAGTGACTGCCAGGCAAAAGAACTTAGTAACACCTTTTAATTAACAAAAAATCAGACAACAAAAAAAACCAAGACCAAAACCAACCAACCAAAAAAAAAAAAAATACAACTAACCGAAAAACACAAAAAAAGGAAAAAAAAAAAGGAAAAAAAAAGGGGAAAGAACAAAAAAACAACAACAAAAACCCCACCAAAAAAATCAACCCCAAAACCCAAAAAAAGTTAAAAAGTGGTCTCTTCCAGTTTAATTATTTTCACAATGTTTGTTATTTACCTGAAATATAGATAAACTTATGCAAGCTGAAGAGTGGGAGGAGAGAAAAAATAAGACAGCTATAATCAGTTACTGGAAACTTCTTCAGATTATTCTTTGCATCTGTTGTGCAATTCTTCATGTGCTCAGCCTTCTTAGGTAAATGTATATTCTCAAAGGTGTCAGTAGTGTCTAGCTCTAATAACAAGGTATAGGCCCATGATGCCTTCTTATATTTATGATCAAGAGAGGCTGGAACAGGCCAAGGTTGTTCTTATCAGTCAGGAAAAAGAAAATGCAGCTCCAGGGAGCACAGCAGCTCAATAATAGATGCCACTGAGGAGACACTTGTGTCTTCTAGATCATCATCATCCTTCAGAGCTGTGTGTGACTGAAGGCAAACAGAACAGAAAGTTGGCAAAATCCCGAGGGCATTTGACAAGACTGGATTTGCCTTTTATGAAGCTCATACACAGGGGCAAGGAGCATGACTGAACCAAGTCTCAGTAATAAAGAAGAGATGGTGATAATGACCCGAAAAGTAGCATTTATTCATAAAATAATATATGCTTGTACTCTTGGAAAACAGCACTATCAATTTAAACAGGCTGTTTTCCAATGAATTCTATAGTCTTAATATGCAGTATTGTTAACATCTCCCTGACCAACCAACTAAAACAGAAAGGCCAGGATCTGAGAAACAGCTCATGGGTTTTTTTAATGTTTTTCTCAAAATATATAAAAAATACATGCACCATATAATATGCATTTATTTCCTGCATTGTTTCCTCCTGTTTTTCCTCATTCAGAATGGCTAGAAATTCTCTCAGCTCTGTAAAAGGCCTGCTGAGTAGTGTAGTCTCCAGTGGAATACCAAAAATGAGTTGATTTGTCACTTGTAAATTTGCCAGTTTCCACCAGAAATTTCAAGAGAGTAATAAATGTTTTGTGTTTCTGATTTGGACAACTCTAGTCTCACAAAGGGAGACAAAAAGAAAAAACAAGAACCAGAGATCAAAAAGAGGCTTCACAATTATGATTTCTTTTCCACAGGGACAAATAATACTGTCCCCACTCCCAACACACTAATGTCATTAATATAACAACATGGTCTCTCTGGTCCTGCACAATTTCATAATCTTATTTGGACAGAGTAGAAATTCACACATCACCTAATACGAATTAAATGTACATTAAGGCATTAATCATTGAAGATCCAGTGTAGAAGACCATATGCTTGTACAAACCCACGTGAAATCACCCTGGGTAGAAAGTATAGGATTTAACCATTCTATGATTGCCAAAGGGATCCAGAGATAAATGTTACTCAGAAATCACAAGAGAGCGAATGATCAGCTGAAGCATGCAATCATCCAAACCCAACAGGATCAGCTCCTGCCTCCTGTTCTCTTCTTAACCATCTCTTTATCCCTGAGATGCAATATGGGAGGGGAGAGGGCTTGTGTGTGGGGAGAGTTAAAGCCTTTGCTGTTCCAACAATACATAGTCATAGCTTTTTGTTTGTTGCCAAATAGTAGCACAGGTCAGCTCTTCTCTCTCCTCGTGTGGTCAGAAGCAATGAGCCCCCTGCTAGGACTCAGCCCAGAAAACACTGCATTGCTTCCTCTCCTCCCCACTAGCACAAGCAGGCATCACTCCCAAATCTATCAAAGATATATGCAATTGCATGGTCTTAGGAGACCTGCAGGGAAGGCATTTTCAGAGGAATTTCTGGCCTCTGAAAGAAGAATTGTTGGCATTGATTTTCCCCATAGCAAAAGATGTGAATATACAGCACCCTTAATGCTTCATTTGTTCTGTACCTTCAGCAGTTTGCTGCAGAAGTATTCAGAGTGATGTATAATGCTGCCAGAAGGAACCAAATTTTCCATAGAAATGATGAATCTTTAGCACAGGAAGCTTAAGGTTTTGCAATGCAATTTAATATTAGCTACTGATTTCTGCTGACCTCTTTGTGCTCTCTTGGAAAAGAAATAAAGCTCATAGAAATACTTCTTGTACTACAGGGAAAAGTAGTCCCCTGAAACAGGGAGCTAGCTTTGACTCTCAGTGCTCCTGGTTCTTTTTCTCTTTAAGCCAATCACTAAAGAAATTAATCCTCTGTCACTTTCAGAGTCACGTATTTCACATCAATTGAAGTTTGCAGTCATAGGTGAAAAAATAAAAGAACAAACTACAAAAGTAAGAGGGCAGAGAGCTCTGAGGCAATTTATTCTCTCAAACTAACAAAATGACACAGAATATTTTTAAGGCAATTACAAAGACCATATTGATTTGTAGTTCTACAAAAGAGGAATAAGCATGGTTCTTGTTTCATTTTTGTGTACGTGTTTAAATCTATGTGTTTAAATAGAAGTATTTTACTTGTTTGGATTCTGAAGAATGGAACTGTTTTTCCTCTATCTATGTCTGGCCATTTCTCACGTTTTGTCTCCCACCTTCCTTCTGCTAGCTTTTCACTGCAACCCGACACAAAGAATGTCAGCTGCAACAGAAAAAATTGCTGGTGCAGATGCATGAAATTTAGACAGTGACCAGATGTCATCCCACTGCTCAGTCTTTGCAGTTAGCTCTGGCAATGTCTTTTGTTTCACTTTATTAAGGGAGACAAGGTTGTAAAAGCTTCTTAGGTAAAGGGTAGATAATGTATCTGGCTTGAAATGGATAGCAGGAGCAGAGCACCAGAAAGAGCTGTTCTGTTCTGTTCTTCTGATGAACCTGTGGAAGAAAAATAAAGGTGTCGACCATAATGCTGATGAAGCAGTTATGTGTTTTTACAGACAATATAAACCAGTATTTTTGGAAAGAACACAATGCAGGTTTTTAAAATTATATGTGATATTTATACATATAAAAATACATATAATTATTTATATGCAATGCCAAAATAGATATTTGGCAATACAATTGCATTACGCTGGATTCTTTTACTTCCAATTTAGAATCTAATTTAATTTATATCACATTACAAAGAGGTGCTAGATGCACCACCTTCAGTTGTGGTTGGGCAAATGATGGACTACCATTATTTTTCTACAGATAAAAAGATTTTTAAAATTTATTTTAATCTATAGTTTCTAATTATGTTTATATGTAAGCACTGATTCACATCCTTCCTAAATAAGTATTTTTGTTGACTTTACTAACAAAGCAAGTCTTACAGTAACAATGTGCTCACAGGGCACATGGGATTAGGAGTAGAGATTGTTAGACAGGTCTGCACTTCTGCTAGACACTCCCACAACATTCAAATTAGGTTAGCTCCATAAGCAAGGTATATAAATCTTAAACTGAAATATTACAGGCTAATTAGTGGAGTTCAAAATATAATGAGAATGAGACCCCTCTGCATCTAGCTTATGTGCTGCCCAAAGACAGAACAGGGATTAGTTGCTACCAAAGCCTCTTTCTACAAATGAATTGAAAGGGAGTGTAGACAATGCCTAACAAAGACAGGACTGTTGGGCCACTGGGTTGTGGTGTGGAGACCCACAGACATGAAGGCAGATTTTATCTGCTGGAGGCCAGTTGAAGTCAAATGCTTCAGAAGAGTCATGTTGAAATTAAGGAGCAGGTTACAAAACTGTGGTGCAAAGGGCATGGTAGACAATAATTGAACAGTGTAATACAAAGCTAAGGGTATAACATAGGATAAAGAGCTAGTTTAACATATGCTGGTAAATAAGGAGATGTTATTTAAGGATTGCCTCTACTACCAAAAGAGAAATCTGGTTCCTCCTCTGCAGTGTTAATAACATCCTACTGCTCCACTGATATTAATGCTGCAAGGGATCCTAGCCAGGCAGCATTGATATCATTCTATTTTACCATGCCAGAATCTGTATTCATTGGAACAGGGCTAACTATTGATAATTTGTGTGCCTGTGCTCCTGTACATTTTATAATTTACTGACATGAAGTAGCATATGGTGGGTAATATTTTCCAATTACTTTAGTTAAACATTGTGAAACAAATGTAAGAGATGATGCTTCCTGTTGTTGGACAAAACACATCCTCAGCCTGGGAATAAATAAGTCCTAGGACAGATGTTCTATTATAATTGATTAAAAATTCTGGGGTTTAAGATAAACTGTTCTGCGTCCTCTGACAACAAGCTGTTATTTGCCTCTGGTCTCAAAACTGCATCCATATACAGAGATATTTTCTTGTCCTCTCCAGGGGCAGCTGCCTCCTGACATCTGTTAGTTGTCACACCATTGGTTAGGTACGGATTCTTGTTCTGCATCACAAATGTTCTACAACTGTTTAGAACCAACTTGCTAAGAACTAACCTGCACAGTTATTTCAGAGCCTCTAAACAGTATTTCTGCACTTGTTGCAAGCTAATGTCACCAACACATAGGCTCTCTGAGAAGTTACACATATATTTAAATATTTTTCTCCTTCCCATTGCCCCACATATCTTTGCTTTTGTTTTCCAAGCCATAAAATTAAGACAAGATAATTCACATTTTGCAAGCCATGCAGTCAAATATGATTTGTTTGCATTCACCTCCTAGCCTCTCTTTTTTATTTTCCTAGCTGACAGCATCCTCCTGACACCATTATCCTGAGGAACACTGTTAGGTGCAGTAAATCAGGTCTAAAAGGCCAGAAAGAATGTATTAAATAAAACAGAGAACTGAATGACACAGAGAAAATTGCTGGAAAGTTTTTTTTTTCTTCCTCCTCTTTTTTTCTGAAAATTCTGGACATCAGAAAAAGTAAGCGCCAGAATTTTAAAATTGTTTGTCATATGTGAGCTTAACAGTTCCAAACTGCATGCCAAGAAGTTGGTCACTATCAAAATTGCTCTTTAATACTTGTTTCTGAGTCAGATTTAAATATGGTCTTTATTACTTACTCTTAGTATGATATGCCTACACGCTGTTTTGTATGACACATGTTATGTTGTGATATTTATTCTTGTGTGCAGGGCTTGATCAAGCTTTTCATAAGCAGAACTTGGATTGCAGGAACAATTTCACATGTTGAAAATTTCAAGTACAGAAATTTTCTGGGAAGAAAGTAGATGCTTAAGAGAGCAGAAGATATGAAGATACAACAGAGTCCCTTGAACCACCTGACCATGTGCCCCTCAAATGGTTTGTGGTGTGGCATTTTATAGCTCTGACATCCCTTTAAACACTAGATTACTGTTTAGGAAGGTTCATGAGGTTTAGGAAATCCACTTCTAAATCTATTTAATGGACATTTAAAGTCAAAATATCTAATGTGTGTGTGATATGACTGCAAATATGTAATATGAATGAAGGTATCGAGGTGAGAATTAAAAAAAAAAAAAGAGAGAGAAGATAAGAAATAGGTCTATACAATAAAGTTTATGTGAATGTTATATTTCTATACCCAAAGTTGTATTCCATAAAATTTTTGTAATGTGAATTCCTAAACTTGAATGCATGTGAACTCTCAAAGTACCCCACTGAGTATGTTGAAAGGCCACTTTTCATCTGTAGTTTTACATCTAGCTACACTCCAAGTCACCCTGCTCTGTAGCAGGGCAGCAAACAGAAACTGAGAAATTAAGCAGTGTGACACCTTTGCCTGCTGAAGACTCTGTATTGAGTAAGTACTAACATTCACTGCAGCACACAAACTTCAGTGTCATCCACTTTTATCAGAGCAATTTGTTCAATGAGGAGCAGAACTAGTGGTGCCTGACAGCCTATATATGCACAGGAGGTGTCTCCTGTGCACTCTGTATTCCTAGTGCTGTAATTCTAATGACAAACTCCTTCCTATAATTTTTTGCTAATAATTTACCTGTCTCCCTTTTATCTGCTGCTTACCTTCTTTGGCTTGCTGCCTGATGTTATTTGGCACATACCATAGCTACTTTGGAATCACAAATGGGTCACTGATGGGTCAGGTTCTGCCAGCCTCAGTAGCAATTCTTTAAGCAAAGACATTGTCAGAGCTGATTTGTAGTAGTCAGCATGGATATGAAAAAGGGAAATCATGCTTAACCAAACTGATAGCTCCCTATGTTGGTATGTTTGTGTTGGTGGAGGAAGGGAGAGAAGCTGATGTTTTGTCTCTGTTGGATTAAGGCTTTTGACAGTTTCTCACAACATCATGCAGAGAATCTGTTCAAATGCAGGTTAGGGAAGCGAGCAGTGAGGTGGTCTCAGCTGCTGGATTTAAAGGGTTGTGATCAACAGAACCAAATCCAGCTGGAATCTGGGCACTAGAGGTGCACCTGAGGGGTCAACAGTGGAGCCAGTACTATTTAAGACCTTCATTAATAATGTGATTATGAACCTCAGCAGTTTTTCAAGTTATACAAAACTCTGAGAATCTGATGATACACAGGAGGGTTTTGCTGCTATTTAGAGGGACCTTGCCAAACTGCAGTATTTGATGAATAGGAATCTCATGAAATAATAAAAAGAAATAACTCCAAGCACCAGGGCAAGCTGGAGGCCAACCTGTTGGAAAACATTTTCAGAAAAGGAGGATTGTGATAGTTGAAATGGTGACCAAGGGCCAGCAGTGTGATCTCATGGCAAAAGTGGTCAACAGCATCTTCAGCTGCCTGAGGAAGATTGTCATGAGCAGCCGAGAGAGGTTGCAGCTGTGGCACTCAGCCTGGGCTGTTGTTTGAGTTCCTCTTTAGAACAGGCTGAGGCTGCATCTGTCCTAGTGAGCTGAGCAGAGCTGGGACCCATTCCCTGGGCCAGCTGGCACAGGCAGCCACAGCCATGTGGCTAAATTCTTTTAACCTCCTGATAAAGGTATGCTGTGTGCAGGATTCCTATTAGGAATGGTTCCTTGCCCATCTTAGCCCATAATCTTTCCAGAAACCATTTGGAGCAGTGTGATTTGCCCACAGACAATGCTGTGAGAGGAACTCTTGTAATAATTAAACAGTCCAGATGGTTAGCACTATTTACTCTATGGGTACTGCAGTGGAACAGATGTAGTCTCAAATAAATTATTTTATGTAATTTCAAGACCTAAGCCTAAACTAATCACAAGAATCTCCCTCAACCTAAAAGGGACAGTGGTAGAAAAAGCTTGTTTTAGATTATCCTGTTCTCACTACTGACTGTGGTGCAATTTAGGGTGATTTAGAGTGATTATCTAAGATCAGAAAACTGGTTGTGGTCTGTTAATCAGGGAAGAGTCTCATGCTTGGGGGCAGATTGTCACAGAATATTAAGGTGTCAGAGATGTGATAGATGATTTGTGAGAGCTTAAGAACAGACAGATCCCTTACATCTACCCAGTCTCCTATAATTATTGCTTAGAAACAGCTTCTAGTGAATTGTATCTTGGGCTGAGCATGAATCAGAAGTAAAAACATATCATGGATGACAATGAATCAGTGTTTCATTCAGAAATGACACAGCTAGAAAATAATGTGACTTCAATCAAATTTGATTAATTGCAGGCCCAGAAAATAAGTTATGTGAATGAGTCTGTTAGACTTGCATAAGCAGTGGTAGAAAATGTTATTTGTGTTGGTCTGCCTCAAATTCCATGAATGAATAAGGATTGTCTAAAAATGTAGGGGGGATTATAACTGACAGGAGATTAATTTCAGTTTTCTTGATAAAAAGCCCAAACAAAACCAATGACAAATTTATCTTCATATGTCACATGTTCATTTTATTAAGAAGAAAGCATGATCCCTGAATATCTGAACAGGTCTATTTACAAACAACTTCCTGTAAAGGCAATTTGTCCACAGGTGCAGAGAACTGATCCCATTTTGTTGGGAAACAGGTTTAGAATGTTTCAGGGATCTCATGGTAAGAAAATAAATGTGATGATAGAAGTAATGTATAAATACAAATACTTCATTATTTGTTTCAACTCTCAAGGAATAGCATTGTGATTTCCAGTAGTGGATCCAGATTCTCCATTCAAAAGTTATCTGAAAAATGACAGAACCATTACTGATTGCTAAACTCACTCCTAAGTATGAAAGATTTGTCATGTGCACATTATTTCATTTAAAATTTTATTGTTATCTGGTGTTAGAATAATGACAGTTCTACTTTTCTATCAGTATATCATGTTTGAAAAAAATTGACTAATTAGTAATGACTTTTTCAGCTTGTCAGGAAGAGAATTTGAAGTAAATTCTTATCTTGAGCAATTACTTGAAATTTGGAGTGATACCATATGTAAATGTGATTTTTCCCTATTAATTGGAGTCTTTAATTACTTTGATCAGAGACTTTATTATACCACTTCTGGCAAGCCATGCAAATAGGGAAAAAACCCCAGATTTGAACAGGCCAGTTATTCTAGTATTGAAAGCTTTT
>VZRH01005201.1:697258-750502 GCA_013397555.1 Urocynchramus pylzowi
TGTTATTCTATTTTTAAAAATTTTTTTTTTTTTTTTTTTTTTCATCCTTATAGCACTGATTAAAACCTTTATTGGATCCAGATCTAAACTCTAAACTCCTGTGGAAGTAGATTTCATGCCTGAACCATACTGAATCTGGAATATATTTTTTGAATGTATTTTAATGTTGTTTTGTTATTTTCCATTGCAAGAACAGAACATCAAAGCATCTTAGAACTTATGGATACCAGTGGAGACAGCAGCCCTGAGAGGGAGACAGAGTATTAAGGTTTTGTGATCTATATTGAGTTTCTGCCAGACAAAGTTTTCTTGTGAAACCTCCTATTAGCTACTTAATATTTCTTCATTTTGCCTCCTGTGCAGAAGGATAATACCTTTCTCTCCTTCATCTGCCTTGTCCTGTTAGAATAAAGTGACAAGCATGGCACACTTGTACAGGGGTTTGTGCAGTGGCTCTGAGCAATCTTGTGTGGAGCAAAAGGGCAGGACAGAGAGGGCTCTACAACGTTGCAGACAAATAGCAAACAGAGCAGGAAGCCAAACAGTCAACTATTTCATTAATGTGCTAATGATATCTTAGTGAGGGCTTAGATTGCCTTAATTTTTATATGTACAATTATATGTACAATTTTTATATGTACAATTATATGTAATTTTTATAGATTGCCTTAATTTTTATATGTACAGTTGTGCCTCCCATGTAAAATCTTAGCATGGATTAGTTATATGTTATATTTGTATACAAGACAGCAGCCTTCCCAAAGCTGTACTTAAATCCACCTGTGGATGTATCTGTGTAGTTAATATTCTCAATTATTATGGGAGGAAAAAAAGAGATCTGTGTTCTAGGATATTAGGGGAAAAAAAAAAAGAAAAAAACGCTGAATTCTGCTGTTTTATATAGTCCTTTGCAATACTGAAAACATTACCATATTTTTATTTTAAATGAGTTCTTATTCTCTTCAGTTGCTGTTATAAAACTTGTGTTATCCATGTCACCCAAAATTTTATTTTTCTTTTAAACCTGTGGTTCCTGTTTATCCATCTCCAAAAGGTCTGTAGTTCTTGTCTGCATTTTAAGGAGGTGATCTATGGACACTTGAAATTTTGCTGAATTCAGTCAGCAGTAATGAAAAGGCTTTAATAGTACCCTACAGCAGCACAGGTATCTAAATGCTGTGGAATTTAATATTTACAGGGAGTATGACATTAGACCAGATGCAAACCTGTTGTTTTTCTATTGTGATCACATCAGTCAAGTTTCCCTTTCCTTTTCTTCTGAGACAGCCCAAAAGTTTACTTACCTTTGCTAAAGTGTATAAATGAGATATTTTCCCTCATTTGCATGCCAAGGGGCAAATATATGGTTATCATGTGAAGGAAAAAATGTAAACTGCATTTTAGTTTTGGGTGAAATTGTATAGCAAGCACAAATGCTAATTCCCTGTATACCAAATATCAGTATAATGACTTAAAAGTTTGGAAATTTTTTCTTCCACATGCAGTGTGTTTTATTATACATGATCAGCCAGAACAAAACAGCTGTCTCTGCCAAACACCAGCTGTGTACCATTATCTTGAATTTCATCAACCATCCTTCAGTCATTAATTCTGAAATGTTCTGATTGTGCTTCTGAACTACCATATAGCAAATATTGGTCTAGGTTATGGTGAAAAAACTGGATCCTATTTAGTCAGAAGACTTGTAACTAGGGTTTGAGACCTTAAACTTTGACTTTCTTTGTTTTGATTGCCCCTTAGCTGGAAGGGATGCTGAGATAGGTACAGAAGCAGACCTTACATTTAAAAAAAGAAAAAATTCATTTCAGTCAGTGGTTTTCAATCTTTTCTAGCTTTCTGGTAACATTACCTGAGGAGAAATATGCTGCCAGCAACATCTGACCTTGCTCTGCATAAATATATTTCAGCTTTACCAGCAACAGCTTCTGTTGGCCTCTGGTGTTGGAGGATCATGAAGAGAACATATTGTCAGTAAACTATATTTAGAACCATTGATAAATTTGAATTTGTTTTGGGCTCATCTAGCACTCTGCCTTTTACAAACATGAGTGCTAAAATTCCTGTTTTGTTATACACTAGCCAAAAAAGCTCCAGGGTAATCACATTCTTTTAAAAAATCAAGTTAATGATGAGTAAAATTCAAATACTCTTTTTGTATAGCCTGGGAGAGCAAAAGGTGAAGTGTTCAAAGTAAAACTCAAATAGCTGTAATTAAAATCAAGTGTTAATTCCCTCTTGCTTTGTATTCTGCCTCCTTCAAATATTTTATAATATATGCATGTTTTCCCAGAGATTTTGTTTAGTTTGAATTCAGAGCAGTATTTATTTTCTGCACTGACTTTGGATACAAAAATTTATCACAATATGTTTTTTCCCCCATTGTTTTTCTGTTTAAATCTTCAATGCAAGTATTGTCTCTGAACAGTGCTTAGATGCCTTCAGTTATGCTTAAGAGGGCTGTACCTGGCCACACATGTAAGTATTTTCTTGAAAGGGGAAATATGTTGAATGAGGAACTGTATTATAAACTGCAAAATTGCTGTAGAATTAACAGGGAGTATTGACAATACCTTAAATATAGTCATTGATTCTCTTAAAAAAAAAAAAAATCCACCTTACATATCCTGAATTTTTTCTGCAAAATACCAGATTTCAAGATGAATATTTTTGTTATTTTTATTCACTGCAGACAAACCTAATCTTGTACATGGTAGACTGTGGCTACAGAAGAGTTTAAATGAGGCCAAATTTCATTTCATGTTTACAGTTCAGCTGGGCAATCAAGCTAAGGCCTCTCTGCGCTTTGCAAAATGTCACAGGACATGTAGGGCTTATAGTAGCCAAGGTCTTAATTGTGCAGGTCTTGCAAAGGATTTGCTGTCCTTCTGCTGCAGTAGCTGCAACTTCTGGGATGAAAGCACATTTCACTTAACACTGGTAATTAACAGTGCCTCAGTGGAAATGGCAGCATCCATCTAAGGAATAGGAAGCAGTTTATTAGTGGAGAAACCCCAAGACTGCTCACACTCACAGCAGTCAGTCTCAAAGGAAGATAAAAAGGGGCTAAGCAGAACCCCTGGGTGTCAAATTATTTGATCAATACATTTTCAATTTTTATTGAATATCTAACAGCCATGTAGATAATAAAAATATCTTTGATACCCAGTGCACTCAAGCAGTTAATTTAATTATTGGATCATTCAATTAGCTGTCAGAAGAAGGGTCAGTATTACATAACAGCCTCTTATTCCACTTAGAATTGTGTAATGAATAGTTCATATGTATATTTATAGTCTTTACCTATGTATATAAAAATAATTCCATCTGTTTATACAGAGATATGTTAAAAGTTTAGATGTTCATTTCTAACCTTAATCAAAGTGTATTACAAATCAGTGTGCACCCCTGTATTCAAATTTGGCTGTGCAAAACATTCTAATTGAATCAGAAACCTTTGCCTCTCTTGCATTTAATGACTGTCAGCAGTTTCATTTAATCAACAAACTGTGAATATTGTTTATCAGATTTAAAGCCTTAGAAAACTGGCTTATCTTATACCTATATCTACATCTCAAAAGGATTATAAAGATAAGAAAAATTAGTCTGCCAGGATTAAAATTCCAGGATGAGACCTTCATTTACCCTTTCTTTCATAGTTTTGGGGTTTTTTAATCTTGTAGTTTTTAATATTCAGTAAATTGCTTTTTTTCTGATGATAGCATGTGAATATCAACATGTCAGCATCAGAAGGTATTGCCTAAAATAGGACGCCAAATGATCCTCTTGATTTTTATATGAATGGTGATAAAGAAAAATACAGAGTTCTTTATGAGAGAATAGGAACTTAATTTAGATGTTTCTGCCTCCCTGATCAAGGTCAAGGGCAAACCTAAAGGATTTCTGATTCAGTTTTTTATACCTAAAAAAGTATGTGGTCACTTGAATTTGTTTGGCCATCAGCATATGTAATCTGTAAAACAAATATCCAGATGCATCTCCAGGGTCCTCATAGTTTCTGCTGGTTTTCCTCTAGGTATATGGGGACAGAAACAAGTGTTACACCTAAGGGAATGCTCCCTCCTCCAAGCCCCTTGTCAGATACATTTTTTCTGTGGAAAATCAAGTGGAACATTGTCACTAGGAAGTACAGGCTGAAGCAGGACAGTTTAATTATCCTTGGCAAAACATGCAAAGATGCCCTAGAATGTAACTGCTGTTGTTGATGCTTTTGACATTTCTGTTCTCTACAAGGAGAAAAAGGGTTTTTTAAAAAAAAACAAGTAGAGTAATATATATGCAGATGTTGGAAGTCATATTCTTATTAGAAGAAAATTTTGCTGCTTAAAACAGAAAGATTAAGTAATTTAGGAAGTTTGCGTCTTTTTCTAGAAATGCTTTTAGGTTTGCTCACTTGCAAGGTTGTGTTGCACCTCTAAAAGAGTGTTAAGAAGCAGTAAGTAAATAAATAAATGGAATCATAGAATGAATTGGGTGGGAAGAGGCCTCTAGAGATAGTCTAGCCCAGTACAGGATAAAACTCCCCAGTACAGGATATAAATATTCAATACTCTAACTAGTAAAATGTATCTAGAATGGGAAATTTTGAATAAATGTATATACACAAAGTAGGACATCCACTTTTCCAGGCTGTGTTATATGAGGCAACAATTAAAAAGTAATCCACGGATTTTCTCTTTTGCCACTGTTGTACCTGTTTAAATAAAGGCATCTTATGTCTCACACTCAGTTCTGAAAGCCTTAGACTTCCATGACAAATTTTTCACTCTCTGATCAGAGAAGTACTTAAAAATGTAGACTGTTTATTTAGTTCTTTTCTTTCTGATTCTATCTTCATAATACATACTGTGCAGTTATTCATAGTCAATATGCTACATTCTTGTCAGTCATTTTATTGCCAGATCTGAAATTGCACTTCCAATCCTATGACTTGCCTTATCAGTTATAGGCGTGTAAAATAAAATAATATGATCAGTTGGGTTGGCTACAGCATAACAAAGTAATTATTATTTATAGTGCATTGATCATAACCCCTTATGTCTGCCACCTTTTTACTGTCAATGAATGCTAGACCTTACTTGTGCTGGTACCTTTTCTGAGATTATAAATTGTACTTTTCCCAACCTGATAATAACCACAAGAGGGTTATTACATTTATGTCAGTTTAACTATTCAACTTACTTAGTCACAGGGTCACTTCTTTGATTTTAATACAAATGTCAAAACATTACACATTTTCAAAATAAAAAACCTTTACTGAAAGAGAAGAAAAAATATTTATATCTGTTTTATTTAGGCATTAAGTCCCAACAGAGAGATCTTCTTGTTCTCATACAGCATCAAGTCGTTTGCTTCTCTCTCAGCCCCTGCAGTGATTAAACTGGGGGTGCACAATCGGCTGGGAGGAAGCACAACTGGGTAGATTACTTGAACTCCCCAAAGACTTATTCCATATCACAACATCCTAGCAAGCAATAAAAGGGAAAAGAGAGAGGTTTAGGATGATTAGATATCTTTTCCTCAGGAACTGTCTGCACAAGTCTACCCATATGTCAGTGCCTTTTCATCTCTCTTTTTTTTTTTTTTTTTCTCTTATTCCTCTTACCCTTCACTTATTAAACAATTTTTCTTTTAGTTTTATTTTTTTTTCTTTTTAACCTTCCAACACTTCTTTCTTTTGTTCTTTCTTTTCTCTTCCCCATTCCAGTGGGGCTGATGGGGGGAAGTGAGCAAGCAGCTCAGTTAACCCTGACCACCAGGGTTAACCATAATCACTATTTATAATTGTCACACAGAAATAAATATAATCTCAAACCATCAGCACTATCAATAAAAAAGATCACTGACTATACCAGTCATTTCGAAAAACACATTGTTCCAAATATCTGCAGACATTATATTAATTTTCACTAACTGGAGGTCAGATTTCTCTATAATACACATTCATTTGTTCAGTCCCATACTGATATTTCATGAATGTTGCATAAGATGAACTGTATGTCTGTGATGTTTGCAATAATGACACTCTGAAAGCTATGAGAAATATTAAGGATTCAATAAGATGTATTTGCATATTTTCTGAATGTAATGCAGAAGTATTAATTTATGTTTTATATCTGTATATGTGAAAATTATGTTTTCTTGAAAGTATCTTTCTGTTCAAGAAAAAATTAATTTCAGTGAAATTCTCATGTCTTGAATATATTTAGCACACTTCCTCTTTGGTTGTTCTTATCTAGTGCTTTGAAAAATAGATTTTTTATTAAATTGGTCCCTCTTAATAAAATCTGAGATCATATGCAGAAAACCAAGAAAGTAAGAAATAACTGTTTATTTTTAGAAAAAAGTGGTGAAAAACAAGATAATGAATCAATTACCTGTGAAAATTTGAAATTGTGGATCTTCTAGCTGTGCATAGGCCTTGCCAGAACTGGACACACTCTTTGCAGCTGTCTGGACAGAGTTGTGATAATGGCTCTGTTGCTCCTCGTTTAGAGCAGAGCATGAAGCACATCTTACAGTCACTGGGCCAGTGACAAAAAGCAAAACATTGTGGATGGAGGTCAAAAGAAAGAGCAATATTTCAGAACCAACTGCATATTTCCCAAAGTTGTATCATTTTGCACTTAATTTAATTCCAAGTTTGTGTTGGGAACGCCTACCTCTCTCCCTGAGGAAACTTGTCTGTTGTAGTTAATAGTTTCCACACACTGCTTGCATATCAACAGGAAAGTAAAGGAAGTTTACTTTTTTTCCCCTCCAAGACGTCTAAGAATTAGATAAAGCATTGAATTTGGTAGGATCTGGCATTAATTATGCCAGTTCAAGGCTTGAGTCAATTAGTCAATCTGCTAAAAGATTGACTTTCCTTTTGAGTCAACGAAGGGAAAAAATAAATAAAATCCTGCCCAGGAAGATTCCTCCTATACTGAGAAATGTCTGTCCCAGAAGATGAACAGCCCTCCAGCAGTGCCTCATTACCTCCACTGGCAAGGGAAAGATCTATCATGCCTTGCTTTAACAGGATGCTAACATTTAGTCACTTGTCTTTCAGTGAGAGAAAGATCTTAGGAGCTTCTGCCTCTCCTAGGCAGCTGACTGGTTGATTAAGTACCTAATTATGTTTGAAGTTCTGCTCCTTGGGTCTTGGAGTTTCTACAGGTAAAAAAAATTTCTGAAAAAAATTGATTTCCGGTACTGCATCAAGGAAATACTGTTTTCTGTCAATTTATAAACTTATCATCATGCATGAATAAATAACTTAAGGCTTTTCTTCTCTAAGAACTATGAATTGGTATTGTTGACTTAAAAAATAAACAAAATATATACACCTTATAGATGGATGTATATGGACAAACACTATCAGCATTAGTAGCAACAGATGTCACATTACCTCAGGCAGCTGATTCTAAACCCAGAGTATTTTGCCATCAATTCCAAGGGAACCCTTCAAGCTCTGCCTTATGGCAGATACAGGGGCTTTTCTGGCTGGATCTAGATATTCTGTAGCGAATCAAGGTCTTATATAGGATGTTATGCATTCTTTTCAGAGAATGAGGCAAAATAGAGACTGTTGATATCTACCTGGCTTCATATGCAGCTTTATAATTTTGGTATTACCAAGAGTGAGATAATTTTTATTACCTTTTTTTTTTATAAATTTATAAAATACAGTTTTTGTGATGATATTTTATGAGAAGAAACAAGCAACCTTGATATTTTCCTAAAATTACTTGTAATTTAGCATGCATCAGAACTGCAGAACTCTGTCCCAAACATGGAAGAAGATCCTCCTTTTCTGGCAATAGTGTGTAATTGGAAGTGCCCATGTTCCAAATAAAGAATTTTTACCATCCTCTTGTTTCTGTCAAACACCAGTTGACAAATGTGAGTGAAAAGAGTAGAGCAGAATAGATAAGATTAGACTATTCTGTACGTGGTCTACAGCAATCATCCAGTCCAACTACCTGGACCTCTCCAAGGCTGACCAAAAGTTAAAGCATGTCCTTAGGGACTTAAACACTGACAGGTCTGAAACTCTGATGACCTCTATAGGAAGCCTGTTCCAGTGTTTGCATCCTCTTAGGAAAGAAATGTTTCCTCATTAGGAAAAATTTCAGTCTAAACCTGCCCTGAGCAGTTTTAGACTTAGCCATTTAGTTTTAGACTGAGCCATTCCCACTCATCCTGTCACTGGGTACAAGGGACAAGAGCTCAGCACTGCCCTGTCCATCTCCCCTTCTCAGGAAGCTGCACAGAGCAATGAGGCTGCCCCTTGGTTTCCCTTTCTCCAGACTGGACAAGCCCAGAGCCCTCAGCTGCTCCTCACAGGACATTCCTTCCAGCCCCTCATCAGCTCTGTTGCCCTCCTCTGGAGGCATTTAAGGACTTTCATATTTTACCTAAGTTGTGAGGGCCAGAATTGCAGAGTGCTCAAGAAAAGGTCACACAGATACTGAATACAGGAGAAAAATCACCTCTTTTTCTATTTTTACTGTCTGGTTATGCTGTGTTTGATACACCTCAGAATGCAGTTGCAGACCTCCCCAGACACCCAAAGCCTTGGGCAGATGATTGAAAGAGTTTCTGCTGTTAACTCTGTTTGCTGCTTTAGTACTCTGGGAGTAATTCCATCAGGCTTTTAACTGGTGCAACTGCTCCCTTACAATTCCAGCATCCACAAATGAGAAATCACTGCTCCTGTAGCTGTGGTCCTTGGAGGACTGAGTAGCCCAAGTTTATCCGTATTATTACAGACTGAGATAAAAAAGACCCTATACAATGCTTCAGACAGCCTGAAAATCTGTCTTAGATTTATCACATAATCTAGATCAACCAGGAAGAGCAACAGAGAAGTTAAAGAATAAAAAAAGAGACTTGGCTTCCCCTTTTTATTCACCATGCAGACGTAAGCAACAGTTTTTAAGCTTGAATTACTATATAGAAGGCATTTATTTGTCCATTGGTTCTAAGAAGGTACTTATTATAAATTATTTATGAACTAAATCTAAAAGTATGAACATTTGTTTTAAATGTTAAACTCTATGCCTCGTCAGGAAACCAATGACTGTGTTGCAAGGTGTTCACAAAAGATAAAAATCCTGGAATATAATTATATATAGGAAGTAGAATTAGTACAAACTTTTACAATTAAATGTAGCATTTTATATTGAAATTTTTTCATAATAATAACTGCAAAGGAGTCAATGCTGTAGCATTTACATTTATGCCAAATTCTAACAGTGATTATGGATTATCTAGGCATTACCCTTGCATTACCTCCTGTAGCATATGTTGCTTTGTTAATACAGAAAAAAATAATTGCTAGTCTTAAACATTTTGCAAAATACATAATCTTCAAATGAGAATACTGCTTGCCTAATATTAATGTTTCCTGTTCCACCTGAAAAGCTACATTTTTAGTAGTTTCTTCACTTAAAAGGCAACTTGTTTTCCTTTAATTTATTTCCACTAATCTGTTGCTGCTAGGGATTAATTTTTGATTGATTGTTTCCTCACACTCAAATGCAAGTTATCATGGGAAAAAATTCCACAGCAAGTAAAAGACATTTTAAGTAACCCTTTTTAATTAAAAGTGAGCTATTAATCAGTTATACTAAGTTTGGGAAGTTTACTGTAATAGAAAAAGTGGAGAGAAATTTATCTCAATTCATGTGTTTGGAGGTTATAGCAGTTTTTGTTGGTGGAAGATGTAAATCTTGCTGTATTGGAACGAGCATAGCCCTGGTTGAATGATTTTTTTTTTTTTCCATTCAAATAATACCATACAAGTCCTGCTCTAAGTGCAGGTATTCAAGTATTTGGAGAATACCTGCACTGTTCTGTAACACAGTTACAGAATAGTTGTCTGAAACTGAAAGAGAATTTGAAAAAAAAAAAAAATAAAAGAAAAAAAAGAGAAATGTATCTTTTAAATCATTTACTAACTGTCTTTTTTTATGTAGAAATTTTCAACTACAACAGTATAAGGCATTTTTAGGGGAAATATCAGGTGGGCAGGAGGAGGGAGAAGTCACTGTTGTTAGTTAAGAATTCTGTTTAGAGATCCTTATAGTCTTTGAACAATCAGCAATTGGTGTTGTTTTTGGTAAAGAGTTTTACCCTTTGGCTACCATCTCCCTCTGCTGCCAGGAAAGTCCAGGCTCTGAATGAGCAATCTGCTGTCCTGCACTGGAAGATTGTCAGAGACCCCAGGTGACTATTCCCAAAAATTAGTTTCTGGAATGCAGATCTGGTGACGTGGAAAATTGAGCTACAAATTTAATAATTATCAGGTCAAATGTATGAAACTTACAGGTAATCTTTTCACAGCCCAGATGCTTGATTTTTTTTTTTTTTTCTCCTTATAGATAGAAGAATTACTATTCTTAGACCTAATTTTCCCCTGGTTTTATGCAGGTTTACAGTGTGTATTAGAGGAAATATATATTTTCCATTCTCTCAGCTTTTGCCACTGGTATAAAATAGGGTCTCAGAAAAAAAGTAGAGCTACTGCAACCTGATATATACAACAAGGGCTATGAAACATTATCGGGTTTGATTTTTTGGGGGGAGGTTTCATTTAGTTTTCATATTCCTGTAGGGCTGACACTGCAAAAAGATGTGGATGAGCAGAGAATCATATCAGTGTTTCATCTGTGTACTTCAAGAACTGCAGGAAGAATACAAGAGCAAACAACCTCACAAAATATGATAATGAATGCACTGCCTACCCTTCTCTGTCAGCTTTCTGATCTTGCAAGGCATAAACCTCCAAACACTCCTTTCAATATGCAGAGGGAACAAAAAGTCAATATAACCCACAAGTAAACAACCTTTCTTACCTCTCCTGTCAGATTTGCTCAAATGTTTTCAGTGGGTGGGCTCCCAGTAGTTAGGTTAAGGGTAAGTATTATTGCTTCTTCTGGAGAGAAAATATGGCAAGGAAAGTGTTTTTAAAATGAGACTTACATGGATCATATTTTCTTTGAACCTTACTGAAACAATAAAGCTTTTGAGGTTAATCTAAATTGTTCTTTAGCCTTCCAAAGTATTTGCAACATCAGAATTTTTTGTTGTCATTTGTTTCACTCATTAAGGACCCATAGACCTGTCTTTGTCCAAGGGAATGGAATGTACTTTTTAATTTGAAGTTATGAAATTACATTTTGCCCCTCAGCAGCCTTTCTCACTTTTTGTCATGTTTAATTTTGCAAGGTTTGCCAGAGTGACTTGTTTTAAGGTCTTGATTGTCATGTCTAAGCAATCTGAGAGAATTGACTGAGATTATAATTCTCTTGGTAAAATATTGATGCACAAACTCTCAAGGCAATTAGAAACTCAGTTTGCCAATCTAATATTTAATTCTTTCTCATGTTTTGTTAAATAAGAACCAGAAATAAGAAGAGAGAAACTGCAGCAGCTTTTATTATTTCACAGGCACATATTCTGCTTGGGGTAGCAGAAATTATTTACTCACTCTGAAGTGTTCAGTGTCAAGCCTTATGTGATGTGTGTCTGTCATTTGGAAAGCAAACAGACCCAGTACTTATTCTGCTTCTGAACTTTGGTTTCTGGATAGTTTGGAGCACTTGTGAGTTTACAGAAAATTATGGGTGTAGCGTCCCTGTTACCTTCCACAGTTCTCTAATATTTATGTTAACTTTTGGTGCCTGGTCAAAGAGTCCTCCTGAGAGAACTGTTCAAAGTCTTTTTACTGTTGGTCGAGAGATATGGTCATCATTGACAGCTTTTGTTTACTTGCTCAAGTTGAGCTTTCTAGGCTAATGAGGAAATTTTATCATTATGAGACTTCAAAGACATCTCCAAAGCCTGTCTCCACTTATGCTTTCCTGTTATCTGGTCTGGCTTCACAAACAATTTTTATTTTCCCTTCCAAGTATCTCCTTTCAAGTGTCAAGTCTCTTGTATGTATGGCAGAATACAAGACTTTTTAAAATCTTCTTGACCAAGGAAATATTAATAAAACTTTTTAGGTTTTGTAAACATTCTCCTATAAATATCACAACATGATTTTTATCATCACTGGAGCATGAATTTAAAATGTGCTTACATGTACATGTGAAATTAGACAAGGCCAAAAATATAAGTGATGTTTAGAATTCCCTTTTAATTCCATAAACTGCCAATCACTACCACAATTTAGTTCCCAATATGGGCCAAACTTTAGTAATGCTGCTTATTTATTTTGCAAAGAGACAAACACTGTCGCCTTTATATCTCAAGGCCATTTTTACTTTACCTTCCTTTAAAAATCCAGCAAAACACTATTAAAATGAAAAGCACTAAATAAAGTAATTTCAGGTAACCAAGTCTAAACCAAGTCTAAGGTCCCATCATTTGGGACCTTTCTATAGAAGGAGGAGAATTTCTAGAAAATTAAATAGGTAGCTAAAACAAATGTCATGACTCTTGTTCCATTGCTCCATCTGTTTTCCCATGTTCCATAGAAAAGGCTTTGTCATCCTAGAAAAAGGATTCTTAGACGTTTCAGGTGAGAGGAGCCTTCACAAGCACCCTGAAATTTCAAGGATGTGTATTTGTTTTACTTATAGCAAGAAATCTAAATCCAGCTTAGTCTCTTCTTTCTTAAAATATTACTTCTTTTATATGCGTAATACATAAACTGACTTCACACATATTGTGTCAAAACTGTCAAGTTTTATCCTTTTTTTAATGGAAAATGGTACAAAGATGAACATGGGAAGGAATTTAGAATTTCACTTGAGTATGGTTTGCTGACGCTGTCTTAAATGATTATAACAATATTTTCTTAAATTTGGATAATATTTGCTAACAGTTACTTACAATAAAAATAGTGTAGTTAAATGTTAAAATCAAGTACCTGGATCTGAAAATACAGGGAAGGGAAAGTACAAGAGTTCCAACATGCAGGTGCTACCACACAATCCCAGCTAAACTATAAAGACAGTTAAATAAATGTATGCCACATTTCATTAATAATAACAGACGTGTAAGAATATTATTGTCATTAGTATCTTAAAAAATGTCCTTTAATAATTATATTTTTCTATAATTTCCATATAAAGTTGATACTTCGGTCTGAGAGCTTGCCAATATTTTGATTAGCTGATGCCACATTTCAGCTTTAAAAGCTTTGATGTTATTGACTGAGCAAAGTCATCCATGGCAAAACATAATCATATCCTGAGTCGTAGAGGTCTTCCTTCTGGTGTGCACTGGATTTATTTAATCATGTCATTTGCTCCAGCTCTTTAATGACACTTGGAAAACAAAGGAGAGCTGTTGAAGCTTTGCCAGCCTTTCAGTTCCTTCAGGTTAGCAATATCTCAGGCATCTGAGGGTTCACAGCACTTTTTAGTATTTTATCCTTTAGCATAAAATCTTTTTGATATCTTGCTTTGCACCATGAGTAAAACTTATGGTTTCAGAGATATTAGCAATATTCCATGAATACCTATCTTTCTGAGGTTTATAGACATTTTGAAAGAAGGCTTTTAAGGCTTTATTTTGAGACCAGTATAAAAATTTATATTGAATAATGATTTCTCATTCTGTTTCTGTGTTAGATTTTGTGTTAGGAGTATTTAAATAACAGTAAGCTCTCAGGTATTCAAGAGAGGCAAATGATTGTAGAAAAAAAGAGAAAAGTCTAAACCCTATGTATTTATTGAATAAATAATTTTATAAATCAGATATTCTACTTCAACAATTTTCATCTTTTTGTAGTTTGAAAAGTTTGAAAATTAAAATTATTTCCAAGTTTGCTACGAATTTCCTTTTCTTTCTTTCTTTCTTTCTTTCTTTCTTTCTTTCTTTCTTTCTTTCTTTCTTTCTTTCTTTCTTTCTTTCTTTCTTTCTTTCTTTCTTTCTTTCTTTCTTTCTTTCTTTCTTTCTTTCTCTCTCTCTCTCTTTCTCTCTTTCTCTCTTTCTCTCTTTCTCTCTTTCTCTCTTTCTCTCTTTCTCTCTTTCTCTTTGTTTAGGAGAAAACACAGGTAGAGAAAACAGAAATCAAAATGGTAGGGAAAAGAGGGATCAAAGACAGATTCACCCAAACAACAAACCAAATCTGGTTTGTTACTTCTGTTTCAGTTTTAAAGCTGAAATATGAAAATTAAAGTTTGATGAACATTTTCAAGAATATTTTTGAATTAGTGAATTTTAGAGAGAAACAGAAGAGGCAGAGGCCTTTCAGAGAGACCTGGACAAATCAGAGAGATGGGCATTCACCAATCCTATGGAATTTCACAAGGGGAAGTGCTGGAGGCTGCACCTGGCACGGGGTAACCCTGGCTGTGTGCACAGACTGGGCAATGAGAGGCTGGAGAGCAGGGCTGGGGAAAAGGGACCTGGGGGTCCTGGCAGATGGCAAGTTGAACACGAGCCAGCAGGGCCCTGGCAGCCAGGAGAGCCATCCCTGACCTGGGGACATCAGGGACAGCATGGCCAGCTGGGCAAGGGAGGGGATTGTCCTGCTCTGCACTAGGGCAGCCTCACCTCCAGTGCTGGGGACAGTTTTGGGTGCCACAATGGAAAAAGGACATTGAACTATTGCAGAGTGTCCAAAGAAGGGCAACAAGGGTGGTGAAGGGCCTTGAGGGGAAGCCGTGTGAGGAGAGGCTGAGGTCACTTGGTCTGGAGGAGACTGAGGGCAGGCCTCACTGCAGGTACAGCTTCCTTGTGAGGGGAAGACGAGGGACAGACACTGATCCCTGCTCTGTGGTGACAGTGACAGGACCTGAGGGAATGGCCTGAAGCTGTGTCAGGGGAGGTTTAAGTTAAACACCAGAAAAAGACACTGGAACAGGATCCCCAGAGAAGTGGTCACAGCAGCAAGTCTGGCAGAATTCAAGAAGTGTTTGGACAGCACTCTAAGGAACATGGTTTGATTCTTGAGATATCCTGCACAGGGCCAGGAGTTCGACCTGATGATCCTGATGGTTCCCTTCCAGCTCAGAATATTCTGTGAGATTCCAGCATTGACTTGTTATAGCTTCTGTTAACTTTGGTTTTCTTCTTTGGAAGATACTATTGGCATAAAATTATTTCTAATACAGGTTTAAACCTTTTCTGAAAAATGTGGTTTCTGAAGAAGACCTCAAAAACAGTTTTAACAGTCATACAGCTGCATTCATGTTTCCTTGAAATATCTTTCTAAGGAAAAAAATTGGAACTGATATACTTCCCTGGAATATATTAATGAGAAATTTCTGCCAAATTTTCTTTCTTTCTTTCTTTCTTTCTTTCTTTCTTTCTTTCTTTCTTTCTTTCTTTCTTTCTTTCTTTCTTTCTTTCTTATTTGACCCAGTGTTAGTCAAAAGTAAATTTTACCAAAGAGGAGGAAGCTCTACATTCTCCCTAACTTCTCACTCAGTCATTAACCTCATTTTGGAAAAAGTGGTTAACAAGATTCAAATTAGAAATTAAATGCCCAAAGAGGAATAAAATTTTGACTCTCTTCTTCACAACAGATGATTATGCCTGTTTTCAGCCACCATAACCCAACTCACCATAAACAAATTGGTTCTCCACCTGTTCATTCTTCCCTTTCTAGAGATCTTGTGCTTACAGCTGCTGAAGTTGTACATAACATTTCAGAACCTCTTCAAAAGAGTTTGGGTATTCTGCATCCTAGCCACTCTATAAATTACTATCATAAATATTTAAATATATACAGTACTTGTTTATATAAGACATAATGAGTTTAAATTGGGCTGATTATATATGCCTGACTGAATGTACGTTAATAATTTACTTTCCACCAATTTGTTCCATTGCCTAGAGGGCTCTGAGAACACTAAACCAAAAATCCTAAAATGTTAAATAGGAAAACAACTCAATTTATCTGAACAATGCATGTTAGTTCAAAGTAAATAAACACACCCGCCTTCGTAATAGATTAATCTGTTCAAAATGCAAACAACCAAATAATTTGAGATCAGACTTCTAGGCAAACTGTAAGTGAACAACAGAAGGAAGAGGGTTTAAGTGAGTCTTACCTCTTTTATACAATGCTGTGAGCAGGATTTTACCCAGAATTTTTGACCAAAAGTTTTTCTGCTCTCTGGTGATCTTGACATATACAAAAGGAGTCAGTCAGAGATTTTCACAAACCCAAAATACTGACCTTCATTTCAGTTAAAGATTTTCCATTCTGCAGTATGCACTGCAGATCTCATTAATTTTGCTATTCTGAATAAACCATACTAGAAACTTTGAAATATATATTTGGACAGAATTCATTCATATTAATATCAAAGTGGACTAAAAATTTCAAATAGATCATGTAGTTCCTGACAAAAATTCATTGCTACTCAGAAGTACCAGTCTTTGGTGGCAAACTATGCATCTAAATTGAGGATGCATGTAGACACTGCTGATGAAAGTCTGATTTTTCAATTACCATGAAAAAAAGATATATAAATAATAATATTGGCTTTTTTCTTGCCAAGTCTTGTAGGGTTTAGCTCCTTGTGAATTCACCTGGAAGCATTACTGGGCACCCTGTGTACAGTCTCATTGTTACTTGCTCTGTATCAGAAAGCTCACCTGGCTTCTATCTGATTTCCCACAAATCCTGTGTTACATATGTGAGTCCCACTCAGCGAGGTTCACATCCTAAAGCATTTCATGTGGCATTACATGTGTGGACTACAGGAAACACATGCCAGCATTCACAAGTTATCAGTCAATGATCAATACAATTAATGAGGCCAGTGTTCATTTCAGCCAGTCAGTGACAAAAGGCTCAATCCAAGTGCTGCAGCACAGACACATCCCTGGGTGTGTGGAGTGCCTGAATTCTCCTGGAGGTTGCTGAAGGCCTGGAGAGATGCTGTCAAATATTTACAATGGTGTTAGCTCCTAAGTTAAAGCAGGGAGATAAGTTTAGGAAGCTAAACAGCTGTGTCTAAATGGTGGCATTTGTAAATGTACCAAGTGTCCAGAGAGGAGGCAGATTCTGCACTAGGGCACTTAGGGATGTTCTCAGAGCTCCTGTGACATTATGTGTCAGCCCATCTCTCTCCTCAGGAAGCCTGACTCTTATCTTTTCCTTCTTCCACCTAAAAGGAGTACTGTGATTTATCATCCATGCTCCTAGTCTTCTGTAGCCACTAGAAAAGTACCTAAGAGCACTGTACATTTAAGACCAGAGAGAAATTGTTTTCCATGTAACACATGGGAATAGGTCTGTGCATTGCTGAGCAGACATTGCACAAAACTGGCTCCTAGACTATGAGTAGCTGCTGAAGAAATCAAGCAACAGATTATTTTAGGAATCTTTCTTGTTAGCTTACCCCTAAGCTACTTGTTATTGGATATTTCCCAGCTCCAGACTTAAGGTATATAACTAGACTTCAACAGGTTTAATATTTTTCACACACACAAATAAAAAAAAGTGAATTTTGTCATCTTTTATAAAAAATGGGGAGGAAACTGACTAAATGATGCAAATGTTACATCACTGACTACAATTGCTACTAGTTTTTGTTCTTTTAATACAGTTAATTTTTTTCAGAAGTGCCTCCATCCTTGACTATCCCATTTTCATGTGAAAGTAACACCACCCCACAAGTAAAGCCACCCAGCAAATAGGACTCCTAGGAATTCTGTCCTTCCTCATTGTGTGGTGCCTCTTTGCACCTTTAGTCATCTCAAAGGCTCTCCTTCTCCACTGATGTGAGTGAGGGAAGGAATAACAATGTGAGGCTCCTCCTTTGCATAGTTGTCTGCTCCCATGCAGAAGTGTGATAAATCTGGGTGCAGTGGTTTTTTCTGGGTGCAGTGGGGCTCAAAAGTTTAAGAGTTGGTCTGGAGCAGATTCATTGGAGCAGAATGACTGTTCAATATTAACTCCCAATATTAACTACTGACCCTTGCAATGCCTCTGGCATTTTGCTTCCAAGGGGTTTTTCTGAGGGAGCTCCTATGAAGATAGGCTGAGAGAGTTGAGCTTGCTCAGCCTGGAGAAGAGAAGTCTCTGGGGACACTTTATTCCTTGCACTACCTAAAGGAAGCCAGCAAGAAGGCTGGAGAGAGACCTTTATTTGGGCAGATAATGACAGGACAAAGGACAATGTTTTTAAACTGAAAGAGAGAAGGTTCAGGTTAGATGCTGGGAAGAAATTCTTTACATTGAGAGTGGTGAGGCACTGGAACAGGTTGCCTGGAGCTGTGGATGCCTCATCCGGAATTGTTCAAGCCCAGGCAGGATGGTGCTCTCAGCAACCTGGTTTAGTGGAAGGTGTCCCTGCCCATGGTGGGGGCTTGGAATTAGATGATCTTTAATGTTCTTTCCAACACAAACCATTTTCAATTCTATGATATGTAAAACAAGCAACCTCTCTCCAACTTCGACTGGGAGATTCAGTTTTGCTCTCATGCCATGAATTGCCAAGGTACACAAGCCATCAAAGTATGAAGCATTATGCACACCATGGTTTGCATCTCTGAATTTTATCCCTCTCCATCCTTCCTTTCTACTCTATTATTTGCTGTTCCCTACAAAGAATTAAATTAGCTCATCAACCAAGGACCATGGTAAAATTATTTTAATAACACCAATAAAGTGCCTGGATTTACACTGAAAAATACTTATTTCAGGTTTATTTTCAGGGTCTTTTTCGAAAGCCAAGAGTCTTGATTCAAAATGCAATATGTTTTCATCACATGAAATATTTATCTTTCTCTCCATGATACTTTTACTTTTCTTTTAATTTCTTGGTATAGTACTATTTTTAAAAACTTCATGCTTACAAAAATGGCTCAGAAATGAAAAAGAAACAAACCAGGAAAATGGAATTTTCCCTAAAAGATCACAACTTACTGGCCCAAAGCCAGTGAGGTAGCTCTTAACATTGCAAAATATAATGAGTGTGCTCTGGAAAACCAAATTTCACTGCAGCTATTGACATCTTCATATTAATATGCATTATTAAAGCAACATGAAGTAATAAAAAATATCTGGCTGTCTGTATTAGAATGAGTTGCTGAAGATGATTATCATGGCATGGGGGGGATCTCTATTGGGTTTAGATCTTTGGCTTCATAAAGTGTGCTGACAAATGTATAACTATTTCTATAGCAACTCTACAGAGCAGGATTCACAAACTTCACTATGGGGTGATGAAGTGTGTTTAGCAGACAGAATAAAAATTCAATGTGACCATGGGCAGCTCTAAGTTATGCAACCTTCACTTTATCCCAGTTGTTGCTAGAGGAATTTCTCTTTTGTTTAATATCAACAACATTTTTTCCCTTGACTTCACTCACTGTAATCACATGTAATCATGTCAGCATTAAAATACAGATGCCCAAACTATCTCTGTGCTTATCCACAGTAGACAAGGATTAGTAAAATCCTTGTACAAAATTGTATAAATAAAATAAATGTATCAGACTGCACAGTATCTCTATGATGAATCTTTTACAGGATATCATTTAGTAAATGGCATGGGAATATTCTGTTTAGCCTGCATTATCTTTCATATGCTTCAAAACCCTAAGTCATCTCTACTGGTAAAACCAAAGAAAATTCAGATGTATTCCAGAATGCCATCACAGGTTATAACTGGCAAGAAAACAGGATTAGCTATCCAATCCAAATCAGATCGAAAAGAAAAATTATGAAATTTCACAAAAAAAGTAATTTCATCACTTCTGACAGGAAATGTAAGCGCAGGGTCCTCTTCAGCTGCTCCATGAAGTTGATACTCTGTAGTTTCATGAAATTGCAACTTGGAATCCCAGGCTGCATCTGTATGTACAGGGAAAGCAAAGAGACTAAATGAGCTGCATTAACCTGCTTAACAAGCAAGTTTGCTGCTCTGTGCAGTGTGCCAATGCTGTCCTGATTCAATGTCCCAATGTTTTCCTTATGAACCTGTTTCTTTCTCAGTAAACTCTTTCTCATAGATAATTTTTTTGGTAGGAGTAATGTATCACTTTTTATAACATAACCTTATTTGCTTGTGTTTTCTACTTATTTCTAAATAATATTTCCAAAAGAAGTCATTTATTACATTTGCTTATTTGATTTATTTATAATAAGCCGTGGAAGATCATCAGCTTGTTCATTGTCTGTAGCAGAAGAATGGATTTATTTTATCTTAGCCCAATTGTAACTTCTGCCTGAAATTTTATTTTGAGTGTGTGTTCTCATTAATATTCAAAAAGGCTGTTCACTGCAGGCAAGGTTTAAAGCCTGTATAATTGTAATTTTTCTCACAATAATCTACAGAACAAAGAGAATTCAAGAAAATAAAATCAGACCTTGATATATTGCAACCATTTATCACTTTTAAATTCCTTTTATTTCTGGAGTGAAGGAAATGAAAATCAAAATTAAGGCACAGTGCTGGCAAATTGTGCCAGTCTTCAGTTTCTCAGAACTCAGTTCTCTGTAATTTGAGAGTACTGAAAAATGGCTGTTGCATACCAAAAGTAGGAGGAGATCCCTGTGTCTCTATGCTATTAGCATAGTTCTGCATTGCAGGTCTGTTTTGGACTCTGGTTTAATTAATAAACCAGAGGAAGGAGAAACCCTTTCCCTCTGAAAGCTGCAGTGCAGTATGTAAGGTACAGAGTCTCTGGTTTGGTTTTGCTTTCCTGGCATCAAGCTTTTCCTGGCTTAGCTCTCTGTTGACTCCAAGTTTTGAGAATCTGGGCAAAGGCCCCTTTCACCAGTCTCCCTGTCCTTTCTGCACCCTGATGGATGGATGGAGCATTCAGCCAGGAAGGAGGTGACCTGGGCTTGGGCCTTCCCAAGCTGGAAACACCAGCATGGTCTTGTCTTTACGTGGTGGTGGCACCATCGCCATCTGCTCAGGGTGGGTTCACTCTCCTTCATGGACTGCCAGTTCCCACATAACCCCTGATGGTTTTGAGCAGACCTCCCCTTCTGAGGGGAGCCTGACATTCTCTGTTTCTGTGTGCTGTAGTGAAACATAGGCAGCTGTGTGATATGTAGGTATGAGATTCGTAGTGGAAACACAAACGTGGATTAATCTACCCAGCAATACACTCTGTCATGAGAAAGCTCAATTAGCATCCTAAATTAAGAAAATTCTATGCTTGTAGAAGCAGGGTGGTAATATCCAGATGGTAGCTGAAATATTTCCTCTTTTTTCATTTTTAGGGGTAATCTATAAAACATTGCAATGCTTAGTAGACACTCTTTTAAAACTGTACAGTTAGGTGAGATGGAATCAGACCCTCATTCCTGGAAATTAATTATTGATTCTAATTTAAAGACCTAGGCCACTGGCTTCTGCACTACACTATTTCCAAACTGTGCAATATCATCTTACATGTTTTCTAAAAGCATTAGCAAGGTGAAATGACTGCCATACGGTGGTGCAAATGTCCTGAAGCCCTTTTTCCTCCTTGCTGCTCCCTGCTTTGACTCCAGGTCCCAATGTCTCTACAGACTGATAAAATGTTTCATAATTAGAGCTGCATTTACCTCTTTCCTCATTGCAAATGTGTCAATGAATGTGTCCACCATAAAAATATCTCCCATTTCTCAGTGATTTTTGAAATTTGAGCTAGTGACCATGCTTGACCTTGTCAGCAATCTGGAGAATAAGAGTCAAATGAGAGATTGCTCATTGGCTGCTCTGACTCTTACCTTGCTTCACTGAGGGCAAAATATTTGATGCTGCAATATTTTAGATCATAAGCAGTACTCAAAATATTGCATTTTTTCCTTGTTTTTTTTTTNTCTTTCTGTATTGGGTGGTGGTTTGTTTTGTTTTGGTTTGTTTTGTTTGTTTTTTGAACAGTGAATAATATCTAGTAATTTTTGAGCTCAACAGATGTTCAAATATCACCAAGACATCTTAGCATTCACTTGTCCAGTCATGGCTTATCCATAGCTATTTCAAGTGAAAGGGCAATAAATGCTGCAAGGGAAGCATAAGCAGAATTCCACTGCTTTATCTTGTTCCTTCCATGTGTGAAGTGTGAGTATTGTGTCTTCAAGGTTAGGTTTGGAAATCAAATTTGGTAACCACTTATAGATTAGATATGAGTAATGTAACTATGTGAGTAAGAACTATTTTCATGTCTCCATGGCTGGTAAAAAACTTCACAGTTTTCATAAAGGAAAAAGGATAGAACCTGTGTCTTGCTTCAGAAATCATAAAGTTCTTCAGCTTTCAAACACTCAGTACTCACTGATTATTTGCCACCCTAGCATAATAATGTGATAGAATTAAGAGTCCTACAAGGACACAGTATATTGCTGAAAGTTGCTTGAAAGCAGGTTAGTGGGTTGATTTGCCTTCTGTTGCTTTTCCTGGGGTGTCATGGAGGCATCTCCCCACTGACACTTCCTCACTGACCTCCTTCCAGACCCTTGGGAATGAAACAGTTGCAGGAATTCCCTCTGGAGTTTCCTGGCACTTCATACATCCATGTCTCCATGCTTCCTGACTTTTCAAGTATCTGAAGGTTGGCACTCTGGCAGGCAAATTCAAGCAAAAAAAAAAAAAAAACAAAACAAACAAATTAAATTTGTAGAACTGGAATTCTGGGAAATCTGTTTATGGTTTTGCTTTGTTTTTGTTTTGTTGTGTTTTTTTTGTTTGGGTTGGGTTTTGTGTTCTTATTGTTGTTTGTTTGTTTGGTGTTTTGGGGATGTTTGTTTGTTTTTTGTTTATTTAATTTACTTTGACCTTTTCTTCCAGTTTGGAGACATAGGTCATTAAAATTTAAAGTCCAGTTATTCGGAGGAGTAGAAATTCTACATTGCAGCAAACTCTGGCAAGCTGTGCTAAAGTACAACAATATATTAAACAGCAGCACTGTACTATCCTTGTCAACAATAAAGTAAATACATTAAAAAGTTCCTTGCTTAACTCTTAAATAACTGTCTAAAAACATTCTATGCACTACTGGGCAACAAGGATGAACTTCTTCATTTACAGTTTTGGTTTTCTAAATCCTTGACACTTTGTAAATTATTTTTATGGAGATCAAAACTAATATCAAAAGGAAAAAAAAAGTAATATGTTCTATATTGAGTTTTGTGTACATGGGCCCTCTATAAATACTTGTAATTTGCCTGAAAATAGATACTGTCCCACACATTAAAAATATTGAAAAGTATTGATTAATTTGGATGAAACCATCTCTCTTTTAACTTTCAAATATTAGTTACTGTGAGACTATTTAAAAAGTTACATAAATCCCAATAAATACTATGAGAAATTAATGCCAGGGCAAAAAATAGAAGTGCATACTCTGTCCTTACAGAGTATTCTGTGTGCACTGAAAACATTTCAAGATATTCAGTCATTTTTCTTATCTGGCATAAATACAGTTTCAAAACAAGTTGAAATATCTAGTTGAAAATACAGTGAAGGATTGTTTCTGCTCACTGTAACATCTGTCCCTTCTAGCCTGAAGTCATGACAGACTTAAAAATATACTCTGATGATAATATAGAACGTCTTAATAGGTCAACAGAGACAGGAATGAAGAAGGAATTTAAAAGTATTGTAAAACTAATTGGTTTATGAAAGTTAATACTTTAACTATTGACAAAAGTACACTGATCAAAGAACACCATGAAATCAATCAGTTTTTTTAAAAAGGTAGCACAGAAACATGCATAATAAATAAAACAACACTGGCAGTAAATCATGTGAACATCAAAGATGTCATCTGAGACTAAAAGAGCAAAGACATTAGAAATAATAACGTAGCAAATATGTTATAAGCAGCTGCAGATGTGTAGTCAAGGATGATAACAGCTTTGCACTTCTATCATACCTTTCATCATAGGAATTTAATGTATTTTAAAACCTCTCAGGGCTCTACCTATTTTGTAGATGAAAGTGAGATTCAAGTTAGGAGTTGGATATCTTGCTGCTTGGGTAAAGATAAAACATTACAGGTTGTATCTTTAACTCTAAAAGGAGTCCTCTACCTTAAGTCATCTGGGCCCTTTCTGCAGTCAATGCAGGCAAATAGGAACAAAATAATTAATATTACTTGTTTGCCAAACTGATAAAAAAATATAAAATTTAGATGTAGTTACAATTTCTGAAGAAGGGAACTTTCAGAATGTTCATTTACTGTGTGATAAGAAGTTGTGGTCCTTCCCCTGGATGCTGATGTCTACATTGCAGAATCTCCAGAGTTCAAGGATATCAACCTCAGGTGCAAGAGCTCAAGTATCAATCACAAAGCATGAAATACACCAAGAGTCTTCAGAGAAAACTATAATCCTTCCTTTCTGGATCTGTCTGACTTTCATTTTTTTTTCTGTCAAAGCAGTGTGAGGGAAGAATAAAAGTTCATTCTCTTATGGTGTTTAATATTAGGTATGCAGAAGCTTTAAGAGGTGAATATGCAGTTTTCATTTGCATATTTAATTTTGTTTAATTTAAACAAAATTAAAATAGAACCTTTTACATTATTGATCAATATTTTGATCTATCAGCTTTCTTAACAGTCTTGATGAGATAATAAAAACTTAAAAGATAGAAACTGTTAAAAGTGTTTTGAATTTTTCACTTTTCTATGAAGGAAAATTTAATATCAGTATATGTTGCTATGTATATATACACTGAGGTTAAATTGTTTTGTCAAAATGATCAATCAACTTAAATCCAAATTATTTTCCAAATACCTTTCACTCATAACACATAATATCAACCATTTCTTCTAGGGATCAAGACTTCCTTTGGGTGTGGGGGGGTATGTATGTGTATATATTTTGCCTTAAAATTAAAAAAAATATATTTTAAAAAATATTTTTGGTGAAGATTTTTGAAATACAGGATCTTAAGGCTAAACTTTTGCTTTCTTGTCTCTTTTCCTGAACTGACATTTTCAAATGCTGTAATGAGGTATATGATCTCCTGTTTTATTTTATTTTTGAAATGAAACTTGTCTTTTCATGCTCTTAATTAGACTCTGAATTGGAGACTCCCTGGATATTTTCCTCTCCAATGAAACTTTTTCCTCTCTGACTTATCTTCTTATTGTTACAAAAAAATCCTAACCCTGGTATGGTGAAAGGTATGCCATCTCACAACTTGAACAATTCCACATCATACTTTTCCACACCTTCATTCAGGCAAACTCTGCAAATTTTACCTTCCTGCCAAAAGACTGTCTCTTTCTTAGGCTGTTGATTTAAGCATCAGATCTGTGACCAAGACACACTTCAGTTATAAGAAAAATGTTTTTCTTCATGACCAAAGCACAAGAAAATAAATGTAACTAAAATAAGCTCAATCTTAGCGAAAAACATAAAGAAAAAGAAGACTGCTTTTCATGCTGGGGTATATGAAAATAAGGACTAGCTTTTGTCCTGTTTACTTCAGTGCTGTGGAAGAAGAAGAAAGAAAAGAAAGCCATAGGAATGTATAACGTAGAAATACTTTGACAAAGGGGCTACTTCCTGTATTGTGATAAGAAGGAATGCTATTCTACAGAGTAGAGATCCATTACAGATCCTAATACAATTAAAGGATAAATAAATTTATTAAATCTCATTAAGACATACAAAGTGATGGTCATTAAAAATGTCTTTGTAGGCTCAGAAAAGTTTTTGCCCATACTTATTTGGGAACAGTCCCAAGGCTCCAAGAGACAGTGCACAGAATTTCAGTGTGTCCAAAATACCCTCTTTCCTCCTTGTCAGCAACAGCTGGATTTATGTGTAGATCTGAACACTCACTGGCTATTCTCTCTTTGCTTAGGGTAGGAATTTAGGCAAGATGTTAAGAAAATTAATGAGCACTGTCAATAGTGCAGATTTTATTGTCATAATATCCTTCTCAAATATGAAACAGAATACACAGTGTTTGAAGAATTCTATGAACCTCTTTAATAGGAGTGTACATAAGGACCCAATTTCTTTTTACTAGTTAAATGCTCAGAAGTTTTTTGTTGGTTTGGTTTGTTTCTACCTTATACATTTTTGCATCAGAAACATAAAACCTGGAAAGAGGGGGAAAGCAGGTACAGTGTTCCTTTAGAAGAAATAGAAATTGAGGCCATTCAGTAATACAAGAAAAATGAGATCTTGAATGAAAATTAGGAATAGTTTAACTAGTATCTGCTTGATAGATTAGCAGATACTGCCTTGACTGGAAAAACTGGATGAGGAATTTGGCTTTAAAATGCAGGTGTATGACACCATTGATAGTGATAAGAACTACTCCTCACAGTGGCAGAACAACAATTGGTTCTTAGGCACTTACTGTAATTCACTCTAATTCAGATCCGTCAACTACCAGAAAATAACAAGAAAACCAGAAAATTTAAACAAGGAAGAAAAGGTCCAAGGAATTAAGTGACAATATTTGCATTTTGGTATCTACACAGGAGCCCTCAGGATCCATCACTTGCTGGTAGATATATTAGTATGGTGCTTAATTAGTATGTGAAATTATAACATGTACAGTCTGTCTCCTGTTCTGATATTTACTCATTAAGGAAGACCCTCCTGGCTGCACTGGTTGAGTCACTGCTGAGGTGCTCTGCAAATCAGTGAATCCCATTGACAGGGTGGGTATGGAGAGGCCACCAGTGCTCTTGGAGGAGCACAGTCTTGGTGACACAACTCTAGGAGTGGCAAAGCTGTCAGGCAGTGCACATTGTGACATGCTTTTTACCAGATACCCTGGGAGACTTTTCTAGCTCTCTTAGCTCCAATAATTTAGATCTAAACACATTCAGTCTAGTCCTGAGCTTGTGAGAACATGAAAATTCCATCAGGATGTGGCAATAGCTGAGCTTTCCTATTTTAAATACAGCAAAGATGTTTGGCTCCTAAAATCTACATACCCAAGAGGTTTCATAGATTCTGCAAAAGCAAAGAGGTTGAACAAAAAGGTCCCAAAATTCATCTGTCTTATTTGTACAGCTGTCAAGATGGACTGACAATAGAAAGAATACATTTCCTGGATGAAAATGGAGAGTAGGCAGCACTTTAAATAAATGTGATAGCTTCACAGATGGTGGATATCATATACCACATGAGTCAATGAATGTCACATAACCTGAAGTGACAATACAAACTGATGTTTGCACCCAATTTCACATTAAGAAATATACAGTATTTTCACAGAAATAATGATCATGCAATATATGTTCATTTTAATCCTCATAAGTGGATGAAGGAATGTGTGGCTATGGCACAGCTGTCTGTCTATAATTTCAAAATTTAAAAGGGCATTTGAATTCTTAGAGAATTAGTAAAATTTGTTCTAAAAAATCCCTACCCCAGCTACTATGAAAGTCTCATAATGGAGTAATTTTAGCATGTAACATGCCTCTGGCATATTCCAATTTCTGTTTGACACTTTCCAGAGTACCATAACCTAATATGACTGACAAGCTCTATTCTAGAAAATTGAACTTGAAATAAACCTATATTTTATTAAGTGGCACTATAGACAAAAGAGTTGATTGTATTTCACTCTGTACAATTCCTGAAACATAACTCAGAGAAGGCTGCTCCCTGTCAGGGTGTTGAGATCCCTGCTGCACATTCCCTGAGGAACAAGAATGAGGCAACGATGTGTGCATTACTGTTAAGTGTTGTGTTAAGATGCTATGTTGAAGTTATTTTCATGTGTGGAAATCCCTTTGCTATTTATATGAATAGTGTTTTTAATGGTTTTAATTTAACAGTTTCATGGTTTTGTTGTTTTTGGTTTTTTGGTTTTTTTCCCCAAATGTCTTGCTAAAGAATTAGGGGTTTTGATTAGATAACCAAAGTAAACTACATTAGCAAAATTTTGATGATTAATCAGTATGAACAGAAAAAAAACCATAAAAAACCAAAAACATTTTCTAAGTTATATTAAAGTTCATGAATACCACTTCTCTGTAGTTACTGGGACTATTACTCATGAATCCAAGCTTTTCACTGAATTAGTGATAAAGATAATTATTTTTGTTGTTCCCAACAAGCAAAACTGCCTGTTTTTTTCTTTTCTGTAATTTTCTTTTTTGTAATTTCTTTGCAACAGTGAAATAAAATGACTAGCAGGTGTTAAATGTAAATATTCCCAAATATATCTGCTAAAAATATTAAAGAACCATTTTTCAAAAATTCCTATTGATATTACAAGACCTCTGATTCATTCATTTATGCAGCTTGTGCATGTTTACATGCCATGCAATACAATTTCTTTTTTGTCTGCTTAAGCTTCAACTACCTTATATTTTCACCTATTTAAAATATCAAAAAGTTCACAATGACTTTCCAAATATTTTATGAAAGTGTTTTAGGGTCACATTGACTAAACCAGAAGAAGCTCAGGAAGCTGGAGGAGTGGCCAGCAAGAACCACATAAAGTTCAACAGCACCAGAGGTAAAGTCCTGTACCTGGGGCCACTCTGTGCTGGGATACAGGCTGTGAGCTGACTGACTCAGTGACAAATCTGCAGAAAAGGGTGTGGGGACCTGGTGGATGGCACTCAGCAGTGTGCCCTGAAAAGTTTGAATATGTGGTGAGCTGAATTACCAATTGCATAGGCAGACAGATGGCTAGAGGACATGATTTTTTTCTTTGTTTTACACACAAGTGGTTGCACCTGGAAGAGTCCAGGTTGGTCCTCTCCTCTGAGTACAAAAATGATGTTGAGAAACTGGAGAGTCCAGTAAAAGGTAAGAAAAATGACTGGGGGAAGAAGCATTGGACATAAAAGCAGCTGGTTCTTCCAAGTATTCTGAGCTTCATTTAAAAATAAAGCTCCTGTTGTGGAACGCTTGAAGGTATTAGTAAAGTTCAATAATATGAATGCTTGTTTTTAATTTCTGATGGCAGAAAGAACTGATTTCAAACACTTGAAGTGAAAAGTTGTAAAGATGTCTTAAAGAATTGAAGAAAGTTGCAAAATAAGCTGGAGAGGATATTTTTCCTCCCATTACTGCAAAGAATACCTTTTCATCAAAAGATATTGAATGCTTAAAGGCAGTAAATGACTAGTAAGAATGAAACTTTGCAATTCCCAAAGCAAGACTATAATGAGTGCTTTTAAATACTTAGAGATATTATGTAGCTGTCAAAGCTGCTAAGCTTTAAGACTAAAAGAAAAAAAAAAAAAAAGAGAGAGAGAAATGTTGTGTAGTGAATGAAAGAATTATCAGACCGAGTGAGGTAAAAAAATGCTCACTGGTGGTTTAAGCTTCTCAGCACTGCAGACCAAGAATTTTGCTGTTATAAAGAGCAAGAGCCTAGACAGGACTGAGCTGTCTGAATAAAGGGAGGGGTCAATGCTAAAGAAATGTCCAGGGATTAATGCCATTACAGAACTGAAGGGATGGAGACTGAATTCTCTTTATGGACCAAGTTCAGAAATAGCCATAGGTCTATATTGTCCCCCAGCAGGAACCCAGATTTTCAGGATGCCAGTACTGGCACAAGAGACCCTGGGAAACACAGTACTGTACTTCTCTGTCAGTCTGCTCCTTTTCACTGCTGTGTCTTTGGTTACTGACTGTGAGTAGATTTAATCCTATGCATCTCTAGGGGTATTTCAGATTCTCCTACACCTTATTTAAGAACTGATTAAAAGGGCCATATTACAGGTCTCTAAATTCATTTCCAGTTTCTGTCTACAAGAACAGGCACACCCAGGCATATACTCAAGAGCACTAAACTAGGCTGGAATATTCCACTGAGCTTTTGATGTTTCCTCTCACCTTGCAACTTGAAAAGGTAACATTTATTCAAGAGGCTTTGTTCTTGCCTATATCTATACAAAGATAAGCAATGATAGTAGCCAGAGTTCTGTCATGTTACCTGTCCTGTGAAATATGTGTTGTACACGTGGTCATTAGGGAATGCAGGGCCTCAGCCAGATCTGACAGTCTGTGATGCTGAAATTCATTTTCTTCCACACTTGTGCTGTGTGCAGCCCAGTGGAATCTTTTACTGATACTTTCTCTCTGACTACCCAGTTTACTTCAGCTTCAGTTGCTGCCATGAATCTCACTTGATCTGTACCTTGAAATAGATAAAAATCAGCATATCTATCCTGTTGGAAATCTTCATACTATAGAGTTTTCAGCCAGCAGGGGGACAAAACTTGTGAATTTGCTTATTGTCAGTTTTATTTGGACAACCATGGGCATTGTCTCTGGCTCTACTGCAACCAGCCTGATTCTGTGTCCTTCCTTCATTGTGCACTGACTCAGAACAAACTACATGAGGCCACTTGAAAGAAAAAGCTGGCATGAGACACAGCTGGTCACTCATGAATGCTTTGTAGAATGAAAAATAGAAATAAAGTAGATGTTCAGGTTCACCTGACTTTAAATCATGAAAGCCAATTAACTTAAACACTACTACCCCATGGGTGCTGTGTTTGGCAAGAAAAACACCTGACAGATCTCCATTTATTAAAAACATAAAGGGCAAAAGAAAAAAAAAAAAGAACATTCACCTTGTAGTCAGCTGAATCAAACAAAAACCTTGATTACAAAAAGAGCTAATAAGGATGATTTCTGTTTGTGAATGGTTGCAGTCTGAAAATGTTAGTTTCTGGGGATTTTTGAACAAAAATCATCTGGTAAGTCCAGTTCACCCATGATCTTTCTTTGACACTTGGAAAATTAATAGACCTTTCTTACTGAGTAATGAGGACAGGGAAAACAAATACTATGTTACTTCTGAGCTGGTGTAATTTCCAGGAGCTGAGCTCAATTCATCATCTCCCATTACGTAAAGTTTCCACATAGAGTAAAAGCTTTTCAGTTCAGATTTTTACCTATTGAGTATTACCACACATCTGGCTTTAGAACTTATATCAAAATGTTTATGTTGGATTTTCAATTATTCTGTAGGTGGGGAAAGTGAAATATTTATTGAAGAGGATATATGGGATGTATATACTAAGTAGGTAGGTGTGGAATAAAAATAGATGGGAAGGTTGTATCTGGAAATCCACTACTTGCTTAGGTTCATGTTTCACTCACCAGACTCAGGGGTATTGCACTGATGGCATGCACAGGGAAAACCTAAGTGAGGAATTCTGATAGATAAACATTCAAGTTTTAATAAACTGGGATGCTGATAAGTCTCAAAATATAAGGGTAACAGAACTTCAGTCTATGAAATCTCCCAGTAGAATACAACGTCTTTGGTGCTGGGATGTTTAGGCAGGAAGGCAGAGATTTCACCACCTTGGTCTCTACGTTTTGTACCTACACAAAGCTTCAAAAAGCAACTAAATTCCATTAGGTTTGATTTAAACTAGGTGAAAGCTCCTGAGTGCCATTGAGAATCTGAATCCTTAATTTTATTTAAAGTGAAGCTTAGACACTTTTGGATACAGAGAATTAATGACTATAAATCTGGGCTGAGTTCCAAGATCCAGAAAGGTTGGAAAATTTATATATGTGTGTATATACATATATATATATATATATATATATACACTCTTCCCTTTAGATTTCCATTCCCCAAAGGATGTTTTATCCTGTTTCATGGAAACAGACTATTAAAGCTGTTATTTAACTTGGTACTGTCAGTGAGTAAAAACTTGGTGAAATAAAAAGTGTATATATCTCTATAAAAGAACTGGTGCTTTGAAATAAGTTAGGGCATACTAAACAATCCTATATCTCATGAAAATGAAAAAATACTGCACATTATTCTACAAAGATTTATTTTTTTTAAATCCTCTTTTAGTCCTTTCTATCAAGACCAGGATAAATCAGAACATGTGTATGTAAGTTTGCATGTATTCACAGGAGCCAGAAGTGTGTCCTTGGAGGAAAGTAGGCAAAGGACAACCTGGTGTGCATTAGGCAAAGTGTTGTCAGCAGGTTGAAGGAGTCAATGCTCCCCCACTACTCAGCCCTGGTGAGGTGCATGTGGAGTGCTGTGCCCAGTTCTGGGCTCCTCAGTGCAGCAGGAGGCACTGGAGAGAAACAGAGGTGATGAAGGGCTGGAGAACTCCTGTGAGGAAAGGCTGAGAGAGCTGGGGCTGTTCAGCCTGGAGAAGAGAGGGCTTTGGGGGGATCTCATGGCTGTATGCAGATGCCTGGAGGAGAGTGCAAAAATAGAGCCAGGCTCTTCTCAGTTGTACCCAGAGACAGGACCAGAGGCAATGGACACAAAATGAAACACTGGAGGCTCTGTATGAACATCAGGAGAGACTTTTCCAGTGTGAGGATGGCTGAGCTGGGGCACAGATTGCTCAGGAAGGTGGTGGAATCTCCATCCTTGGAGGTTCAAAAGGCATCTGGTCATGATCTTGATCAACTGACTGTGGGAAGCCCTGCTTGAAAAAGAGAATTGTAAAGGACAATTGTAATTCCAACTTCAATCTTTTGTGTTTATATGACAAACATATATATATATATATAGGAGTTGTGTGTATGTATGCACAGACACAATTAACATAAATAAGCATATATCACAATTCACCTAAGTGAAAATATATACCTATACACATATTTGTATCTCAGACATAACTATATTGTAGATATACAGAACAGGCTTACAGAAGTACATATTTACAGATTCACATTATATTCATTGTTCCATGCCTATCTATCTATATGTATGAATTATACTATTTTCTCCCATTTACATTTTGAACTGGATAGCAGTTTTCTAAGGGAATTATAATAAAAAGATACAAATTGTATACAGCTGGTTGAATTCTAGTTGTATTTCATAAACAGATACTAAATATTAAGCAATTATAAACCATGCCCATATTTCAAGCAGGAATACATATTCTAGCCAAGCTAATGAATAAAGAAATAGAATTTTATGAATATGTCACATACAGCAGCTGCATCTTATATTTGTTGCCAATTCTGTCTAAGGTGTGGTTGCCTGGGAGATACCACTCTGACAGTGTGAGCCCTTTAAAATTTTCATGGACAAATATCAGCAAATCACCTTTCTTGAGTTTGTGTTGTCCTTTTTTCCCAATCCCTGCCTATTGGCCTGAACTTTTGCCCATGATGATATCTGACTCAGTTGTGTAGAGTTTGATCTGCTTTTGTATGCACTACCCAGAAGAACTGTTTCTTCATTTAACCACACAGAAATTTGAAATTAATTTTTTGTTCCTCTATTAAGAAAAAATGCCATCCTGTGCAATTTGAATTTTTTTTCACAGGAATAAAATTACCCACTAGTGATAATTTTAGCAAAATATACTTGTCTTGTTTTTACTTGCTCTTTTCAAAATTAACAATAATCTTTGGTAGTTAGAAAGTAATCAGTTTTACTGGATCTTCTATCTTTTCCTAAGGAAAAGAAATGGAACAAATATAAATGAGAAAATCTGCTTTTGATTGAGTCCATCTAAATTCTGACTAGATAACTCCAGTGAATTCTTTTTGAAGCATGCACTTTATCTGATTTAGGTCTATTGTGAAGGACCTCACTTCCAGCCCTTGCAATGAGATACCTACTTTGCTATGTCTGTCATTTGATTTGCTCATTCCTTTCACCTGCTAATAAATAGTCAGAGAAATGACTCATCGAAAAGAAGAGGGCCTTTGACTTAAATAAAAAGATTTTGTCCATTTTCTAAAAGAAAATTTGTATTTGTACTGCATGGATTAGAAAATACATACAACTATGTTAGTTTAATGTAGTCATTTATTTCAAAACAGACATTCATTCATTAGACATCCTTATATTCATCTGCTTCTAATTCACAAGTTAATTGCAGGTTTAACTGGTACCCATTTTTCAGAAAAACTCCCACTTCTTCAGGGCTTATGTATTGTTAATGAGTTTTCTCTTTGGAGATTTCCTGTCCAATCTCTTGCCACAGAGCATTTTCATACTTTAAATTGCAAGTTTACTTAGCTTCCTTTTATCAAGTTTTCACTCAAAAAAAGCTCAAACTGAAGCGGCAAAGGAAATAAAGCTAGTATAATGAAGCTAGATAATGTAATTAAATCCATCCTTATTCCAATCATGAAAGTCAAAAATGGCAAGCCTATGGATAGCCACTCCCTTTTGTATGAAAGGAAATAATAAGAAAAATGTTTGGTGTTGTAGATAGCTCTTAATTTTATTTCATGTATATTTTTGAATGAACTGTAAAAAATATATTCAGGTTTATGTAATATAATGTCTTACTCAGGATCTCCACCAGCATCTTCCCACACTCCAGGATATATGAAGTTCATCATAAGAAATATAATTGCTTTTGTACTCAGGGTTTGGATGATAAGTATTAGCAATACTATTTAGAATGGGTTTTCTCCTTGCCAGACTGCAACATATAAAACTATAAAATGTTGAACTTTTAGGACTGTTTTAATCTTTTTTTATAGGCTGAATACTGTGTTTTCCTTTACATCTTCATTAAACAAAAAGAAAAATCTGTTGGAATTGCTGATGACTTCAGCAGAGAAGGTGTTCACCTATTACTTTTTTACATACTCTATTTGATTATTTAATTTTTTTTTTTCCAGGTTATATTTAGCTGTCAGGGTCATTTACTTCTAATAAAGGTTAGGCCAGTTAAATAGTTTTTCAGATAGAGAAACTACACCTATTCATTTTGTTTTGGGCGATTTTTTTGATGGCCTTTTGTACTGATATTCTGGGAGTTCATGAAAGATGTTATTACTTGATTCTTTGATTGATTGTAAACATACATGCAGAGAGTGAGATGAAGGACATGGTGTGCCTAAGGCTGGGGAACAGCAAATTTAGGAGTGCAGGAAAGAATGTCAAATTTTATGAAGGATTAAGATGAAAAAATCTAGGGAATATGACTAGTATCTTCAAATAAACAAGGCAGAAACCTCATGTGAAATAGCAGTTCGGTGAGAACTTCATGCCACATTATTTCTAAGCTTTTGTCACTAAAAAAACAAACCTCTAGAATTCTATGATAGCTTTCCTATGAATTTAACTAAGAAACAAATCAGTTATTTAGATTTACTATTTAATTAATCTTCATAATTTAGGTCAAAATTTCAGATAGGAGCATGGAATGGATTTAGTCTGTCCAAATTAAGAATCTCATAAATCAGATTTTAATGTACCTTTCCCTTTCTTTAGTCCCTCAACAAGGGCAACAGGGGCAGAAAGATATGGAAGTAGAGGGTAGGTACTGTCTATTCCAGCTATAAAGAAATTTCCATGATCCATAAAGAAGGATGCTTTTTACTTTTCTTGAATCAACTGTTGTTCACCTTACTGGCTCTTTAATAATTGCAGGCCACCTAGTCAAAGTAAGCAATTACTTCTGTTTTGAAAGCATCAGGGCTCATATTTAGTATTGTTTATGCAATTTTCAGTTGGCCAATTTTCCATAGTTTCTATATTATCAATTTAAATTTAAGTGATGCATAAAAAGTTGCATGGGTCTGTTTTGAGAGAAAATTGATGAATTTATAAGCTGGTGAGCTGCAAAAATAATTTTATCACATTTTCAGTCGTTTCAAAATTGCAGTTGCCTTCCAGCTGAAGTACTGACAGGTCTATCAAAAACACACCTGGACCAGATTCACAAAATATTTTTGGACTGAACTGCATAGTGTCCAGAATATAGGTATCTAAGCCAAAATCAGGAGGCCACGAGAAACTCTTCCAGAATTCACCTAAAGCCAACTGAGGTTCGCTTGCTCTTGAAGGCTCTGGAACTTGAAGAAGGGATGCAGACAGTAAGAGGTACTTGGAAATTCCCTGATCAGTCCTCTTAAGGTATCTTGATCTTGTCTGCAAAAAGCTGAAGTTTGAGAAGTATGAAGTGCCTTAACATGGAATACTTCCACCCATCACAAAAGCAGAAAACTTTCACAAATATATTTATTTACACTAAGGCACAGTATAAGCAGCATTAAATGACTTGGTTTGCTTTTGTTCATTACACTTTTGAGCTCAGCCCTAGGCAAAGTGATCTGTTAGGGTGATGGGGAATAACTGCATTATTTTAAAGGACCTTTGAAGCTTCAGAAGTCTCCAATTTACATGTGTGATGAATGGACCCAACCCGTGGATCTCAGTCTGGTAGAATGGAAGAGAAATCCAGAGACCATGTTACAGAAGACAAGCTTAATCTATTGGCCCATATCAGGTGAGTCAGGTGGACAGAATTCTGATAAACCAGGCTTAAATCTCTAGTCAGTGTGATACATGCACAGATTTACTCTACATGGAGAAAAGGGTTGGTGGGAGTAATGCAACAATTCAGACTCCAGTAGTGTGTGCTGTGTTCCCTTGGAACACAGTGTGTGGCATAAATTATATCATTATATGTGCTAGTTTCCTTCTTGAATGAATCCTGTTCAATTAGCTGGCCATTCAGGTGTCAGACACTACTTTGTTTTCATCTGGCTGGGCCTTCTTTCCAGTGAGTCACCATCCATGGTTGAGACACCTGCTCAGAGAGAAAGATCAAAGTAACTATAGTGTCAATCTGTGTTGTAAAATAATTGTTGGGTGAAATTACTTCTGGTCATTTACACCGGATATGAGAGTATCATTCAGTTGCATGTTGAAAGATGTTAAGAAGGAAGCATATAAAATAGTTTGAACTGAAAAAAAGGAAAAAATTAGTTGCTTTTTTATTTATTAGCTGTAATCAGATCACAGGTTTTTAAATTCAGATTTTTTTTTTTTTTCTGTTGTTGGTAGAAGATAAATCTTGATCAGGGAAGAAAAGCATCTTTTCTTAACAAGAGGTTAATCAAGGTACTAATACAGTTCAAGTACAAACGATAGGACAAAATCATGTTATGCAACATAATAAAGTAATTTGATAGTACATCTCAGAAAGAAAGCTAAAAAGCATTGTAATACAAAATTAAACACTTATCAAGTCACAGCATATACACAAGACAACTAATTCACTGTACTTTTCAGATTGATATTTGAAGCACTTTTTGCACAGATTTCTTTCTTACTTTCTGGATTGGATTGTATCCATGCTCCCTTTATCATCATGACCTTGGCTGAAAGGTTTGTAGTATTTGATGGATCTGGTGGGGAGCATTTGCTATTACTTATTTTCTCAGATTAGGGAAACAGGTAAGAAATGTGTCATTTTAACCAGTAATATTGCTCATAAACATTTCAAGTGATCTATGAAATGTGCAATGCAACCCCCCATGGCAGGAAATTTGCAACTAAATGATCCTTGAGATCCCTTCCAAACCAAACAATTTTGTGATTCTGTGATTCTTAAAGAATGAAGAGGCTTTTATTGCTCCTCATTCCATAATCTTTTGGAATATTTTTCATACTGCATGACAAACAGATGACAAAAACCATTTTGATTGGTGCTTATACAGACAGATAATAACTGTCTGTTTTGGTGTATTAAAGCTGCATTTATATTTGTAGTTGCTTCAGATAGAGTATCTTAAATCAGCACTGTATGAGCATTTCAGTCTAATAGCAAAGTACTCATAAAATGTTTTAGTTAAAATTCTCTGATTCTGCTCCCGATGACTGTTCCCATTTGTTCAGTTTTAGTGTTTCCTCATATCCTCTTGTCTTTAGAAGGAACTGTTGCTTTTAGACCTATCTGTCGTTTTTTGATCAATCAAAGATTTTGACAGCTCCTTTTCTCCCTTCCCAATTATGTTAAATTGAAGTGGAAGGCAGAGAGTGTTGACATTAATGGGCTTTCCTTTGAGTTTGACTGCCCCCATTGGGAATAAGTGCTAAAGGTCCTTGTATGAGCCTTCATGCACTACAGCTCTGCAGAGAATGGGTGCTCAGCCCATACAGCAACATCCTGCAGTGGTCACTGTCCATTTTGTTGTCTATTTTTGATTAACTTTATTTCAGTATTTCACTGGTCTCATCTTTCTTTCTGCTTGTACTTTTTGTTTTTCAGCTACATTTTGTATGTAACCACTCAGGCATATGAAACCTTTTGTTTTCTTACTGTAGCATCCCTATAAAACAACAGAAATACAAAGAAAAGCAGAGAATATGCAGACCTATTCTACAGATATTCTTTTTGGTCATGTTTTCTAGGAAATCACTCACAACTTCCTCTCTATTACCTAGTCTGCATTCTGCTTAACCAAGAAATGTTTTTCCACATTCCTGTATTCTTAATTCTGCCAGTTTTACAATACTGAGAAATTCCTGATGATCAAGTTTCTTCCTCCATTTCCCTGCAGGTACAAGCAATCAAGCCATGTTTTTGTCATCTAATTAGAGAATTGCTGTAAATCTCACACTAATCCTATTTTTGCCATGTTTGCAATGACTGAGAGGTACCACTTCCATATTTAAGGTTAAATTCCCATTTTCTCCATTCTTGTTCTTTGTTTCAGGTCTTCCTTGCATAATGCCAGCTTCTGCTAATTTGCAGCACACAGGCATCAAATACAGGATTAAAGGTATTGGAAGGCATATGTTTCTCTTGTTTAAATTTAGAGCTACATCTAGGCAATCACAGTCCTTTCGTGGCTAAAAATGAGAAAAAATACTTTAACTAGAGGAAAAAACCAAAACTCCTGTACCTAAGGAGAAACACCATATATTATTCCATCAATGTCTCTCTACTCCTTTGTGGTGGAGCAATATTTTTCTTAGTTTTAATTATGTTTACTTAGAAAGAAAAATATTAAAGGCTTTTCTGAAGTAATAATTTTTTCCAAGGAAACCAACTGTGAACAGGGAAAGATTTTACTTGATAAATAGCTCTTAGTCACTATCCACTGATGATACTCAGTGGCCCAAGAAGCCATTCAGAGCAAACTGCTAAGAAGGAGATAATAAAATTCATTATTTTAGGCAACGTTTATCTAAATATTGAGGTTCTCCTATGAAATGTAGGAGGAGCTGGACTGTATAAGGATATTAATCTATTAAATAACTAATAACTGTGTCTACATCAACACAATATTTTCTGTATATTACTTATGCAGGAGTGGAATGCTATTTCACTATTTCTGCTTGTAAAAACATAAAAGCTCTTACTGTAGAAACAATCCTAGCATCTCATTTGAAAATTTTTATTTTTAAATTTCTTATTGTGTAAACCCAGTATTATATTCCATTTTCTTCAAGAAATTATATTTATGCAAAACATCATTGTAAAAGTAAAGCCTGCATGATAAGGAATAACAAACTGTATGGAATTTTAATTTAAAATTACTGTAATGTAGATAAACAGAGTTATGGTATATGAAATATGTTATGAATTAGTAATTGTGTTTCATTGTTTCTTTGGTCTCAAGTCTCTGAATATTTCTCACAATTGAAGATGTCAGGGTTCTTCTCTGGACATGTGGAATGACAAATATTCACAGATCTGCAGGCTTTCCTGAAGGTGGCTCCATTTGATAAAGGTTAAATTAGACAACCCAGGATCAGATCAACCCCAAATTCTCATCAGAGTAATTGGTCAGAGGAGTAAAAATCAGAAATAACTGTTCAGATAACAGGTATGAATAATGCCATAAGAATTTCCATAAAATATTTCTGGGATTTAACCAACATGTTATTGAAATTTATCAACTGAGCAAATACTCCACAAAAACTGGAGAAAACAATCTTTGCCTACTTACAGTGCATATCTCCATCTCAATTCTGAAATAAGGACTGTAATTAACTAGTAATTGTCCTTTCTTTTTAATTCTGGCTACTAAAAAATACAGGTTCATTTGGCTGTATCTCATTCACACATAGTTGTTTCCAGCCTCAGTGAAATAGAGAACAAAACATGTTCAGGAGAACGCTTGTTTATTTTAGGATAGTTCTCAATTCTGCCTCAAATTTCTTCAGCTCAGGATGTCGATGAAAAGATAGAATGTACAAAGCTTAATTTCAAAAGAAATTCTGAAATAGAAAATGGAAGAGGAAATTAACTTTTGGTGTACTTTAGACGAACTATAGCTTCAAAAACTTTGAAACCCAGGGAATATGATTACATTTGTCTGCGAATTAAAAAGCAAAAACAAAAGAACCAAAAAAATGAGTAGTGGTGAAACATTTTTAGTCAAGTTAAATTCCAGGTTACTAGTAGATAGCAACTTCCATCTATATTACCAAATAATTTTTGAACACTGAGATTTTCTGCAATTTTCTAATGGCTCAGTGACAATGGATAAATTATGGAAAAAAATGACATTTTTCCATTGCAGAGGACAAACATTTAAAACTCTAGAGAAGCCTAAGATATGTAGTCAAAGTGTCCTGAAAATCTATAGAGCTCTACAAGATTACTTGAATTTAAACTAGCATTTGTCTCACAACTGAGGCACAGCATCTTTGAAACACAATGCATAAATCAAATATTTTCTGTTTGATACATTTTTAGAAAAAGGCTTTAAACCTGCTTTAAGTACTTCAACGTTGTTCAAAGTATCATATGCAATATTTATCCATGTTCTAGCTTCCCATCAGCAGAAATGTCCTGTACATCTCTCCCAAATCACCTTTCTCAGAGTTTGGTCATAAATTAAAGATGACACTCTAACCAAGCAGTTAAACTTGTACATGCAGAATGCTTGCATATGAAAAAGTGTTTGTCACTAGGGGTTAGACAAATCAGAAAAATAATGGCAGGGCTCATTGTAGATGGCTAAATATATTTACAGGACAACAAAATCGTAGCTTCATCTACAGCAAGGGGCTAGAAAAGAACTTTCTCTGCCCTGCTAAGGACCTTCAAATCTTTAATGTTGGCTCCATTAAGATAAATATTAGATGCTGGCTATTTATACTTTCATGTATGCATATACATTGGAATCCAGTATTTAATACATTGTGCACTAATGGTGTTTTAGCTTTCAAATCAATGTCACATAAAATTCATGGGAAAATATCGCAACATTTCACCAGAAGATGAATCACTTCAGTATGAAATCCTTTAGAAAAAAAAATGCCTTTAAAGATTTTTCTGCCTTGAGCTGAAATATGCTACAGGCATATGAGTAGTTATTTAAGTTAAATAAGAATGGATTTTATAGAGTGAACAAAAGCTTTTTGGTTTCTGGTTTTCAAAATCGAGGGAATAGAGTCCCAAATATAAGAATCTTATCCTGCACTCATGAAAGACTCCTTAGAATTCAGTAAGGAAGGAAGTGTCACAGGTGGGATGAAGAGATGAGAACTGGGAATTAGAGTGTGTCATCACAGAAATGTTAGTTGTTCTAGCTGTTGGCAAAGCAAGGTAAGAAATAAGACAAATAAAAAAGGTACCAGCCTTTCCATGGCACAGAGAGTTTGGAAAGGCTGCTACTTTTTAACAAATTTTTGTGATTTTTTTTTTTTAAGAAATCTTAGAAAATTCACATTCTACATTTTTCACCTCTGTAAGGATTTAGGTAAGCTTGAAACAGTGCACATGCTTATTTCTGAAGTTGAAGACAGGTTTATTTTCTTCCTGTTGAAACGTTAAAATATTATTTTAAAAAAATCATTGTGACTTGATGGAAGTTCAAGGCTTCACTTACTGTTTGACCTGCAGCACAGGAGATGATTTTTGTAGATGTTTAAGTTTACTTATTATTTTAAAGTTTTGGGGGTTTGTTTGTGTTTTGTTTGTTTGCTTGTTTTAAATATGAAAAAGTAGTTAATTATTTAGTAGTTCAGTGTCTTTTGGCGATTGCTTTTCTTCAGAAGAATAACATTTAAAATGTCTCCTGTTCTTCATATGACTGACTCTCAAGAAAATGAGAAAATTTATTTAGCTTTTTAAAGCTAAATAAATAAGGAAAATTAAAAAATATATATTTTCAGCAAAGGCTTATTGACTTAACTGGCTTCATGTAAATTCTATCCAATGACAGCATTGTGTGGTCTATTTCTATTTTAGTGGTACAATAACTGTTGTATTTAGAGGGAAAAATAGTCTGAATGGATGTGAATAAGCTTTTTATAAGGAAAAAAGAGGTTACTCAATAGTTTTTAATTCTACTCAAATTATTTTCTCCTTATATCAGGTTATGGTAAACACCAGCAGAACTAAAAACTGCCAAGGAATTTTGATTTTAAAACGTTTCTATAAAGAGATATTTCTATAAAAATCAACTTATTTGGAAAGAAAATATTAAATTCTTTCAAAGTGATTTAATTGGCAAAATAAAATTCAATAGCATATAGAAGTTTCAAATAAACATAAATTTTCCATAATTTTAATTTCTAATTCCACTTTGCTTTCAAGTTTTTTGGTCTGTCCTCCACTTTGTCTTGCTTTTTTTTCCCTATTCTACTGTGAAAAAAAGAGAAAATATCAAAAGGGGATTTTTATAAATAAAAGAGCTTATTTAAAAAAAAAAAGTTTTTTTTTTTAAATTTTCAAATATTACTGCATTTAAAAAGTGTCAATTTTTTATATACATACAGGTTTTGAAAGAAAAGTTTTCTTCTGTCTGTGAAAAACTATCTGGAATATAAGTAAAATTAGATTTTCAAATTTCAGTACTAACCATGGAATAGTAAAGAAATTGTAATACTTTTTGCCTTCTTCCTTTGGATACATACTCTGCATGTATATCCCTCTTTCGACGGTGTTTGAAAAGCCTTGAAAATAATTTTGCAATTCAGAAATAAAATCAAATATTTTGGTTTTCTTTACAAAACTGGGAGCAGGAGAGTCCTCTTTGTCCTCACTGATGCTCCATTGGATTACAACAAAATATAAGGATTTAAAATTATTCATATAGTGATAAAAACAGAAATAACATTTTTAAAAATTAAAACCAAATTTGGGGGGAGATTCCAATGGAACAAATAACTGTCAACAGTAACTACAAAAATGAATGCAATCTTAATGAACACAATTCTCCTACCTTTAGAAATAAGTTTTTTGTGCCGTGTCATTGTTTGCAAGATTGCTTTAAGCAGCAGGTTTTTTAAATTAATTTCTGCCTTTCATGGTCTGCAGAAGGTAGAAACTAGGGACCATCTTGCTTGCTCAGGGGAGTTAATGCAATTTATTTTTCAGTTCATGAAGGCAGCAGCAAATCCACCATGAGGTCAGGAAGCACAACAAAGTCATTCTTGAAGGAATGTCATTCTTACAGAGGTACAGCTGAACACACCTGGAAGCTATTTTATGTTATATTGTTATTATGATATGATATTACGATATTTATTATTATTATTATTATTATTATTATTATTATTATTATTATTAATAATATTATTATTAAATGTTTTTCATCCTTTCACATTAAAAAACTGAACATGATGACTAATTTTTCGTAAAAGATGAATGTGAGCATCCTCACTGAGTTCCAGCCTTAGCCAAATCACGAAAGGATCCCAGCTAAGGTGGGGATGCTAAGAAAATGTGGTTTGCACTTGAATTTTAAAGGGTTTCATTTTCCTGCATGGCATGAGAAGCAGCTGACTGTGCTCTTGCACCCAGCTCCATCCACATGCTCCTCAGATGCTCACAGACCCCTGCTGCCTGGGATGATGTAGGACACAAGTGGACCTAGGTTTGATGCAGCCACAGCATGAGTGGCATTAATTTGCAGCTGAGGAGTTTTTAGCAGCACAAGCTGTGCCACCACCCCCAGTGCAGCTCAGAGCCAGCTCCTGCTTGCCCAGGAAGGAGCACAGGCATATCCAGATTTGGTTATCACTATATCCATTATCATCATTTAGTTCTGGAAGCCTGAAATTATTCTGGTATCCTAAGAAATAAGAACAAAAGTCGGGTTTTCCAGAAAGAGTATCAGCTCTATGGTTTTGAGTTTATGGATGAGAACAATCTAATATCATCTGAAATCTACAAGAGCTTTTGCTCCAAATCATTTTAGCAGAGAACTTTAAATAAAATCTCCATTCTAATTAGAAGAAAACATAATCATCAATGTTGTGGTAAACAAAGCTGACAATATCAGTGTGATAATTATTTTAAAAAAATAAATAAAACATGTTCTATCATGCTTGACAAATTTAATTGCAGGATGTTTTTTATATGCAGGGGTTGCAGACTCTTAGTAGTAATCAAACTAATGGTTTGTCCTTGCCACTTAGCAAGGTTTATTTTGTGCAGTGAAAACATAAGGTAAGCATAGCACTGGCATTTGTGTCAGAATACTGATGATGCTGATATCCTTCCTACACAGAAGGATGAGGCTGTTGGGAAAATTGTTATTTGGTCACCATTCCTTATTCAAAATATATTCAGAACCTGAAAAGAAGGTAGAGATATTTCATCCTGTCTTACATAGCAGTGTAAATTTTGAATTCCTTTCTGGACTGAATATGCTTTTCATATATGAATATAAGCTGTGGGGAAAAACGAGAATTAATGCTCCATCCCACCTGATGAGCTCTGGGCTTTGAGAGGAATGCATGAAAAATCAAAGTTATTAATTAGTTTCATCTCATTCAAACTTATAAGTCCCTAAAGGAATTTTGATTTCTTTATTTTCTAATTTGGAACAGAAGGCAAGATCCTTTTGGTTGGTTTCTTTCTCCCTATATTTTTCCTGATCTGATGTAGATTGTTTTTCCTACTACTCTAATGCAGCTCTATGCTGTCTCCAACTGAGCACTCTACTGAAAAGCACTAACCACTCCTGTCACTTCAATGTTGGGAAAAGACCTTCTCTTGGCTATACAACTCAGTGCAAAGTAGCTGAAATGAAAGTGGATGTTATTGTTCTTTCATTTCATGTTATATTCACTATTCTTATTTCTTTGTCTGTAAAGTCTTAATTTCAGCAAACACACCACTGCAATTTAAAGCACTTTTCTCTCAACTATGAGTGGCTTTGATTTGAGATCTTTCCTTCATTTGTGAAGAAGAGCTGTGCCTTTGACTTCAAAATTTTTCATCTTGTTGTAAATAGATTTCTTATTGTTAAAATACTACCCATTCCCTTTCTTCCCCATTTGCTGCTTCTCTTTCAGGGAGAAAAATAAAAAGTGAGGAACGATGTGATGGCCTGGCCTGCCAATGCTTACAGATTCAGGGTCAAAGAAAGATGCTGTATTCACTGAAGCTTACATTTTGCCTTTTCTGCAGAGCAATAATCTTTGTTCGGTCACCAGCGGGTACCACGTCTGCTGAGATGTTCCCATGGAGACAGGGCAGAGCTGAGCACAGCAGCAAAGATGCACCTCACAGCCCTTCCGTGGGGTCTGTGGTTACCTTTGTAGCTGATGCAGTGCACAGCAAAACATCTCCCTTCTTTCAAAACCACATTTTGCTAAGAGTCAAATGCTCATTTCCTAAAGAAACCTCAAAAAACTATAAACTTCACAAAGGAGGAACAACCAAACAAGTGTATAAGCATTTCCCACAAATTTCACAGAATTCCAGTGATGCTTGCAGAAACTTGAAAGCTCTGTATAGTTGAGATCCTTTTTTTTTTGGTTTGTGCTTTGTTTTGTATTTTAGATTTATTTCTAGATCTGAGATCAAACAAATGATGTCTTCTTTAGCATGAGATGACTTGGACCCAAGGAAATACTAATTGAGATGTAGGTATTCAGTTTGCTTTTTGGTTGTGGTATTTGAACCATGTTTCATTCCACAGCGCTTGCTGGAACAAGCTGCTCCTAGGAGGAGGACTTTGGCATTAAATCTTGGGATGTGCTTTCTATACCACAGGTAGGAAAAAAAACCATAGTTTTTTAAAAAGTGTGGGAAAGACATCCTGGCCATTGGATTCATCAAACTCAGTGATAAAACTGTAGCTTGACTTCTTTAAGGTTTTTTTTTTTTTAAGAATAAACCAAGATAATAATAATACTGCTGTAGAAAATGCTGATAAAAATTAGCTTGCAATAGTTCAGACTTTTCCAGTCATCAACATTGAAATTAACTAAAATTGCAGGTTCCAACAGAGTGATGAAATGATTTTGGAAAAATACTATAAGACATTGAATGAGTTTGCTTGGTTTAATTTGATGAGGCAAGTTTAAAGATGAGATATGCTGACTCTATATAATTAAATACTTCAATAACTTAAAATAATTTCAAAACTACAAGCATTTTTAGGATTTCATTCTACTTTAAACGTAGTGACATTAAAAACTTTTACAGTGACATTACAGATGTTCAGCTGCTTATCCAGCTCAATGTGTTAAACTAATTATCAGATATGGGGTCCAGAGGAATTTTTTATCCTAATTAGGAAGAATTTCCGCAGAAGCAAAATTTACTTTTTTGTGTAGCCTGGGTCATCGTCATCATCATCATCTTCTGGGAACTTTATTGACAAAAGTCCAGGAATCTGGGAGGCAGATAATGCTCTCACTTCCTCCTGTTTTCTTCCTGTGGCATGTCATTGTTTTTTGGCTCGTCAGGAAGCATTTCCTGGCCCATGGAGTTTGCAGATATGTGGGGGATGCTGTGATGTCCCCCTGAGCCCACTGCTGTTTGTGTGTTAGCACAGTCAGGTCCTGCATGCAGTGACTCAGTGCCTCTTGCCCTGTCACTGCGCCCTGATCACTGGGAATACGAAAACAAAACTACACAGTGGCCTGCTGGGTCCCATTTAAACATTATCTCCATCCAGAGGTGCTCATGCTGGGGGTCACAGATGTGGTCTTTGCTGGAATGTCTCCAAAGGGAGGCAGGAGGGTTGAATTCAGCCTAGTGCAAAAATAGGAGAACCCCAAGGCACCGACTTTTTGCAAGTGATGCTTTCCCCTTCGTGGTCACACAAGATACCATACTTTGCTTGAATTCAAAGAGTTCTGGAAGTGAAGGAATCTTAAGAACCATGACCCTGTGAGAAATTCCAGGTTTGATGCCTGTCCTAACACTTACCAACCTTTTTTCCCCCACCCTAAAGAGTCATAGTTTGCTGGAGCCGTACTTTCACTTGCGGTGGCAAACATCAAGATTTCTCATCCAACATGTTCTTGTCTCACGTAGTATTTGCAGAAAACTCTATTGCAGCTACTTAGGATTCTGTTGTAAAAACCCTAATATTGTCAATGTTTATTTGCTGCACCTTGACATCTCTCAGAAGTATGAATGGTTGTGATTTATTAAACAAGTCTTTGTTATGTGAATTGGAGAGTCATTCTGCTGCAGAAAAGGCTCTTAAAATCAGAGTTGGCTTGATGCAGGTATGTCAAATCCATGCTGCAGTTAGAGATGTACCCAGGGTTCAGTGTATCCTGATCCAAGTGTCACAGAATGATTGAATCTTTGTCTTTGCAAGACGACTGATCTGGGACTATTCCATCAGACTTAAAGAGCCACAGAGTCTGATATGGAGATGAGGATGGACAAATATGTTAAAGGAATCATTTTGATCCAAAATCTCATTCTGAGACCTGTGAAGGTACTATAACATATTAAATGAAAATATCTCTTTGTACAAAGTGGTTATAGCCCTGCTTGTTCTCAGGTTGGCGAGCCTTGTGGACATCAGTCTGCGCTAGACATCCAGCTGAGCAGAGGAGGACATTCAGAACTATATTTCTCTTGAGATGAAGACAGAAATAGGTGGGAGAATACCACAGCAAATTTTGTCTTCAATCACTTGTAGGAAATTGAAATATCTTTCCTGATTTTGGATGGCATAGATTTACTTTTCTTCCTAGTTGCTGGTAGAGTGCTCTTGTGGGTTTGGGACAAGAATAATGAAAAAAGACTCATGTGTTAGTTGTTTAGTAACAAACTCATGTTTGTTACTCATGTAACTGGTGTTTACACTAAATCAAGGACCTTTCAGCTTCTCACCCCAGCCCACTGGCAAGTAGGCTCAGGGATCACAAGAAGTTGGAAGTGGACCTCAGCTGACCAAGGGGATATTCCTGAACTGACTGAAGAGATATTCCAGCACTGACCGAAGGGATATTCCAGAACTGACTGAAGGGAAATTCCAGAACTGACTGAAGAGATATTCCAGCACTGACCGAAGGGATATTCCAGAACTGACTGAAGGGAAATTCCAGAACTGACTGAAGAGATATTCCAGCACTGACCGAAGGGATATTCCAGAACTGACTGAAGGGAAATTCCAGAACTGACTGAAGAGATATTCCAGCACTGACCGAAGGGATATTCCAGAACTGACTGAAGAGATATTCCAGAACTGACCGAAGGGATATTCCAGGCCAGCTGGCACCATTCTCAGTATATAAACCAGGAGGCTGTTCAGAGTCATGGCATTTGTTGTTGTCAGTCAGTGTTAGGTGTGATGGAGCCCTGCTTTCCTGGGCTGAGCTACTGCCTGTCCATGAAAAGAGGTGAATGAATTCCTTGTTTTGCTTTGCTTTACAATTTTTGCTCTTCTGATTATATTCTCCGTCCTGATGCATGGGAAAGGAATGAGTGGCTCTGTGGGACTTGGTTGCTAGCTGAGGTCAAACACCATCCAGTTTTCAGAGCTTCTCTCTGAAGAGTAAAAGAAACCAAAGAACTAATCACAAGCAAAATTGTGCCTTTTGCTTCCCTTTTACAGGCAATCAGGTGCAGAGAGTGCCTGACCCTAGTGTCTGTTTAGTGTGGAGGAACTGTGCCTTCACTGCCTGAGTGCAGGCATGGTTTCTGCTCAGCTTTGCAGTGGAATTCAACAACCATCTTGAGCTGAAAAATTACACAAGGACTTCCAGGATCAAACTTATTATGCATTCAGTATCCCAATACTCCATCTGCTGTTTCCTTGTTCCATATCCCATTAACAAATGCCAAGCTGCAGATTGTTTTTCACATAGTAATGAGCTGCATAAGTATGTAAACAAAACAAAAGTTATATATTTCTGTTAGAACAAGTGCCAAGAACACCTCCTGTTGCAACACTACTAATGACAGGATAGCAACAGTGGAATAAAGAGAGTAATTTGTAGTATTCCCAGGTCAGCTGCACACATGGTTTCTCCAAAATAAGTGAGGCTATTTATTCCATACTTACAATGCACCAGATTCATTCCTGCTTTAATTGCAGTAGCCTCAGTGGATCTCTATCATGGAAGAATTTGGTCTTGCAGTTGGAAATCTTCCTACAGATGGTGGTAAAAAAAGGTGAACAGCATAAATAATGTCATTATCCCAATTAACTGGAATTGATTAATTCATCCATCCATTTCCCAAGTGATTATCTCCAATTAAAATAATTGCCTGGATAACATTCCACTGCTAGATCCCTGGATGCAACAGAGATTTCTAAACAGCATTTTACTCATATTCCAGCACAAGCCCCTATACCTGGCAGCAGGGAAACACTTTGCAACTTGCTATAGTTCAACACAAGGACAGAGGAAGGTTTGAAATATCCCTGAGAAACACAGACTCATGTATTAGTATTTCTGTAAGCATAGTTACTGTGGCATGGGACTTGGGTTGCAGAATGCAAGGGGATGGTGCCTGCTGTAAAGAAGTGATATTTATGAGCAAGCACAGATGCATGAGGAGTACAAAGAAACCATGAGATAATATCAGTAGGCATAGCAGCCTCTCACTGTTGTGTATTTCTGTAGGCATCACAGTACTGCATGTTTTTTCCAACCCCATCCCTGAAGGTAGCCAGCTCTGTTGATGCTTACAAAGAGATCCTTCCAGCTGTGAAAGTGATAAGAAGTCTGATGACACCTGGGAAACATCATAAAACATAGGCAGAGGAGCCTGACACCACAGAATGACCAGGGGCAAGTTTCTGCTTTCTGATTGTGATTAAAAGATGATGGGTGTGACAAGGATGCCTTGAAAAGGCAGTTTCTGAAATTGCATGTGAAGTGTGAGAGAGATATAGAGTAGTAATTTAAAGAAAGTGATAACAAGCTCAAATGAGCTGGGTATGAGGAGGATGCCTGTAGCCATAGTATAGCATCTGCTAAGTTCAGAGAAAAGGCTGTTCTAAAAAATGTGAGAGTATGCTTAGATGGATGCATAGATGGAGATGAAAAACTGTATTTAAGGGATGTTTTGTATAGAAAATATGCAAAATTCAAGTAGAGTTTGAACCCAAAAGCCTTAAACTCAGAGCTGAATATAATGTTACATTACTGGGCTGCTTAATCACTCAGTTCAGTAGCTGGGCACACTTTTACGAAAATTAATTGGGAGAAATGGTAACACCAAAGACTGCAGGAAAAATGTTAGCTGTTTTTTGGATTGGTTGATTAGGAGGGATTAGGTAGCAAATCATACAATCATAGAATGTGTTGAGTTGGAAGGGAAACATCATCATAATTGAGTCCAACTCCTGGCCCTGCACAGGACAAGGATCTTGGCTTTACCTAGGGATCCCACTAAGAGCCTGAGAGTATTGTCCAAACACTGCTCAAACTCAGACTTGGGACTGTGACCACTTCCAAGGGAAGTCTGTTCCAGTGAGTGCTCAGCTTCACTCTCTGAGTGAAGAACCTCTTCCTGATATCAAATCTAATGCTCTTCTGACTGCATTAGATTTTGATATCAGCTGCCATACAGCTTCATGACATCAGGTCCTGTCACTGTCACCACAGAGCAGAGATCAGTGTCTGCCCCTCTTCCCCTCACAAGGAAGTTGTAACTGCAGTGAGGCCTGCCTTCAGTCTCCTCCAGGCTGAACAGACCAAGTGACCTCAACTGCTCCTTACACAGCTTCCCCTCAAGGCCTTTCACGATCCTTGTGNAGGAAGCGGTACCTGCAGTGAGGTCTGCCCTCAGTCTGCTCCAGGCTGAACAGACCAAGTGACCTCAGTCACTCCTTACACAGCTTCCCCTCAAGGCCTTTCACAGTCCTTGTGAAAGGATAGGAGGCTTAGTCCAAAGTCCAAATTTTTTTTTTTATTTTGTGGCACCCAAAACTGTCCCCAGCACTCGAGGTGAGGCAGCCCCAGTGCAGAGCAGAGCAGGACAATCCCCTCCCTTCCCCAGCTGGCCATGTTGGGCCTGATGCCCTCCAGGACAGGGTTGGCCAAAAAGTGAAGCCAAACATGTTGGTTTCTTATTTATTTATTTATTTATTTATTTATTTTGCTAGAATAGGGTTGTTTGTTGTTTACGATATGAAATTCTCCAATAGCATTTCATGAGCAGAAAATGTCAATGTTCTCATAGCTAAACAGAAGACAGGAATGAAGGAGGCAGTTTCACCAAGAAAGGAACTGAAAAAGCTTAGAGGCTAAAGCAGTTGTATAGGAAATCCTGGCTAAAATTCTTTGTCTGCCTGAGGTAAATTAACCAAGGTATCCTACCATGCAATTGATGGTCTTTACTTCTTGTCATTTTGGTTTATTTAAAAACTCATTGTCTACAGCAGGGATTGAAAGCCTTTAAGCTTCAAGGTTGGAGTCTTAACTGCTCAGGCAGAGATGCATGGAATAAGAAACATTTCAACAGCTGTGAAGGAATGATAAACAAGGACACAAACCTGAATGTATCTCATGCTGTGGTGACTAGAGCATTCTCTAGATGGGGGGGAGACTCCAGTTCAGATCTTTGCCCATAAACAAAGTTCAGATATTGATTAAATTAATACAGAATAGCTATCAATAGCAGAAGTGAATTGAGGTCTCTTTGGATGGAGCAAAGCAGGTCACAGAGGAGGTGTTCAAAAGCAGTGGTAGTCAAAAGGCAGACTGCTGCTTTCTCCTATGGTTACAGGAATACAGTCACAAAACCATCTTCACATAAAGCTGATATCCATTTCAGGGCAGCTGAATATTTATTTTCATGCCATTGCTATTATTACATTTTCATGGGAGGTACCCTGTTCTAAATTGAATAATTTGTCAGACACTTGAAAAATGTTAATAGCACTTTTTACTACCTAGAAGCTTTTCAGAAATTTGAGGGAAGGTGCAGCTTTTTTAACATGATGCCAGTCAAATCCTTTTCTTTTATGTTGGGCTTCTTGCCAACAATTCTTTTAGGTGTCCAGTCCCATTGTTTGAGATAACCTCACTAAGTTAGGCCTCACTGACCTAAGTCTTCTAAAAGCTTGATCAATTCTGTCAGCATTTAATCAGTTCTGGATGGGTTGACTGCTGGATCAATAATTCTCCTCCAAGCCTAAGTAAATCAGATTTTAAGTCATTTGTACAAAAGTGCTCAGGACAGAGGAAAGGTAGACATAGAATCAAGAGTATCTATTTAAAGACTCTCAGAAGGTTTATGAGCCTCATACTAATAAAAATAAGGCTTTTTCTGAAAGAAATTAAAGTTTCTTTCATGCACTTATGCACTATAAAAATGAAGGTTTTTTAATGAGAAACACATAACATCAATTAAACTTGAAAAACCTTCATCACATTAAAGAGAGGAAGATTAATTGGTGGGCTTATTTACTTAATTTCCTTACATAAAGACATAACACAAATAAGCATTAATTAGGTATCTAAAGTTCTAAGATGGGAGTAATATATTTTGAAAAAAAAAGCTAACTAAAGAACTGAAACTACTTTTGTGTAACAAAGAGAAAGCATGTCACACAGGTAGCTTGCCTACCTGAACTAAACTTTGGGATAAATTTTAAAAAGGGAATCAAGGTGTAGAAGTAAATGGAATCAGATATATTGTTGAATTGCCAAAGGTACATCATGTTAAATCAATCCAATATTGTTCCTGAGAAATTATTATTAATATATGCATTTTAAATTACCAGGACCTTACAAAGAGACCTAAGAAATATGATGTAAATGAGACAAGAGGGAGAACAACTCAGAAGTGGCTGGAGCAGAGTTACTACCAGGGTAGAGGGGGCTGGCAGTGGGTGTGTGTGAAGGAGAATTTCAGTGGTGAGCAGAAGTGGATCCAGGAAGATACTGGGTTGAAGGTGAATCTCAGTAGCTATTTCCTGAATGTAAGTGACAGCTATATGTTACACTGCCTCTTCTAAAGGCATACAACCCCTTTTTAAGGAAGTAAACAGTATGACTCCTCTAACACATGAAAAAGCATAACCCTAACAACATAATTTTGTTTGTAGTCCCCTTTTTAGAAGAGTATGCACTGCTTCTTAAGAAAGCTGTTATCTCTGAAGTTTTTATTTCCTGTTTCATTGTTAAAGAGTTCTCAATAAATTGACTTTAAAATTTTACATGAATATATGTAACATGTATTTTGTGTTCTAATACACGACACAGATTAGCTCTTCAGGAACAGCAGGTTTCATGGTTTTTAGAGTAACTATCCATTTCTAAGGGATTATCTTTTGTTGATATTTGGGTCAGAAAAAAGGAAAATTTGGCACCCTTAAAACATAACTTTCCAAAGGAAAAAGCATGTTGTCTGTGATAAAAACAGAGGAGACCTCTGAAAGATCTAGGATGGAGAAGCATCACACCAGAAGTCCAGTATGAAATGGCCCTTTCCTGGCAACTTAGTTCTCTTGCAGTTCTGAAAGTAAGAGTTCCTTTTTTTTTT